>NW_010729166.1:1601759-1614882 GCF_000365185.1 Nelumbo nucifera
GACCGACCCACTGACTGTGAACATTCTAAACTAACACGAGTCTCATTAAGTGTCCAGTTTAAGGGTATTACACAGAAACATACCAAGGGGACATGAATCAAATATGTATCTTTATTCATTTACAATAAACTCATAAAGTACATCATTCTGATTGAAGATAAGGACATACAAAACTGTCTAACATGAAGGGGGTGATTGCAATTACCAAACTTCAAGGAAGTTTTTGCAATGGTCCAAAATGTAAGGGGAAATTTCATCAATTTAAAGAAAATTGGGACGAGTATTTGAAACATCCCATAACTTAGGGGGTTATTAGAGTTAACTCAAAATTAAAACAAAGAAGAAAAAACCCTTGAGCAGTCGAGCATGCTCTTACAAAGTGAAATCCAACGCCACCATGAGAGGAAGCATAGGAGGAAGATTAGCGAGTAGCAGTAGCAGTAGCAGCGCCAAACAGTCCCTTTATCTTTCTTCCTCTGCTTTCTCCACATTTTCCGGCGGAGGCGGCAGGGGTCGAGGACGTGGTCGAGGTTCAGGTCCCTTCGACTCTCCAAGCTCCTCTCAGGTTTCCCCTCGGACCCCCGGAAAACCCGATACTACCGGTGCCGACGACGCCGAAGCTGACGATTCTTTCCTTCCTTCCGGCCTTGGTCATGGCAGAGGTAAACCAATTCCTTCGACCCCAATTCTCCCTTCATTTTCTTCATGGGTATCTGGCATGCGTCCTTCTGCTGGTCGTGGCGGCCGTTCTACCCAGCAGCAATCCGATTCACATCCATCCGAGCCTCAAGATTTTCAACCCAAGAAACCAATTTTCTTTTCTCGGGAAGATCCACAGGGGCCATTGACCCAGAATCCTCCTATTAGCGAACCTGGTCGAAGCCCGGGGGGGATTGTTCTTCCGTCAAGTCTTTCGTCGGGGTTACCTGGTGCCGGACGCGGAAAACCGCCAAAGCCATCGTTGGGCCCCAGTGAGACTTCTGTTAGCGAAGAAAATCGACATCTTCGGCCGAGAAGAGAGGGAGTTGCTGTTGGGTTGCAGGATAGGACTTCTCCAAGCCCGCCAAGGTTGAGCCGCGAAGACGCAGTTAAGAAGGCGGTCGGAATTTTGCGTAGAGGAGGAGATGGTATGGAAGAGGGGGGAAGAGGAAGAGGAACTAGAGGAAGAGGTGGTCGAGGACGTGGAGGAAGAGGAGTGCAAGGCTGGAGAGGAAGAGGTGGAAGGTCTGGCGGTCGATTCCGTGACTTGGAGGATAATTATGGAACTGGTCTTTATCTTGGTGACAATGCCGACGGGGAGAGGCTGGCTAATAGACTAGGAACGGAGAATATGGATAAGTTGGTTGAAGCATTTGAAGAGATGAGCTACAGTGTGCTTCCTTCACCAATGGATGATGCTTACTTGGATGCTGTCCATACAAATAATCTGGTCAGGATTCATTGTTTTGATCAAATGTGGTTTTAATTGATAAGTTGATGATAGTTGGGTTTTATTGATTGTGGATATTTCTTGCTTGCAGATAGAGTATGAGCCAGAGTATTTGATGGGGGACTTTGAGACAAACCCGGATATTGATGAGAAGCCTCCAATTCCTCTTAGGGATGCTTTAGAGAAGGTGAAACCATTCTTGATGGCTTATGAGGGAATTCAGAGTCAAGAAGAGTGGGAGGTTTGTATGTCCAATGTCCATGATGCATATTCCAACAAACTGGCCATGCCAATTCCTATTCTCTACTCCCGCAACTTTTACTTTTCTTTGTTTGGATTGATTGCATTCCTTTTATATGCCATAATTTTATCATTTTCTTATAATAGTTACTTTTACATTTTATTGTTCAATTTCCCATTGGCTTTCTGATCATGATATGTTCAATTTTGCATTTTTGTGTCTACTCAAAGGCTATTCTTTTTAACTATCAACTGTTCATGTGAAACAAGATCTTTCTATAATATATTCTCATGTTGCATAAATGCATTGTATTTGTTCACACTGTCTTTTTCTTTTCTGTTTTTATTTTTCTTTATCATATTTTACTTTTGGTTTTGTGCTTAACAGGAATCTAGATACCATTGGAAATGGCCAAATAATACATTTTATGCTCCTGAATATGCTGGTCTCTAATTTATAGAATTTGAACTTCATCTTCTTTTGAATGAATGTATAGTGAAATTTGAAGTTCAGATGCTAGAAGTGATGCCATAGATTTTTCTGCACTTTTATTCAAAATGGTTTGTTGGTATCCTTGTTTAAAGTGACATTCCTGTTCATATGACTATGCATTATGAATTGTTTCCAGTATCCTTTGATGTTTATTGTTTTTTCCTGTATGCTTTGTTGTTTTCAGTATGGATTGTCATTACACTCTTAGCATCATTTAATGGGCATTGTCAACATGTCCAGTTGTCATTGGCATACAACAAGATGGAATGAAAAAATAAAAAGAAAAAAGAGGAAGTTATAGTCTGGTCCTATTTGGGGAATATGATCATGGTCTCCTGTTAGTAGTTTGAAACATTTCTCTGCTAATGTTATTGCTGTATGCTAGCAATTTATTTACCCACTTTGATTTTGTGTTTGTAATTTGTATGATTATAGGTGAATTATCACATTTTTAAACTCCAGATGTTTGAAGCTAATTTCCTATCTATCCATCTGTCCAACTTCAAATCTTCAACCATCCAAGTTAACCCATTTCATACCCAAAGGACATTTGAACCAACCACTCTTCACATAATACAAAGGGAAGTTTTTTTTTTTTGATAAATGAATGGTATTTTATTCAAAGGAAACAAAATGATGTTACAATGCAGACTGCCCGAGGAGAGGCACGAGCTGGTACCTCTCCTCAACAACAACAATGTACTACATCAGACTCGGAAATGAAAGTTTACAAGGCTGCCCAGAATAAATTTTCCCTTGATACCCCTTACTTAGCTAACCCATCCGCTATGGTATTAGCTGTTCTACCCACCCATAGAGAATTTACAGTCATGTTCCTTGAAAACCAATTAACTTTCCTCATAATGTCCTTGTAGCACCAAATAACTGAATCTGGATTTTTTAACCAACCCACAACAACTTTGGAGTCTCCTTCAATAAGCAAATTCTGAACTCCTAACTGATCTGCAATCTGAATACCTTGTACCGCCGCTAGAAGCTCAGCTCTAATAGAGTCTCCTATACCCACGGAGCCTGAGAATAAAGCTAAGATATTGCTGTTTTTATCTCTCAGCACCCCTCCTATCCTTGAAAGACCTGGATTAACTTGTCTGCTACCATCGAAGTTCAGCTTTGTCCAGCCTTCAGAAGGAGGCACCCACACAGCTGGTACCCTGTTCTTCCTAGTACTGCTACTAGCCACAACTATCCAATTCCTCCAAATGTCATCAAAGGAATGTATTTTAAAGGAATCCAATGATCTCAGCCAATGGATTGCCTTGGTCAAAATACAATACTTTACAGTCTGAATATTTCTCTCATTATCTTGGAAAATCCTCGCATTTCTTTCTTCCCAAATTGTCCACAGAGCAGCAGCTCTAATGCTCCTTCACATTGTTTTACCATTTTTTGTGGGCCACACAAAGAAGGAAGGGTCAAAGAGCTGATCTACAGTTGTAGTCAAATCCCACCTGCACCCAAACAAGGCAAAGATCCAACCCAAATAGCATTAGAAAAAGAACAAGTTAAAAGTAAATGAGAGCAATCCTCACCATTAGCCCTGAAAAGTACAAACCAGTTAGGAGACAAACACATGGAAAGCCTTCTCTTCTGCAATAAGTTTGAAGTGTTGATTTCCTATTGAACACCTCCCAGCAGAAAATAATAATTTTAGGAGGTACAGGTCTAGACCAGATCTCCTTAGCTGGAAAAACCATCTGTCCCGAGGAAGAGCAAAAGGACTTAAAGGAGGCACACGTGAAGTAACCTTTTGGATTAGGGGACCAAAGTCTTACATCAGATCTGAGAGGGTCCAGAAAAACACTTCCAAGTAGTGACAAAAGGTTTGAAACACAAGAGAGTTCATGATCCCTCAAGCCCCTACGAAACCCAAAGTCCCAATTCAGAGAGGAAGGAGAAACAGATGTTGGAAGAAAGTGTGAGATTGCTTTATTATTGTAACAAGAAAGGGAATAAAGAGAAGGGAAACTGTCCTTGAGGGCAGAATTGCCCACCCAGATGTCTTCCCAAAATAAAACAAAAGTACCAGGATTGACATCATACCTGATAAAGTTGAGGAAAAAAGGGAGGATACTTTGAATTTCTTTCCAAGGAGTTGCCAGCGTGGCTCGACGGGATACACCAGCATCCCATCCATTTCCCGAACTGCCATGTATACTATCTATCACCTCATGCCACAACCTCTCCTGTTCTAAGGCCAAAGGAAAGTTTTCACCATTCGAACATATCAATTCCTTGAAATCCATCCAAGTCTAGGTTACTTGTGGATATTTCAGAAAGCATGAATTCCTAATTCTTAACATGAATTTTTGTCTCATCAATGTTGAAATCAAGGTTTGATACTTAAATATGTAGTTGTTCAGGTTACTCAAACATCTTCCTCTCTTGGTGATCTAAGAATGACTTCTGTACTACATAAAGATCCCTGTAAGCCTGACTTTTATTCCATTGATAATGCTCCTAATATGACCTGAAACCATACCATCTTCCAATCTAGGAGTTCAAAACCTCTAATAGAAAGTGCTAACGAAGGAGTTGTTCTTGCTAAACATCTTTGAGCATAGTTCCTTTCATCTAGTTCAAAACAAGCATGCATAAAAAATACCTATTTTTTTGCATGCTTGACCAATACACCAGAAGCCTTAAGACTGATGGAACACATTAAGCCAAGCCGTCTGACCTTTATGACTGTAATGCCACCATAGTTCTGTAGCCAAAATCTTGGTGGCTCTCACTCTGGTGGTAGGTTGCCCTTTCCATGACTGCTCTCGCTTTGGTGGCAGGTAACCCGTTCCCTTTGGTGGCATTCACTTCACTCTAGGTAGAGCTTTATATGATGGCTTTTACTCTTCTCCAGTATCCCTTTTTGTGATTTGAACTTGAGACATGGTGGTATGCTCTGATACCAATTTTTACGTGCTTAACCAATATGAAAAATGCCTTAAGACTGAGGGAACATGACAAACTAAGCTGGTTAACCTTTAGGACCTAATATATTCCCTTGATAATACCAAATGGGAAAGAAAGAAACTTTTATGTCCCCGGATTTTCACAAAAATTTCTTTGGTTGTTAACAGGAAATTGCTTCCTGATGAACATGTAGAAGGTTTTTTTTCTTTTCCCTTTAAGGGATCCATATCTACTGAAGTAGGATTAATTTAGAAATCTTCATCATTCTCAGTTTTGGGAATCACATTTGTTGATTCAGAAGACTCAGCAGCCTTTAACTTTTCTTCCACAGTCTGTTTGCCCTCGAGGGGTTCTGTGTCTTCTGTTTACTTAGTTTCCCTAATTGTACGCGTGTCCAACTCAAGGTTCAAAGTATCAATATCATTTTCTCTATGTTGGTCTTATCATATCGTATCTTAGAGTTACCGGTCTAAATAGAAGGAATTAGGACATCTCACCACTTTTAAAGGTTAATATCCCTCTTGTAGATGTCCTGACTCAATTCTTGAACTTTAATTTTTTCTATCTAAGCATTTTTTCTGTTTGAAATGCCTGATGTGCTAAAAATTGCATATCAAGCATGTTGATTCTTTGAACCATGGTTCAGCTCAGTAGTCTTGATACATAGGGAAGGTTCAGCTGGATCACCCATGTCTTTGGTTTCAACAGTTTCAATGCTTATTGGAAGGTTTTTCCTTTAAAGGATCCGTATCTACTGGATAAGGAATAATTGAGAAACCTTCACTGTCCTTGTTTCATGAAGTGCATTTGTTGGTGTAGAAGACTTGAGGGCCTATGATGTTTCTTTGACAGACTGGTGATCCTAGAGAGRTGYTATGTCTTCTGTTACCTTTGTAGACTCCCCAATTGGGACAYGRATATCCTACTTGTTAAAAGACTCCCCAATTGAGAAACCTTCACTGTCCTTGTTTCATGAAGTGCATTTGTTGGTGTAGAAGACTTGAGGGCCTATGATGTTTCTTTGACAGACTGGTGATCCTAGAGAGGTGCTATGTCTTCTGTTACCTTTGTAGACTCCCCAATTGGGACACGAATATCCTACTTGTTAAAAGACTGTTAGTATTACTCAGATTAGTACCACAGGGGTACTGTTGTAATTTCTTCCTTTCTTTTATTTGTTTATGTCGCCCTAATATAAATACTAAAAGCTGGTGCCGCCAGCCTCACTTTTGGCTCTCAAAATCTTTTTTCTCTCTTCTCTCTTCTCTCTTCCTTCTCTTCTTCTCATCTTCTGGACAATATGGTATCATAGCGGGACTATTAGATCCGGAAGGAGATTGAGCAAGTATTCTTTTTCTGTCTTCTCTCTTCACCAGCTACTGTTGGTTTTATTGAAGATCCTGAGTACAGAATCGGACTGTTCCAGAAGTAGGTTCACTCTATTTTTTTTTTTAATTTTTTTTTTCTGGTCGTGTACCAGGACAGAACCTGTAATAGGTTCACTTAACTGATCTGAGGTGATCAGCACCTCTTCTTTCCTTTTTTTGTGGGATCAGTTGATCCCTGTGATGATTTGTAGGTCGTTGATGACCTGTATATGCTTTGATAGCAGTTCTATAGTATGTTTGTAGGTCAGGAGATGACCTGTATGTACTGTAGCAGCAGTAGGCTTTTCTTCTTTGATGATTGAAGGGCTGTGATTGAACTGAAAGGTGGTTGTTTCTAGTTTCCTGGTGCAAAGACATTTTTTTAACAGTAATACAGTGTGTGAAGGGGGGAATTGTGTGGACTGGAGACAAAATTAAATATACATTGACTTTCTCGGGTGTTGGACTGTATTGTTTTAAGGTTTTGTGACTATTTTGGGTGTGACCTGAAACAGTTATCATGAGTGGTGAAGATTCTGCCACATTTGGTGTTTCCTCAATGCAGAGTGGACTGAGTGGGGTTATGGATTTATCCTTCCATATGGCTGCCATACCTCTTGATGGTTGAAATTACTTAGAATGGTCGAATGGGAGAATTAAAGAACCTAATTCTGGCAGTGCTGAATATGATAGATGGAACCAGGAAAACAACATGGTCATGTCTTGGCTTTTAGTCTCTATGCAACCTCAGGTGAGAAGAAATTTTTATGTGGGCTGAAATGGCTTATGAGATTTGGGAACAAGCAAAGTCAACCTATTCTGAATTGCGCTACCATGCAAAGATCTATCAATTCATCTACTTGCAAATAGGGGGAAAGGAGTCTGTTTGTGTACTATTCATACTTGACCTCCATTTGGAAGGAGTTGGATCATTATCAGAGTGTGGACTGGAAGTGTGATGAAGAAAAGCATACAAGTCCCTTGTTTCCCAACAGCGAGTATTTGCTTTTCTCCATGGCTTAAACCTCGTGTATGTATCCATTAGAGTCCAGATCCTAGGTAGCAGGTATCTTCCATCTGTCCAGGAGGTATATGCATTAGTACAGTCAGAGGAAAGTAGAAGAAATTTGATGAATAATTTTAGGGGGGATGCAGTTGTGTTGGCAGCGAAAGGGAATGTTGTTACAGGTGGGGGAAATCCCTTTAAGAAGGGGGACTTTCAAAAAAGGGTGGATGAGAAAGACAAATTATGGTGCACCCATTGCTAGAAGTCTCGACATACCTGTGATACATGTTGGGAACTTCATGGGAAGCCAAAATGGGAAAAACTTTAGCTGTTGGGGGGCAACAACTTAGGCTATTGAGAGAATTTCTAGAAATGCCACATTACCATGAGAATGGGTAAATTAGTAATTACATTTTAATTTATTTTGACTAAAAACCAAAGCATGGGCGTGAATAGGTGAACTGCCCAGGACGTGCCAAGCCTAGAGACTGTCTCAATAGCCTATGCTGTTGGGCCCCAACAACCAAAGTTAACTCGCCAAAATGGGCTCAAGAATTGAGTAAGAAACAAGGTTCAAATCTGAATAAGAAATCAAGATAGCAAGGACCAAGAAAGCTCATTATGACAAATATGGCTACTTAGGAGAATCAACCCCCTACTACTACTGTAACTTAGATACACACCTCTGGTTTTGACCCTAGGGATGATATCATTAATTCCTTTCGTGACCATTTAGAACTCTATGGTAGGGCAATTTGTCAGGTGGATGCTCCTCCTCCCTCAACCTCATTTGCGTCTACATCAAGTAATTCTGCCACAACTTTCCATGTACGTCTCGTTCCCCTGACTCTCCTTGGATAATTGATTCTGGAGCATCAAAACATATGACTGGTAAGTCCACTTACTTTCTGACCTATTATCTTCTTTGTGCAAGAGACAAGGTGAGACTAGCTGATGGGTCATACACTACCATAGCTAGTCAAGGAACCATTTTTCTTCCCTTTGGTCTTACCCTTTCTAATGTTTTACATGTTTCAAAGTTCCCTATTAACTTGTTCTTTGTTAGTAGTATCATTAACTCATTAAACTATTCTGTGACCTTTTTCCCTTCTTATTGTGTGACCTAGGATTTGGCCTCGAGGAAGACGATTGGTAGAGGACGTATGGTGGATGGACTCTACGTGCTAAAGAATAAGGCTGGTTTTACAGTCATAGAGTCTAAGAGTCAGTCCTGTAAGAGTCTGGTTTATTTATGGCATAGTCGTCTTGGTCATTTATCTTTTGAGTTTTTGAAATTGGTATTCCCAGAGTTGTTTAAGTTAGTGCCCATGTCAGAGTTTACATGTCAAACGTGTCAATTGAGTAAACATTGTAGAACTCATTTTTTTTCAAAGAATAATAAATCTAAATTTCCTTTCCATATTATTCATTCTGATGTTTGAGGCCCTGTTACTTTACCATTTGAGAGTGGCTACAAGTATTTTATTACCTTTATTGATGATTACTCCAGATACACATGGGACACCCATGTGAACTAGGGATGAAGTACCAAAAATTATCCAAACTTTCCAATGAATGATCTTCATCCAATTCCAAACTGAAATCCAAGTTTTCCAATCCGATAATGCCAAAGAATACTTTCATAATGATCTCACGGAATTCTTTGCTTTGCATGGATCACTTCATCGTAGCTCATGTGCCCGAACACCCCAACAAAATGGTGTTGCTGAAAGAAAGAACTGGCATTTTCTTGAAGTGGCTAGGGGGTTACTGATTCATATGAATGTCCCAAAACGTTTTTGGCTTGAGGTTGTCCTTTGTGCTGCTTATCTCATTAATCGTATGCCCTCTCACTAGTTAGAGTGCAAAGCCCCACATCAACTCCTTTTTCCCAAAGCTCCTTTCCTTTCTATTCCTCCACGTGTGTTTGGTTGTTGTTGCTTTGTTCAAAACCTGCTACCCACCCATGGAAAATTGGATCCTCGTGCTATTTTTTTTTTGGAAAAGGTAAAGTAATATTTATTGAGAAGGAATTACACACAGGAGGCTGAGTTCAGTCCCAGAACAGGCTGACTGATCTAATTAGCAATTACACAATCCATCAAGAGATAGAAAATAATACATCTGATACATTGCAATTTCTAAAATCAGCAGCCACAGACAACCAATAAATCAGCTTGCCCACTGACTTCTGAGTTAAGTCTTCCAGACTTAAAAACTTGTTATTGAAAATCCTTCTATTCCTCTCGGTCCAGTGCACCAAATTACAATAATTGGATTCATCTTCCATATAGTCTTCTTTTTCTTGCTCAAACCCATAATCTGCCAATAACACAACTCTTTTACCGACCTCGGCATCACCCAACAAACCTTCAAAGAGTTGAGGAAATGGTTCCACAACTGAGCAGAAAATGGGTAGTGGATGCACAAGTGATCAGTAGATTCAGCACTGCTCCCACATAAACTGCAAGACAAGTCCGAAACCTGAATTCCCCTTCTCACAAGGTTCTCCTTAGAAAGACATTTATTAAGAGCCATAGTCCAAACTAGGAAACTGGCTTTAGTCGGGACGTTGGGATTCTACACTTGCCGAATTGGGAAATCAGGAGCTCCCCTCCTACCAAGAATAACATCCAAAGATTTAACAGAAAACATCCCATCAGAATTCCACTTCCAAAGCTACTTATCCTCTGAACTATAATCCAACTCTTGGTTTTGAAGACAGGTCAAGAGATTTATATCCTCTTCCACCTCCCAATCAAAAAGATTCTTTCGAAATGAGGGAGACCAAAGAACTGAACCACCAGAAATACTATAACACTTTGCAACTGAGGCCTCTTGATCTGAAGCACACTGGAAGAGGAGTGGGAAGGACTCAGAAAGAGGATCATCTAAGCACCAAGGGTCCTTCCAGAATTTGGTCTTGTTACCATTACCAACCCTAACTGAGACCCCCAAGGCCAGAGCTGAAAAGTTCTTCATTATCCCTTTCCACAGAGAGTTACCCCAGATGGGAGGAGGGTCCCTAGTTCTCCAATTGCCCCAACTCACACCATATTTGCTGGCAATGAGAGATCTCCACCAAGCATCCGTTTTTACAACAAATCTCCAAATCCATTTACACTTGCATCTTCTTGGGGTACACCACAACTTAGAAGGGGTACTGGTGCTTTGATCCAGTCTCTCGGAAATATTACATTTCTATGGATGTCTCTTTCTTTGAGAGTGACCCTTTCTTCCTTGTTTCTCCTCAGGGGAGTGTAGGAGTGAGGAAAAACCGGTTCAGCTCCCTCCTCTTCCTGATCCTCCTATTCCTAAGAATGTGGCAGAAGTTTTTTGGTGCCTGAATGGACAAATGCTATGAAGGAAGAAATTAATGCTTTGCATAAAAATGGCACATGGGAATTGGTACCGCAGACATCTTATATTGTGATAACAAAGCAGCCATAAACATCGCTGCTAATCCAGTTCTGCATAATAGAACTAAACACATCGAAGTCAACAAACATTTTATCAGAGAAAAGGTTGTCAAAGGGGAAGTGTGTACCCCCTATGTATGTCAGTTCTGAAGACCAACTTGCAAACATCTTCACAAAGGGGTTACATCACTTGTGACATCATGATTTATGTGACAAGTTGGTCATGATTGATATCTATGTCCCAACTTGAGGGGGATTGTTAAAAGACTGTTAGTATACTCAGATTAGTACTGTAGGGGTACTGTTGTAATTTTTCCTTTCTTTTATTTGTTTATGTCGCCCTAATATAAATACTAAAAGCTGGCACCGCCAGCCTCACTTTTGGCTCTCAAATCTATTTTCTCTCTTCTCTCTTCTCTCTTCCTTCTCTTCTTCTTCTCATCTTCTGGAGAATACTACTCAATTGTCTTGATATCTTGGGAAGGGTCAGCTTGCTCACCCATCTCTTTGACATTGGTAGTCTCAATACTTTATCAATAGTAGGTTTTTCTGTTAAGAGGAACAGATTTCCAGTCTTGAATTCACCAATCTTGAACTTTGGCCTTTCAGTTATCTCCATCCTGTAAATCAACAGCTTTATTGTTTCAATCATTTCATTGAGTAGTGGTGATGTCACTATCCTGTGGAATCTCATAGGAGGGTTTTGATGTTGTAGCATGCTGGTTAAGCTGGTTACAGAGGGGAAGCGGTCTTTGGAAGTTTGCTAATGAAAGAAAGGAAATCAAATGGCTAACTAGGGGGGATGGACATCCAATTTCACTGGGTGAAAAGAACAGCAAATGCGTTTGCAGATGCTTTGGCAAAGCAGGGGGTGGGAAGGGATCAATTGTATTGGGCTGTATTGTGAGCTCTTATGTTGCTCTGTTGGAGAGAGTAAAGTCTTTTTAACTCTCTCTGGGTTGCTGTACCTATTTTTTATGAATCTAATGAAATTCTGTTATTGATAAAAAAATGTTGTAGCATGCTGAATAATCAACTATCCAACTTATGGAAGATACACTGTTTATCATGGCTATGGAAGGAGTTGCAGGAGATGGAGTCATGTCATGAACTGTGGCAACTGCATAAAGATTTGGTGAATTAAAAGAATCAAGATAAAAGAGGACAGCTAACATTCAAGGGATTGGACAAGATATTATAATGCTTGTTATTAAATTAAGTATAGCAATTAAGAACTTCGTCAACCTGCTATAGAGTATAGACATTAAATTATAAATGGAACTTTGGAACATAAAAATGAAGGACAAAAACAGGAACCAAGATGGGCGATACCCGTGTTGGATGTTGATAATGTATTACCATTAGCTAGGGTAATACTCTTAGAGTTAGAGATTGGGATAATGAAGTCAACACACCTAGAGACCTGGTCATATGATTTCAAGCTCTAGAAAATGCATGATCCAAATAGACGGCGTTAAAGTCTAGTTGACAGGGCCAATTCTGTCATTTGTCTTCTATTATTCTTTCCTATGTTGTTTCTTATGTAATATGTGTAATCTTGAACTCTATTGGGTATTAATAAATCAATGGTCAATCTCTACTGAAACCCTTCTCCTTATTTCTCTTCTCCCTTCTCTCTTCTTTCTTTCTTCTGCTTCTTCTTCTTCTTAACTGAGTTCTTTCTTTCATTTCCTCCTATTTTATTATTGTTTTACCTTATTTGTAAGGAAAATCACATGGTATCAGAGCTAAATTAGAGTCAGTGTTTCTGGTTCAAAATCTGGAGGATACAAGAGTTTGGTTTGCCTCTCCTGATGGATTTTTTTTTGTTACTTGTGCTTCCTTCTTTAATAAACTCTTACTTTCCAATCCTTTGGGGGAGACTTTTCCGGTGAAAGAGATATTTAGTGATGAATTTTTGGAGGAGCTGGAAGGTTTGGGGGGGGGGGATGTGGGAGGGGCCTTGGTGTATTGGAGTGTTCTTGAAATTCAGATCAATGTTTTAAAACACGGAGGCATGACGCGAGGCATTCCACTACCTAGAGGTGTGATGTGTAGTTTAGAACGCAAGAGCCGTAAGCCTCTCGAACACAAGGAGGCGTAAGCCTCCTTAAGAGGAGGGGGATCCCATTTTTTCTTTATTTTTAATAAAAATCTTTTATATTAAGAAGAATAAAGATGCATAACATTAGTTGAAAGGGGGGGGGGTCTTGTCGCTCGCTCGCCGAAGCGAAGCAAGAC
>NW_010729166.1:1615707-1630798 GCF_000365185.1 Nelumbo nucifera
GTGAGGTGCCAGCTTGTCAGCACTTGGATTGTATTTCTTTCTTTTTTTAATGAAATTTCTCTTTTTACTCTTCAAAAAATAAAAAAAAGGTTTGGAGTAAGCACATCCTGCCTAAAATTCAAGCTTTTTGTTAGGAGGTTTTCCTTGGAAAGATAAATACTTGTGATATGCTGCAGAAAAGAAGGTCAAATAAATGCCTTTCTCCAAATATGTGCTTCCTTTGTAAAGAAAGCAGTAAAACTATCTCCCATTTACTAATCTCCTGCCCTTTTGTTCATTTTTATTTGGGGATACTTTTGTTCTTCTTTGGGTGCAGGTGCCCCCCCTCCTAAGATGTGGTAAGTCTCTTTAGCTCAAGTTTTTTGAGGCAGCCAAAGGAAAGAGGGAGAGTTTTGTGGAAGACAGGTAGGGCAGCTTTGCTGTGGACAATTTGGGAAGAAAGAAATGGAAGAATCTTCAGTGGAAATAGCAGATCGGAGAAGGAACTATTAGAGTCAATAAAGATCAAAGCAGCACATTGGGTAAAAACAATGGAAAATTTTCAAGACTTTTTGATGAATGATATTGTAAGAACTTGGGCTGAAGTGGCACAATCAGCTAAGGTGAAAAAACAGGTCGGTTATGGAGTGGAAACCTCCACCAAGTAACACAATAAAGATGAATTTTGATAGGAGTTCTATGGGTAATCCAGGGATGAATTTTTTACTCTTCAAAAAAAAAAAAAACGCCTCCCGTGCCTTTTAAAACACTGATTCAGATGTAATTCCTTTCAGATGTCATTGCTATTGTTTTTCTATTTTAGTTGTTTTGTATAGTGAGGTGCCAGCTTGTCAGCACTTGGATTGTATTTCTTTCTTTTTTTTTAATGAAATTTCTCTTTTTATTCTTCAAAAAAAAAAAAAAGATTTGGAGTAAGCACATCCTGCCTAAACTTCAAGCTTTTTGCTAGGAGGTTTTCCTTGGAAAGATAAATACTTGTGATATGCTGCAGAAAAGAAGGCCAAATAAATGCCTCTCTCCAAATATGTGCTTCCTTTGTAAAGAAAGCGGTAAAACTATCTCCCATTTACTAATCTCCTGCCCTTTTGTTCATTTTCATTTGGGGATAGTTTTGTTCTTCTTTGGGTGGAGGTGCCCCCTCTGCTAAGATGTGGCAAGTCTCTTTAGCTCAAGTTTTTTGAGGCAGCCAAAGGAAAGAGGGAGAGTTTTGTGGAAGACAGTTAGGGCAGCTTTGCTGTGGACAGTTTGGGAAGAAAGAAATGGAAGAATCTTCAGTGGAAATAGCAGATCGAAGAAGGAACTATTAGTGTCAATAAAGATCAAAGCAGCACATTGGGTAAAAACAATGGAAAGTTTTCAAGACTTCTCAATGAATGATATTAAAAGAACTTGGGCTGAAGTGGCACAATCAGCTAAGGTGAAAAACAGGTCGGTTATGGAGTGGAAACCTCCACCAGGTAACACAATAAAGATGAATTTTGATAGGAGTTCTATGGGTAATCCAGGGCTGGCAGGTGTGGGGGGTGTTTTCAGAGATTCATCAGGAAGGGTGATGGCTATGTACTCAGGACCTATCAGTGTTGGTGATTCTCTGAAAGATGAATTGATAGCCTTATTACAAAATCTTAGATTAGAAAAGCAACCCAGATTCTGTGTTTTGGAAGTAGAGGGGGACTTAAAATTGATCACTTGGGTAAAAGGCATTTGCATGGCCCCGTGGATGTATAGGCACATTTTCAGAGAAATAGAAGTTCTGTCAAGGGAGTTAAGCATCTATAATTGCATTAGAAGAACTGCAAATGGAATGGCTGATTCATTAGCAAAACAAGGGGTTAATAGAGTTAGCTTATTTTGGGCCTTAGTTTGAATGATGTGTAACTTGGATTAATAGACTATACCTGACTGTACCAAACTCTTCATATAATTAATGAAACATTTCTACTTTACTGATAAAAAAAACACATGGTATCAACCCGATTGGTGTTTAATGCCCTTTTGGACTTCTCCTATAGAGAACTTCTCTACACATCAAAGGAAAGAAAAAGGACTGGTCACCCTTTAGCTAAGAATGCTTCCATGCCTTGGGTTGCAGTTGCTCATGTGTTCTTGGTGGTTTTCTAAGCACTGTCTAATCAGCAAGTCGAAGAGGGGCAGGATTGATGGTTTGATTGGTTGCAGTGTCTTTCAATCAGTTTGTGGTGGTAGAGTGATGTGTTTGGGTGCGGAAAAAGTGTTATTTTGTGTTTATATGGTCAGTTCATGGTTCCGGTGAGTAACCCACTGTTTTTGGTGTTGAGAAAACTAGGTGTATTGGGTGTTCAGAGGTGATTAGTTGTAAGAAGACTGAAGAATCATTTGTTTTAGTAGTTGATCACCGCTTAAGTATTTGAAGACTTATGGCTGCATCAACTAGTGATTCCAAATCTGCTGTTGTGTTAGAATATGATATTATGAATACTCAATTGACTACGAAGCTTAATGGTACAAATTGTGTACCATGGGCCAAATCAGTTCAAGTGTTTTTGATTGGTTGAGGTAAGCTGGTATATATTAAGGAAGATAAGTCGAAGAGTGGGTTTGATGGGTTCAATGAATGGGTGCAAGAGATTGCATAGGTTATGACATCACTATGGAAATAGTATGGAAAATCAAATTAGTATAAATCTTATGTTTCTTGACACAACTAAAAAAATTTTGGATCATGCCAAATAGTTGTATTCTGGACAAGACAATGTAACAAGAATCTATGAATTGTATCAAGAATACTTCACCCTTCAACAAGGTGATAAGATTGTAGATGAGTATTATGCAGCCCTGAAGAACTTGAAAAATGAACTGAATGTCTATCAGCCTTTACCTTACAGATTAAAAGGTTCAACAAGAACAGAGAGAACACTTGAATGCTGCAAGGTTCTTGTTTGGATTGTGGGCAGAATTTGAACCTATCTAGGCTCAGGTTTTGGGTAGTAATAATCTCCTAAATCTATTGGTCATGGGTTTATAGACAATTATGGTGGAGGTAGAGAAAGAGGAAGTATCAGAGGAGGTGGTAGAAGTGGTGGTGAACGTAGGATAGTTTGTGAGTGTTCTCATTGTGGTTGTGAAAGCCATACAATTAATTTTTGCTATGGTTTGCATGGCCCACTATCTATTTGGGCAAACCATGCTGCAGTAGGGGATAATCTTTGCTACAATACCTCCACAATTGAGACACCTGTTCAAGGAGGTGGTGAGGACAAGGAGTTGATTTCTATTACGTGTGAGGAGTATGATAGACTTCACTAATCCTCTTCTTCTGATACTACTATTCTTGCTACATCAAGTATAGCTTACTTTGCCTCCAAAGGTCACATGATTGGATCTTTAGACCTGTTTATGTATTCGTCTTCTCCCTCCACACCTCAAAATGTTACTTAGCTAATGCTACTACATCTACTACTGGTACTAGTAATGTGTCTTTTGGTTCTATTACTTTACATTTTTTCTTTTGTGTACCCAAATTTCCCTTCATTCTTCTATCTATAAGTAAACTTGACCTCTTAATTGTTTTAGTCACCTTTTATCCCTCTTATTGTGTTTTTTAAGACCTCAAGATGGGGAAGTTGATTGGTGGCGGGTGTGAAATTGGAGGACTGTGCTACCTAGATGACAATGATTTTTTTTTGATAAGTAGAAAGAAAAATTCACTAAAAAAAGAAAACAAACGAATACAACCTAGGACGGTGTTGAGAGAACACCTCCAAAGGATCTAAAAGAAACAATAAGTAGCCAAAACCCAGCAAAAGGCCCCCATAACAAACAGACCCCAAACATCAAGCAGCCCAACTAGCCCATGAACAAATAAACAACAGACAAAAACCCGCGAGTAGAACAAAAAGTAGCCTCAACAACAAGCCAGCTGAGCCCAACAACCATGGACCTCCAAGTCTCACCCTCTCAACTGCATCACTACCCAGTACCCACATCTTCCTTTACTCTTCATCAACGGAATCTGACTCCTTTCCTTCTCCTTCCTCCCAATTCTCACCCCCTTCCCCAACTATGCTTCTCTTGTTCTTTTCCTGCCTTCTATTTTGTTCAAATTGCTCGATTGCCTTCCTCACCACTGCTTCTCCCCCTAAAAAGAAAAGGGCAAGAGACTTCCCAACTGCTACTTGTTTATCAACTAGTTTATCAATATTGACTCTTTTCTCAATGCTGACATCCTCAGTAGCTTTATTCCCTCCTATCTCCTTCTCCCCTCTCTGTTTTCCTCTCCAATCATTTCCTAGTCACTTCCTTTTCTCTTTGTATTCCTCTCTAATCATCCATTCCTAGATGTCCTTCCTCTTCCCCAATAGATATTGGAAGCTTTTCAAAGTAATTTGCTTGAAATCTTTTACCATTTTTGCCCTTAGGAACATAGCTGAATCCTCCCTCATCCTTCTTCCTCCCTTGAATGACCTTCCACAAGTAGGAAACCTCTCTGGTATCCACGTTTCAGTTGGACATCACAAACAACCTTTGGAGGAGACGAGAATAGACCATTCTTGCCATCTATAGGATATGACGCAACAAAGGTCATGTGCTCTATAGCCTTGTCATTTTGGTTATAAACTTCTTTTGAAGCGCCTGACCCCTTCGGCCTAACTCAACAACCCAAGAGATTGGATCCGTCTCGCCCATTCATTCTTAGCACCGCCTCTTCATCTTCCTTATTTTGAACCTGGCAAACCTTGTTTGGTGATTTGCAAAGTTCAGACATGATTCCCCTCCCTTGTTCTTGAACTTCTCCCCCCTCTCTCCTCATCTTCTGCTTGTAAACACACATGCCACATCATCATCTTCCTTAGGCAAATCAGTGATTCTCCATAGCAACGCTTCAGCTTCTGACGCGATCCAAACTCTGTGCAAACAACCATCCGCCTACAACTCCACTGACCTTGGAATGAACTTAGGACGGACCTCCGATAATCTCATTCCTGTAGCATGAAGATCCTGAACATCCAAATCAACCAGCTTTCCCCCAATGGCCTTTGCAATATTTTCGAATACTCCTTCCTCCCAAAGTTTGAAAGGAAGAGCCAGACAATGTTTTAAAATGTGGAGGTGTGGCGTGAAGCATTCCACTACCTAGAGGCTTGAGGCATAGTTTAAAATGTAAGAGGCATAAGCCTCCTGAACACAAGGAGGCATAGGCCTACTTAAGAGGAGGGGGGATGAGGAGGAAGGAAGGAGCAGAGGAAGGGGGATCTCATTTTTTCTTTATTTTTAATAAAAATCTTTTATATTAAGAAGAATGAAGATGTGTATCACTAGTTAAAAGGGGGGGGGGTCTTGTCGAAGCAGAGGCGAGTGAGCCGAAGCGGAGCCATTTTATTCGTCCTTGTTATTTTATTTTATTAATTTTTTGCACAAAGTGGCCACTTTGAGACCCGAACCTGCGTTCTCATTCTTGCCAGCCTGAGATTTTGTACCATTGCACCAAGCAATTGTCCCTGGACTTGCTTATAAATTCTAATGTAGACTAGTGGCTTCTATGTAGAAAACTTTTAAATGTCATTTGGTTCAACCTTACAAGTCAATGTACCAAACTACCCTACTTGCTAAGTAATTTATGATAATATGGTTATGGCATGCAAAGCTTTTCTTTTTTTCATTCTTTTTGTAGTTAGCTTAATTAATTTCTCCCCTTTAACAGGAAATTATGAAGGAAACAATGGAGAAACTACCATATATGAAGGAGCTTATTGATATCTACAGTGGTCCTGATAGGGTAACTGGAAAGCAACAACAACAGGAGTTGGAAAGAGTTGCAAAAACTCTCCCTGAAAATGTGCCATCATCGGTAAAGTGTTTCACTGACCGTGCTGTTCTGTCTCTTCAGGTTTGCTCTCATCCTTGTACATTCCCAGAATATCTGCTGACTATGCATATTGTTCATTGGGAGGTTGCTTTACTTCCCAACTCCAAATCCAAGAGCTTGAGAGGCTGGATGGATCAACTATTGACATGGTCGACCTGGTGTAACTGTTTGATCCAGCTAGGTTCTGTTTAACAAAATTGTTAAATTATTTCAAGTCATAAAAGCAAGGCCTGGCAACATGGGTGTTAACGTAGAGCTGGTTGATAGTAGACTAGATTGATGGGTAACCTTGCTTTAAAAACCAGCTAAGTATTCTCCGAATTTAGGGGAGAATTTAGAGAATTGTTGCTGGTTTTCTTCTAGTAGCAAAAATTTACCAGAAAATAACAAAGAAAAAAAGAAATCATGTGTTTCTCCTATACTAATTTCAAGAGAAAAAGTGAGCATCCACTGAGGAAAAAAAATTAACTCATTTGGTTCTGTTGTTATGGAAAGATTTATGCGTTACCTTTCGAAAAAAGGGATTTATATGTATTTATTTAACTCAAAGCTTTTACTGAAATAGAAATTTGGTATTTACTAAAAGTGCACTTGACTCCTAATTAGAATCCCAGAAACTTCCAATAATAGAAACTTAGAAAATCAAAGTAGCAGTTGGCTCAAACTAATAGTTTCCTAGACAAAATAGAAACTACCAACTATGAACATTCCAAAAAACAAGGAAGAAACAATAACTTGTTTTAAAACATATAAATAGAAAACATCTATTTAGACACTGTTAGCATCAAAATTTGGGCACAACCATTGATTCCTTCATCTTTCATATGTTTTAGTAGCTTTGGGGTTTAAAACTCTCCAGAAGTTGATTTGTTGTATTCTTTATTGCTATACTACTGAAGGCTGAACTGTCTCAGTTACCCCCTCTGAAAAGAATTCACCCTTAATTTCTCTGTCATGCTCCTTGTAATAAGTAAGTGAAAGATGCTTCAGATTGTGACAGTGATTTGCAAATGTGTTGATCCTTGCTAGAACCTCACAAGACCAATGCTTATTTAGAGGGTGTTCAACGACATGGTTTTGTTTTTGTTTTTTTATCAATAACAGGAATTCATTAAATTAATAAGAATTAGTTAAAGCACTCCAGAGAGAGATAAAAGGTGTAACTCTCTCCAAGAGGACAACAAAAAACAAAACAACTTATAATACAGCCCAAAACATTTGGTCCCTTCCCACCCCCTGCTTTGCCAAAGCATCTGCAAATGCATTTGCTGTTCTCTTCACCCACTGAAATTCGATTGCCCTCACTACTACCATCAAAATTTACCTTTATAACACCACAGCCTGGTGGTGACCACACAGGACAAACAGAAGAGCAAGCAGGAGCAGAATTAGCCACCTCCATCTAGCTGTTCAACAACATATCCATAGAAATATCATTAAACAGGTCCAAGGATTTTAGCCAGTGCACCACCCTAACTGTTATTACTTCAAAATACTTTCATTTTTCAATTTCAGAAAAAGTTCTGGAGTTCCTTTCCTGCCATAGAGTCCAGCAAATAGCATCCCTCACACACCTCCACATAATCCTTTCCCTTTTCTTTGGCCATCGAAGGAACAAAGAGCTAAACAACCTTTGAATATTTGGCGGTGGGGTCTACCTGCAACCAAAAAGGGAAAGAAACCAGTCCTAAATAACAACAACAAAAGGGTAGGGGTTTTCACCATTAGCCTTGCAAAGAATGCACCAATTCAGAGATGAGCACCAAAAAAGCCTTTTTCTTTGTAGTAAGTCACACGTATTACACCTTTCTAGGAAGGCTTCCCAACAAAAGGCTCGAATTAGCTCACCTGAAACTTCCTTTACTGGAAAATTTTGTGCAAAGTTACTAGCAAAGGCAAGAGGGACTTAAAGAAGAAAGCACAAGAGGTCCCGGAGGGAGCTAGGGTCCACAGTCTCTTATCCCTCTCAAAGGGATCCAACACCACCCCATTTAAAATCTGAACCAAATTCATGACATTTTCTACTTCTTCATCCCTTAGGCCTCTTCTAAACCCCAAATCCCAATCAAACCCGAAGTGAGACTGAGAAGGAACTAGAAAACTAGACACAACCTTGCCTTTATACTAGGAGAGGGAAAACAAGGAAGGGAATTGGTCTCTCAAAGGTACATCACCCACCCAAATGTGCTTCCAAAATTTTACTTGATTCCTAGAGCAGAGGTCATACCTGATGTGCTACAGAAAAGAAGGAAGAATGGTATGTATAGATTTCCAAGGAGAGGCTCCAATAGATCTTGCCAAATTCCCAATGTCCCAGCCATCATTTGCCTGACCATGAATACTCAGAATTACCCTAGCCCACAACTTATCCTTCTTACCTTCCAAGCTCCACAGCCATTTCCCCAAAAGAGCTTCATTTTCTTCCTAATGTTACCTGATCCTAACCCTCCCTCAGCCCCGCTTTTAGAGACCATTTCCCAATTCACCCTATGATCCTTCCTCTCCTCCCTTGGTTCCCACGACATGGTTTTGTTTTTGATAAGAAAAACAACTCCCATGTCAGCAAAAACAATATAATTTTGCTGATGTGGCAGCTGTTTTTGTTTTCAAAACAAAACAAACCATGTTGTCGATCACCTCCTTAGGTTTTGGAAAGTGTTGAAAGAGTTGCTTTACTTGTGTTTATTTTCATTATTTATAACAGTATTTTCATAAATGGCAGCAATATTGTTATTTTGATTTATCATGAGAGAAGAAAACCAGTCCAAGAATTTCCTACTTGTATAATAAGAAAAATGAGAAGGGAGAAGGGAGAAAGAGCTGTTCAAGAGAAAGAAGAAGTTGGAAGAAAAGAGGAAGAGAAGAGAAGAGAAGAGAAAAACATCCCTCTCTCACTCCTTTAGTCTCCTTATATATGTGCTGGATTAATTTAAAGGAGAAATTACATGGGTCCCTTGGTTAGGCGGCTGACCCAATAAACATAAGAACAATGTGTTAAGGGCCCATAAAGACAGCTCATTATAGTAGAAATAAAACAATAAACAGCTGAACTAAAGCAAGGCCCATTCAGCCACCAAACTAAGGTCATTTGACCTAATCTCTCTACATTCTCCCTCAAGCTGAGCATAGATGTCAATCATGCCCAACTTGCTTATATAGTGTTGGAGCTTTGCCTTAGGTACTCCCTTGGTCAAGTTGTCTGCCAGTTGTTCCTTTGAAGAGATGAAAGGGAGGCACACTTCTCTCGAGGCCACTCTCTCTTGTATGAAGTGTTTGTCCACTTCAATGTGTTTGGTCCTATCATGTTGAATTGAGTTATGAGCAATGTCAATGGTACCTTGATAATCACAATACAATATACACATTAGCGGCCTTCATAATAAATTCCCATCTCTTCTAAGAGAGATTTGAAACACAACAACTCTAATACCCCATGAGCCATAGCCCTATTCTGCCTCAACTAAAGATCGGGCAACAACAGATTGCTTCTTATTCCTCTAGGAGACTATTTCCATCCACCATGACACAATAACCTGATGTGGATCTTCTGTCATCTATATTGCTTACCTAGTCAGCATCTGTATACGCTTCTAACTTCATTTGTCCATGCTTAGTAAAGAGTATACCTTTCCCAAGAGTACCCTTAAGATAACACAACATTTTCGCAGCAGCCATATATGTCTCTAGGAGCATGCGTAAACTGGCTAATCACACTCACAACATAGGAAATGTCTGGCCGTGTCATACACAGGTATAGAATCTTCCCCAACAATCTTTAAAACACTCCCTTGTCTTTCAAGAGCGCCCAGTCATCAACGAGAGCTTATGATTCACATCAATAGTTGTGGAAGTAGGCTTGGCCCCAAGTTTCCTAGTCTTAGTTAGAAAGTCCAACACATACTTTCTTTGGGAGATGAAAAGTTCCTCTTAGACCTAGCAACCTCAATGACCAAGAAGTACCACAACTCCCCCAAATCTTTATCTCAAATTCAGAGTTATGGAAGTATTTGTGATCATGAGTTTCATGTGCATCACTACCTGTGACAACAATGTCATCCATATACACAATAAGGAAGGTAACATGAGAAGCTCTCCTCTTCACAAATAGAGTGTGATCTAATTGTCTCTATGTGTAACCAAACTGAACAAGTGCAGTCCTGAATCTATCAAATCAAGCACGAGGAGATTGCTTAAGTCCATAAAGAGATTTTTTCAGTTTATGCACCTTATCTTGCATCTCCTTACCAAACATTCCAGGGGGAAGGGACATATACACCTCTTTTGTCAAGTCACCATTCAAGAAGTCATTTTTGACATAAAACTAGTATAGAGGCCAATCATAATTTATTGCCAAAGACAAGACCTGAGTAATCAATCCCATAGACTTGAGTATACCCCTTAGGCAACAAGGTGGACTTTATACCTCTTAATCTGTCCACTAGCATGGTACTTTATGGTATAAACCCATTTACAAACAACAAGCTCCTTTCTAGTAGTCCCAAGTATTGTTATTACGAAGTGCTTCTATCTCAGTTCTCATAGCATCCCTCCATTCTGGCTTGGATAAGGCTTCTAATACATTCTTAGGGACAAGTTGGGCTAAAATGGAGGCTAAGAAGGAATAGTCGGAAGGGAACAAAAAACTGTAAGAAAGGTGTTTAAAATGAATTGAGTAGTACATTTCCTTTTAGCTTTTCTTACAATAATGGGTAGGTCAAGGTTTGGGAATGAGGGTATTGGTTATGGTTCTACAGGACTTGTCCTCTCTTCAGTGATTGGAAGTTGCAGAGGCTTACTTGGAGATGGAGGAACAAGTTGTCCATATCTTAGTCCTTGACGTTGGTACCACCTCTGAAGTATAGGAGGCGTAGTGAACACAAAAGGACTAGGAGGAAGAAAAGGAGGTGAAAGAATGGAGGAGCCAGAAGGTTCAACTACTAGAGCTAAAGGAGCTGAAGGAGACTAATACAAGAGCCAATAGGAGCTGGTAAAGGTGGGGAAGAAGCAAACAACTCACTAGAGGGCTCTCCCTCAGAAGAACGACTATAAAAAGGGGTTGACTCTGCAAAAGTGGCATCCATAGAAACAAAATGGGTGCCACTACTAGGATCAAAGCAATAATAACCCTTCTGTGTGGAGGCATACCCTAAAAAAATGCACTTCCTAGCAACGTTCTGAAAATCGTAATCGTATCGTAAATCTTAAAGGGGTTTGAATTGAATCGTATCATGAATGTATCGTAAATCGTAAGATTTTTTCTTATTTTTTCAAAAGTCAAAAACTCTAAAATATACCTAAATCTCTCTCCAAAAAAAAAAAAGAAAAAAATAAAAAAGGACTTTGCACAAGCTTTCTAACCCATAAACAACTTATAACTATATAGTAATGATAGACTTATAGTTACACTAGTGTCAATAAGTAGCAATATCTTTAATTATCTTGGTATGAAATATGGGTGAACCATAATTTTTTAAAAGGAACCATAACTATATAGTATAGAGTCTTGTTTCTATTGTTTTAAATTTTTACTTTCAACTTTCAAGTGTTTAACAAAGTAACAAACTAAGCCCATCAAGTCATCAATTAGTAATTATCCATACAATTTATAAATAGTGAGACAAACACTACAAATGAAAGTTATACAACTAAAGAAATTATTTTCTCTGAAGATAATTTATATAAAGAGATATCATATGTATAGAACTAGGGATGAGTTTTAATTCCATTCTAAAAAAAATCAAATTTTAAAGTTTAAGTACAAGTGCTTCATAAATCATAATCTAAGTTCAAGGAGGAAGGAAAATATAAACAAGGGAAAAATGAAGAGAAGAAAGAATGGGGCAGAGTCATTGTTTTAATAAGTATAATGAAAGAAAGAAAACAAATGAACCCTGTTTTCATGTTAGAAAAGGGTGAAAAAATAGAATATATCCCTGGTTTTTCATAAAAAATGAGTGGAAATAATAGAATGCAACATGTTTTAACATTAGCAAAAAGGAAAAAAGGAAGCTATTTTTGCACAATAGAAAGCAATCTGTTTTAACCTACAAAGTGCAAATACATCTCTGTTTTTGCATAATACAGTTTTATTTTATGTGTAAAAAAGAATGAAAAATGGAGATGAATCCTGTTTTGTGATTAGAAAAGGGTGAGGCGAATATATCAGGGCTAAAGCCCTATTTTTATGAAAGAAAACAAGTAAAAATATTGGGGAAAAGCCCCTGTTTATGCATGGAAAAAGGGTGAAAAGTAAAAGGGCAGAGCAAAAAGGATGCTTTTAGTAACTTCCACAATGTGTCTGTTCTTTCTCTAATTCTCTCCACTACCTCATTTTGTTTTGGTGTGCGAGCACAAGAGTTTTGGTGAACAACTCCAAACTTCTCAAAATAAGAGTGGTGAATGTAGAGAGGATGGGCCGAATGGCCCATAGGCTGTTTATTCTTTCTTACCTTTTATATTCCTTTCTGTAATGGGCCTTATTCTGGGCCCATCATTTCTATGTTATGTTCTTTTAATTTCTTGCCCAACTAAGGGCCTCCTTGTAATTATTCAAGTTTAACTTAATAAAATAGTGTTTAGGTGTAGGAGAAGAGAGTAAGGTTCGAAACTCTCATTCTCTGAACCCTTATTGCCGCCATCTTCTTCTTCACCTTCTACTCCATAGAAGAAGCGTTTTCTGCTGTTTCTTTTTGATTTCTGCATCTATTCTAAACGGTCCCCCATTCCTAAGGACTGTTTTTCTTCTTGGTATCAAAGCAGGCCTGAACTTGGCTTGGGCTCTCATGTGGGTGTAGTCCAGTCGACTACATGAGAGTGTTCTAGGGCTGGAAGCTTCAGCTTGTGTGCCTGATTCTTGGAGGTCATTGGAGATTGAAGAAAGTGCCCAAGATTCAAATCTCTTGGAGAGTGGTTCGGTGACCAGGAAGAATCAGAGAAAACATGTCGGTTTCTGATTTGGAGCTTAAGTCAGAGATTGTAAGTTGTGCTCAGTTATTTCTGGGTTATTTTTTTTTTTTTGTTCTAGATTGTTGAAGTGTCCGAAGGTTCTTTGAAAACTGTACAACTATTCGGCTGTTTTTAATCTGGTTTAACCTAGAGATTTCTGGGTTGTTTTCATTCCTTTTCTAGACTGTCAAGTTGTCGAAATACCTTTGGATTCAGTGCTGCGGGTTGTTGCTTCCTTGAGTTGGTTTTTGGGCACCTGTACAGACTGTTCCTGAGCTGTTTTTTACCTTTGACAGTGGGGTCTTCTCTGCTGCCCACACTGTGTTTGTAAAAAGGCCTCTTCATCAATACGGATTGTTCTTTGCTCTTTTTGGGGTACTTTTTGGTAAGTACATGGAATTTGTGTTTAGAAAAGGAGCTTGGACTGGGTGCACAGTGTTTGGAGGTTTTCTGATTATTTCTTGAAGGTCGAACCAATCTCTTTAGTGTCTCGTGTAGTCAACAAGGTGCTGCTTCAGTCTTGGTTCTCACAGCTTCCGGGTGTGATTTGGTTTTGTGTATTGCTGCTTTGAGGCTGGTTTAACACAACCCTTGCTCATCCTCATTCAGTACTTTTGTTGAAGTTGGTCGAAATCTTATTTGAAGTGTTTAAAGGGATGGACTCCTCAGAGGTTGAAAATAAGAATGTTGCTGAATTTGGGCAAGTTCAGGGGGCTCCAGTTGATCCTTTATTGGCTGTGACCACAGGGCAGAAGATAAGAGCAAGGAATCTGTAGCCTTGACGGTTTCCTTGCCAAAAATAGAGGCAAGAGAACCATCGGCTAAGGTGATTTTATCACGTCCAGGAAGCAAATCATATGAAACGAACAAGGTAGAAAGATTGGTCATGTGATCAGAAGCACCTGAATCGATAATCCAAGGGATCTTGAGATTACTTGATATGGATGCATGGTTGGCAGAGGCCCTTATACCTGAATGAGCAAATGCAGAAGAGGTTGAATTCCCCGAAGGGTTGGAAGAAGAAGTCACACCCTCTAGATGACTGATCATCTTCCCAAACTTTTCATATTCTACTTTCATGGCTGCTAACTGTGCACAAGCAGATATCTCTTCAGTATGGTACTTATCACTATCTCACAGTCAATAAAGAATCAACTGGAGTTCCCTGAACTTGTCCAAATTCAGCAACATTCTTACTCTCAATCTCTAAGGAGTCCAACATGTAAACACTTCAAATAGGGTTTCAGTCAACTTCTACTAGTGTACTGAATGAGGATGAGCTAGGACTGTGTTAAATCAGCCTCAAACACAGCAATACACAAAGGCCAAACCACACCTAGAACTTGTGAGAACCAAGCCTGGCAGCAGCACCTTGTTGTCTACACGAGACACTAAATGGCTCGGTTCAGCCTTCAAGAAGTAATCAACAGACCTCCAAGCACTGTGCACCCAATTGAAGTACCTTTTCTAATCAGGGATTCTCGGTATTCACCAACAAGTGCCCTAAAAAGAGCAAAAAATAGTCCATAGTGATTAGGGGGCCTTTTTACGAACACTGTGTGGGCAGCAGAGAAGACCCCACTGTCAACAAGTGAGAAACACCTTAGGAGCAGTCCGTATAGGTCCAAAAAACAACCAAACAAAAGCAAGAACTCGCACCACTGAATCCAAAGAGGTTTCGACAGCTTAACAATCCAAAAAAGGGAGAAAACCAACCCAGAAATCTCTGGGTTAAACCAGATTAACCACAGCCGAACAGCTGTACAGTTTCAAGGGAACTTCGAACACTTCAATAGTCCCCAAAACAGAAATATRACTCAGGAATAACTGAGTGCAACTTACAATCTCATCAATCTTTGATTTGAGCTCCAAATCAGGAACCGAACAGTCCTTTTCTCTGATTCTTCCTGGTCACCGAACCACTCTCCAAGAGATTAGAGTCTTGGGCACCCTCCAATTACTTCCAAGAATCAAGCGAACAAGCTGAAGCTTCCAGCCCTAGAACACCCTCATGTAGTCGGTTGGACTACACCCACATGAGAGCCAAGCCCAGTTCAGGCCTACTCTGATACCAAGAAGAAAAACAGTCATTGAGAGTGTGGGACTGTTTAGGATAGATGTAGAAATCAAAAGGAATCAAAAACTGCAGAGAAGATTGCTTCTATTGAGTAGAAGATGAAGAGGGAGATGGCARCAAAGAGGGTTAGAGTATGAGAGGTTCGAACTTCACTCTCCCTCTAACACCCTAACACTATTTCATTAAGTTAGTTTTGAATAATTACAAGGGGGGCCCTTGATTGG
>NW_010729166.1:1634682-1675789 GCF_000365185.1 Nelumbo nucifera
AGGTGTAGGAGAAGAGAGTAAGGTTCGAAACTCTCATTCTCTGAACCCTTATTGCCGCCATCTTCTTCTTCACCTTCTACTCCATAGAAGAAGCATTTTCTGCTGTTTCTTTTTGATTTCTGCATCTATTCTAAACAGTCTCCCATTCCTAAGGACTGTTTTTCTTCTGTGAACAACTCCAAACTTCTCAAAATAAGAGGCAAGATGCTTCTCAAGATATTCCTTAGCATTGTTTGATCAAAATATTTTGATTTCGGGTGTCAAACTGGGTAAGCATAAATTCATTAAATTGTTGAACACGTTTAGGCACTTCAGCACATGAACGCATAAGATACAATCAAGTGTAGTGAGAGAAGTCATCAATGAACAAAATAAAATATTTATAGCCTCCCATCCAAGGTAAATGTTAAGGCCCCACACACATCAGAGTGAACAATGTTAAAAGGAAAAAAATGGATTTTTTATTACTCGTTGGATAAGAGTTTTTACAATGTTTTGAAAACTCGCAGGTCACACAATGTAGACTGGATAGATTGACTCCTCCAAACAATGCAGGAAGCAATGTAGACTCGATAGATTGACTCCTTCAAACAATAAGAAGGAATTAAAGTTACATTGCAGTTCAGAGATTTAGTCAAGTTACTAACTGAAAGTAAGTTGGTATTAAGTTTAGGTACATGAAGCATAGAAGTCAAAGGGAGTCTGAGGTTCTGAGGTCGTCATATGGTCAGAAGCACCAAAATCTAATATCCAGGGGATCCTACAATTACCTGAAGTAGAGGCCTGATTTGCAGTAGCACGAATACCTGAGTGAGCATAGGTGAGGTGCTGTTGTTAGTTGCTATTGTGTGGAGTGGAAGCTGAAGTAAACTTTAGATGACTGATGATGTGGCCATATTTCTCATTTCAGCCCTGACGGCTGCAAGCTATTCCCCTACAGTCTTCTCATCACATTGCCCCTCCTCATCATCAGAGGAGGTGGCTACATTAGCCTTGCCTCCTTTCCCATTCCTTCTCTTTCTGTCATTGTTATTATTCTTGAATCTGGGGGTAGGAGCTGTGGATGTAACTTCCAACTTCAGCTCTTTGATAAATTTCCTTCCTTGTCACAATTTTCCTCCATTTCAACTCTTTCCACCACTTCACCCTCCTTAATCCCATCTGAAAATTTAAGAATTTCTTTCTCAGAGTTTATGGTCGAATCCATGGCACCATATTTTTCTTGTGATGCCATCGAGCTTGGTTCTCCAAGATCACACCCAACCTCTAGGGGCGTCAAATCTGTAACCTTGGGGTTAGAGGAACCACAAATCCCTTTGAGATCCCTATTATCTTGAAATCAAGTTCTTGCCACATAGACTTCAATATTGAGAAATACACAGCTAATGGCTTCTCCCCCTATATCAAATTATTCACATCATTCTTCAATTTGTAGGCCCTAGCAACATTTAACTTCTGTGAGTAGGTCTCCTTAACAATATCCCATACTTCCTTAGCAGTCTCTAACCACAAGTAGTGTTGACTAATGAGGTTGCATAGAGTTCACCATCCTACAACAATTTAATTATCCTGCATCCACTTCTCATAGGTAGGATCCATCCTCCTTGGGTTGTCTTACTCCTAGTAATATACCCCCATTCTCCTCTACTACAAAATGAATACAAACACGAATTTTTATTGAGACTGCTCCACAAGATTCTCTACAGATCCTTGACCATATCTGGAGTTTGTAGGGTATTTTGTCTCACCTCCAGTATGCTCTTTTGATCAAATGGAGGCAAACGAATATCAAAATAAGATACTATTAATCAAGAAAACACTAACTTGGGATTTTCTGTAGCAGAAAACTAGGGTTTCATAGCACCTGACAAAATGGGAGAGAGAGAGCTTGTGCCGCTTGTACTAGGGACTCTAGAAACTTCTCTAGTTAGAGTCGATCTCCAAATGGGTCAATAAACTCCCTTTTAAACCCTAAGCACCAGCTTCAAATTGTCTCTAAACCCCTTAGTCCAATTTCTACAGTCAGCTAGGGTTAGTAGTATTTGATTTCTATTTGTCAAAGATTAGTAGTAATTGATTTCTCCTGATACTTCTAGGCAAATATGGAAACAAGTGAAGTGTTTCTTTAGCCTACAAGGAGACAAGTCCCTTGAGGAGTATTATTATGAAATGGTGGGTCTTTGACTTTTTGTGAGGAGCTTAATATTTATTAGCCAATAACTGATGTTACTGTATGGAACAGCAGGGAGAAGACTTTTAAGTTGCAAGTTTATATCTAGAGTTAAGTCAGAGTATGAACAAGTTTTGGTCTCAAATCTTGGGCAACCTTGAATTACCTTGTCTGAAGGAGGTGTTTTCTTGACATCAGAGGGCTAGATTGTTAGATTCTTATTTTACACCCACGATTAGTTTATTTAGTCTAGCAGTTTCTGGGAACATTAATCATGGGAGCTGTGCTGGTCACACAGCATATGGTGGACATGGCCATTTAGGCCTTTTGGTGATCAAGGAGATTATATATAAGAAGGGCTAGTTGTGGACGTTTGCACTCATTGTGGTTTAGTGGGCCATACTATCAGCTATTGCAAAGACTTGCATAGAGTATGTTTTTGTACCCATTGCAATTGTGAGGGTCACAGGATTGATTATTGTAGACTGCTTAAGAGATTAAGGAGTTTTGCCAACCAAGTTTCCTTTCATGATGGCACATCATTTACTTCAGCACAGTTATTTTCCCCATCCACCTAGCCAGGAGGTGAGACAATGAAAATTTCCATAGAGGAATAATGGAATATGCCAAAACTTCTATTGGCGAAACAACCTTTTACTTTGCTACTATGGCACAATCATGTATTGGCTCCACCTGTCTTCTTTCTACCAAATATCCATGGGCCATTGACCTTTTCACTTTTTATATTTAGTTCAGTCCTTTGTCTTCCTCCTTGCACTGTGTAACCCTTCTCAATGGTACTTCATTACATGTTCTTGGGGTAGGATAGATCAGCCCCACTCCTCACTGCCTTCCTCCTACTTGTGGTCCAACCCTGATGGTCCAAGGAGAATGATGAGTTGAACCAAGGGGAGGTGGAGAGGAAAGTTGGCTGAACCCCCAGAGGGTCTGCCTACATACCTTCCAGTGAGGAATCAGGCCATTGTAGTTCACCAGTTCTAGAATTCCAGTGGGAGGGAGATGGTACTGTCAATGGGAGGTCGGGGAGGCTGAGAGAGGTTGCAGAAGAGGGTTCAGGATCTCGGATCTGAGATCTGAGAGAGAGTCTCAGGTGGGATAGAAAGCTCACATGGTCTGACAGTATGAATGCCTTGTTGATTCTCTCGGGGATCCCCTATTTATAGATTTTCCTTCGGAAGTTCCTGTTTCTGGAAAGTTACTTTTTGAGTTTGTTATGCAGTTATTTGATCGCTTGGATTGGTTGGGGTGTCACCACATGTCCATGTGGTTACCTCAATACTAAGCAATATCATGATTGGATCTTGCGGTTGGGCTTGCGATCTCGCGACATTTGCTATCTTGCAGATTGATTGAGTCCTCAAGGAGAATGCGATGAGAGGCACGATGTGATGAGTGTGATGCGATGGGTTTTACTTGAGTGGTGCCAGCTGTACTCTTTAGCTAATGTTATCAATGAAAGTTACCATTTCCTATAAAAAAAAAAGAAAAACTCCATCTTTCTGTTTAATATCTTTGAAATATATATTCCTTTAAATCTATAGCTTCCTTTTGTAAAATGTAAAAATGGTTCATTATTGAATAAATGATGGTCCTGGCTAAATGGGGTCTTTGAGGGGGGGGAGACTGGAAATGATTTTGGTTTTTTGCACACACTGGCTGCATTGGACTCAATACCATTACTCTTAAAGTCCTTCCTTTTTCTTCAGAGTTGGGTACTTGAAACTTGTTCCCTGTTCATGAGAAGGATAAAGGGAGGAGTTGTAGTCTTTCTTTTCCTCAGCAAAGAAGCCTCTTTCTGGCTGTGCAGGTTATTAATTGAGGTTGTTTCATTGTTGGGATCAAAGAAGCTGTGAGATCACATGTGAGGGTTAAAAAGAACCTATTTGTGAGCTTGGCACTCCCACCGGTGTGGGGGGGGGTCTCTCTTACTGTTCTTGGGTATCTTTTTTTGGCTCTTTTTTAGATACTTTATCTTTTCATCTTTTCACTAAATGGTTTACAGTTGCCACAAGGAAAAGAATTAAAAACTATGAAGAACAACTAACGATGTGATTCATTTTTGTAAATATCAAACAAGAAAAGAACCTATTTGTTGAGCTAAGCACCCAGGGGGTTGTTGGGGGTTTTCTCTTTTCATGTTATTTTCTTAGGCATCGTTTTCATCTTTTCACTAATTTTCAGTTGCCACAAGAAAAAAGAATTAAAGTTTCTAAAGAACAACTAAGATGGAAGAAAAAGATGCAATTCATTTAAGAAAAGAACCTATTTGTTTCTACCCCATCCCCACTCACCCCGTCCCCTGGGCACTTGGCTCACAAACAAGTAAGATAGAAGTATGCAATTCATTTAAGAAAGAACATTATTAATTTTTTTAGTTGGTACAAGAAAAAAAGAATTAGAAAATCTAAAGAACAACCAAGAGAGGAAAGATTTGATTCATTTTCGCAAATAAGAAAAGAACTTGTTCATGAGCTTACAGCTAAGCACAAGGGGGAGGGGTGGGGGTAGTGGTTCTCTCTTGCTGTGTTATATACTTGGACATTCTGTTCATCTTTTCACTAAATGATTTTCCACAAAAATGAAGAACTAAAAATTCTAGAGAACAACTAAGATTAAACAAATATGTGATTTACTTTTGCAAATATCAAAATAAGATCACTTAATCTAGCTAAAATGGTGAATTTTCTAATGAATAAATTAGGGGCAAAAATAGCCCTGTTAAGAACCAATTTTTCTTTAGATACAACTGCAAAACGTTGCTTTCTGATTATACTGATAGTTTAGCTGTTTTTGGATCCTTTTGAATGCCATTTTTATGTCTCGTTTATTTAGGTTTAAATATAGGAAGCATAACCCTTTCTAAATTGGTTGGCGATGCAGAGCAACCCAGGCTGGGGGTTTGACAAGAAATGCCAATTCATGGATAAGCTTGTTTGGGAGGTTTCTCAGCATTACAAATAGCATAATAACGTGTTGTTACAAGTTTGTGAAAAATCTTCCATCCTCAGAATCCCGTACAGTGAATTTTGGAATGTCAACCTTGGGTACAAGGGATTATTTTCATCTGATTTGAGGTCATCCTTTTCTTTTACCTTTTAAATGCCAAGTTACTAATGGGCACTCCTACTTGGGAAAGTTTGGTGGGTTTATATTGTTATCACTTCATTCTGTCAGATGCTATGCTTTATCTAATGTTAACTCTTGGTCACTGATCTTCCCATTACCAAATTCTGTCTTTGGCCAAGGCAGACGGATCTTTTGTTTGACTGGACTGCATGGTAACTTTACCAACCTAATAACTTAAGTTGCTGACATTTTTATACCTATTTTTGGTGGACGTATGTTGTCTTAGCTTGAAAGAGGTTTTATTTTCAAGGTTATTTCATTTACCAAAGAATTGAGGAGATTAAATTTGAAATGCACAAAGTATATTAGGCATTGAAACTCTCTCTCTCTGGATAATTTATGCAATAAAAAAGGTACGATGGTAATGGTTGCACCTTGTAACGCAAGGAAAGAGATTTGGTTTATCTAACCCAAGGAAAGGTTTTCATTTCATTATTTAGTGATATAAAAAACTTGGTTTTCATTTCATGATTTCATCCAAGGTTCAAAGTATGGAAATTCTAAGAGATTCATAAAGGCAATTTTCAGAGGCATTTTGGGTTACGTATGGATACGGTGTAAAATTAGGATGTGTCTGGGTATCTTAGGGAAATGTAAAAACCTGTATAATATATATCTTGGGCTGTTGGTTGATGCATTATTAAGCTATTGTATGATATGCATGTCCCAAATCCCAATATGTTGATTGTACTGTATTTTTTTTTCTACCAAAAAATATTAAAAGTATGTTTTTCTCATGTGTTTGTATCTTATAGTTATTTCAACCCTAACCTTCAGGGAGGCCGGTTTAAGGCTCCTCTACCCCGTGAACAGGTCAGACCCCCCGATACACCCACTATAGGGGCGTATCGGTGGGGTCCCGGAACGATACATATCAGCCAATACATGTTGCAACACTTTGAACTTGATGACATGTATAGAATTTTTATTCATCGGAATTTTAATTTTGAGCTACCCAACCACAATACTAAGCAATATCATGATTGGATCTTACCTCAATATTAACCAATACTAAGCAATGCGTATCTCGTGACAGGGAGTGCTCTCCCTGTCCCCGCCAACAAGGATGAAAATTTTTCCATCTTTGTCCCCACAGGGAAAAATCATCCTCGTCTCTACCCCATTCGGGGCAGATTCTCATGGGGATCGGGGAAATGGGGAAAATTGTCATCCCTAAGCCTGATAAACAACCATATCTAAAATTATTTATTGTTATTTTTATATTGTAAAAATCCTATTAAAAGTAATATATAAAATATAGATGATTATTAATTATTATATAAAACAATTATATACTCTTACATTTTTGTATTATTTATCTTTAACTTAACAAATCTTATGTATCACACAGATCTCCGCTAGTTTAATATATATACCCACACACACTTTCCTAGAGCCATGCTTCATCAAGATTCTAGGAGGTTTATTTTCAGGCTTAAATCTCTCCCTCTACCTCAGTCTCTCCATCTATTGCTACTTTTTCTCTCCCTTACTGAATTGTTATTTTTTAATTCTTAAAGACAAGAATTTTTGTCAATCACGAGGATAACAATTACTTCCATACATATTCAGCCAGCGGTTCTATCAACACTTGGAAGAGAGGTCGATCCAATAGTCAGAAACAAAAGAATTTCCATCAGACAGTTAATAAATTTTAAATATAAAAAGTATAGATATTTATATATATGCACAAACATCAGAAGAAAGTAAATACCCAAAAAAACATCAAAAGAAAGTAATGTATATGAAGCGGACTGTCACGCCCAAGAACAAATAATGGAACCCTCTTTGCTTTAAAAAAATAAATAAAACAAAGCTTTAAAAAAAAATAGTGTAAGCCTCTTTCACTCATCCTCATTGTCGCTGTAGTGCAAGGGAACTTTCAATTGCAAGATACACCGCGAAAATAATCACTTTAAGATATTTGAGTATTTGGTTCTGATTCTTCTAGCTTTATTCAGACTATTCTGTTGAAGGTCACTTACTTTTCTTTTTATTCTTCCATAGGCTTATTTATACAATTTTCATTTTTCTGTTCAATCCGTTATCTTTCAAGTTTATTGTTGAGAATTTTTTGGGTTGATATTTGATATAACGGGGTTCTATGATTTGTAGGAAATTTGATAGGGCATTAGGTCAGTCAGAATGGTTGAATTTGGGATTTTTGTGATCTTCTCAAACCCTAGAATTTGATTTTTTTTTTTTTAAGGAACGACTTTTTTTGTGGAATTAATTTTTAGGTTTTGGCTTTGCAGGGGAGAATTTGCAAAGTAAGGTTTTTAAGATAAGTGATAACTTGATGGATAAAGTCACTGCATTCGGGCAAAGCCTAAAGATTGAAGGAGCTAAGAGGTTGATCTTGTTTGGCCATTTCAAGTCTTTTGAAATTCTTCTTTCCAGTGGTGATACTAGTTAGATGGATCTATATTCTATATTATGACTCATATGTTTTTTTTTTTTATTTAATATTAAAATGAATTTCATATATGAGCTTCCTATGCCGTCCATGCTTCTGCAGCATTAATAGAAGAATAACCCAACCACTATTGAATTTCATATAAATTTCATATATTAATGCCTCTACAGCATTAATATATGAATTTCATATATTTGGCTACGAACTTCGGCGAGTTCTCAACCACTATTAAGGGGAATTCCAATCTAGTTATCTCAAAGGTCTGATACGAGGATTCTAATCTAGTTAAAAATGTCAGGTCTGATCCCTCCTTGGAATCTCAAGTTGGCAGATGAAGGAAAAGATGGAAGGTAGAGTTTGCTACAGGCATGTGTATCGGGAGGCAAACCAAGCGGCAGAGTGGCTGGTGAACAAGGCTCATTCTTTGTCTAGTGGTGCCGTTTCTCTCAATCTGTGTTCCCTTCCTAGTGATTTAGCTTCTATTCGTTTTGGTGATTTTGTGGGGCGTGCTACCCTCGTCTTGTGTAGCACCTTTTGTTTCTATAAAAAAATGAATTTCATATATGGGGTTGGTTAGGGGTGTCAACGGCATTCAAAAATCCGAATTCGAATTTGATATCTGATGTAATTAGTTCGAATTTGAACAATTTGAACGATAAAAACAGTCAAATTCGAATATATGTTTTGTACCGATTAAGTAATCGAATCGATTTTGAATACATGTTGATTCGATTTGATAATTATCTGAATTCGATTATTATAATAATATAATATAATATATTGTTCTAACATTCCTTTTATAAAAGAAAGATACATGTCTTAAAAGTTATAACTTCGGTCAAGTGTCTTTAACTTTTTATATTATATATTGTTATATACTCTTATTTTAATATGAGAAATAAAAAAAAGAACTAATTGCTTCTGCCATGATAAGATCACTCGATTCAGACTTATTTTCATTAGTTGACAAGTGATAAAAGTGCATTAATTCCTTCAACCTGCTTCGTCTCATCTCCCCCCATTTCCCTCCCTTGTATCTCTCATTTTTTCATTCCCCTGCATTGACTTCTTCCTTTGCATTTGGTTTTGCTGATTTTCATGGAAGAGATTAAAAAAAAAAAAAAAAAGAATAGCGCATACTGAAAGCAAAGATCATGTATTAATGAAGCAAAAGAGAGTTTCACAGTAGATGAATAGCACAATTACAGGTATCATCCATTTGTATTATGGTAAACGAAAAAAACGTTGCAGTCTTTCCCTCTTCTCCTCTTTCTCTTCCTCTCTCTCTCTCTACCTCTCTTGCTTTCTCCTTGTTCTTTGTCCGTCTTCTTTGTTGTTTGTTCCATATTTTATTAGGTTTTTTGTTTTTCTTTTCTATTTTTTCCCTTGTTCGTTTGTCTTCTTCATTTACAGAAACAATGTATATCCTTTGTTCATTCAAAGAAAACAATCTAAGACTTTCTCCATAATTCATTCAAAGGAAAAAAGAGGGCTCATTCTTGGATTTCAAGAATTAGAATGTAATCCATCGATTTTGAATTAATTGAATATTTGATTATTCTATTATCTACTCGAATTTGAATTAAGTTTTTAATTTTTAATATCTATTGAATTCGAATAATCAGTTTTATAATCGAATTCAAATTCAAATATGACGTGATTCAATTCGAATCACTCCATTTACAGGCCTAGGGTTGGTTTGTTGTACCTTGAAGGGAGGATCTTTTGTCTGCTTGTGATTAACTAATTACCAATTGAGAGCTGGCTCATTACTGTGCTAGCTGGTTTGTTTCAGCGTTGATGCGGAATTGAATCCCACAACCAGCATTTGGGTAAAAAGGGGTAAGGGGGAAGTTATTAATGGTGCATGGCACCTAATACAAAAAAAAAAGGAAAAAAGAAAGGAGGAAAACAATTACAAGCTTCATAAACAACATATAGGAAACAAAAGATATGGTTGAATTTTGCAATTAAGGAGAAGAAGTTGAAGATTGATTATATAACACATCCATGGAGAAATTAAAAAAGAAAAACGTGAAAATGAGAAAAGAATAATGTCAACAAGCACACAGTGTTATTACCTTTTTAATCTCACTTTGTTGTTGTTACGTAGGAAAGAAGAAGAGAAGAAGAGAGAAAAGAGAGAATAAGAAAGAAGAGAGATTTGAGAGTGATGTAGCGCAATCCGGTCACTCCTAACTGACACTCGCGTGGCTCCTGAGAGACACCTGAGATGAAGAAGAAGAAGAAGAATCCCTTGGGGGTCTGCCCGGCGGGGATACTCCGATGCTTAAGTCAGTACTCGGTAGAAGCAAGGAGAAGGCAAAGGGCTAAGAGTGCAGATAGCGCGTTACCACTATACTCAAGAGATCAGAAGTTCAAGAAGAAGTTTCTCCTCTGCCATGAGGGCTTTTATAGGGGTGTTCGTGTCAGGTCGGGCATAACCGCCACTGGGCTCCTGTCATAGCCGTTACCTGCCAGGGCTGCGCAGGTGGCCATTGTGACGTACCTCTCGCCCAGGTGAGTGACACGTCCCCAAATTGGCAGGCACGCCTCCGCCTGCTGAGAGACGTGGATGCAGACTGTCGAAAAGACAGGGACTGCGCCGTCAGTAAGGAAAGTGGCGCAGTCTGATCGGTACGGCCTGTCAGATAGAAGCTTCCTGAGGAGCGCTCATGCGGCTCGTTCCCGAGCTACTTGGCAGCGAGCTCGGGATGCTTCAGGATCACCCTTAGTAAAATTGGTCCCCGGGATGACTTATCTGTTTGGGGGCTCGGGCGAGCTAGTTTCCCTAGCTTGCGAGCTAAAATTGCCTCGGAATATCCCTTTCGGGGTAGCTCGGGGAACCCAGAGCTCGCGTTGTGGCGAGCCCCTTCTCTTGCGAGCTATGGTGTAGCGAGCTGCTCTATGGGCTCGTTACTTCTTCGTGCGGAGCCACGATGTTGAGCTATTACCTATGCTGAGTTAGGTCAACGTGTCACCGTTTCGTAGGTCGGGTCAAATCATCCTCCATCAATTGCCCCCCACTCCTCGAGGTGAGAGTGTAACCTTAGCGCGAGGAGTTCATGAAGTGCGATGGGTTGATTTGACCGAAATTCAAACTTGATTGACCACTCACATTAAATGCATTTGCGGGAATCAGGAGATTTTCTGACTTTTCGGATTCTAAAAACGTGCTGAAGTGGCTCTTAACTCTGGGCATCGTGCGGCCGTCATTACCTTAATCACGAAAGACGTGCTGCCAATCACTTTCGGTTTTCAGAAGGTGGGCGGTCAGTGCGCCTGTGAGCCGTTGGATCTGTTTTAATCTGGGACGTCGATTCAGGGGTGTGGAGGCCATAAATCGGAGGGCCCTCTGGGCCTCACTTTCTTTCACGCCATCCTGCTGTCTTCGGATTCTGAGGTCACACACTCATCTAATCTGCCCAGAGTTCCTCAGTTTACTTCATTTCGTCTCTTTTGGTGAGTCTCAATCGCTGTCAACCATGTCTGGGTACCCGTACCACACCTACCACAGGGGCGATAACTAGGACGACGATGCTCCCTCGAGCTCGGGAGGAGGTTGGGATCAGGTCCCGGAGGCTCGGGAGGCCTCCGGTGATGTAGCGTCTACCTCTTGGGGGAGGGAGCCTGACACTTTTGGCCCTTCCTCTATGACGGCAGAGAGACTTAGGTCTCTAATTCGCTACTTTCGCCTCCCTGGGGACCTGGCCTACAGTCTCCCCACTGGCAACTTCCCTTGGGAGCATGGTCCCAATGAAATAGTCATCTTTCAGGAACAGCTCGAGGCTGGCCTGCGTCTCCCCCTGCACCCCTTGATAGTGGAGGTGCTAAACCATTTTAACATCACCATAGACCAGCTCCATCCCAATGCCATTCGGAATATGGTTGGGACTATATCTTTGTGCTATGAGTACTGCCTTCCCTTGAACCTTGAAATTTTTGTTTCTATTCTCTGTATAAAGAATGCCGCTCCCGGGGTTCCATCGGAGAGGCGCTTTTACTACCTCTCCCCGCCGCGGCTATAAGTTCTTGTATGAGCTACTGAATAAGATTCCTGCTTGGAAGCGGGATTACTTTGTAGTCTGTAATCCCGAGGGATGGCCCTTCCCAACTTCTTGGAGGGGCGCCATCCAAGATCCTGGGGCCGAGCTGGACCTCGAAATCCGGAAAATGATGCTGTCCTGGGCATCGATAGGCTTCCTCTGTTCGGACTACTTGGTCGAGGAGAAGCTCGTGCAGGCTGGCCTAACCCGGGTAGGTTGTCCTTTTATGTCGCGTAGTTTTTGCCTTGACACATGATTTATTCTTACCGAACTAACACTGATTTCTTCTTGGCAGCCATCATGTCAGGCATCGACTCGTGCAGTCTACTCTCGAGCAACCAGAGGCGCAAAGTGAAGAGGTCGCGCCCTGATCGAACTCCCCCCTCAGGGGGCGCTGAGTTCAGTTTTGCCGCTCCAGTTTTGTCCTCCCCTCCGCCTGAGATCCCGGCACCTCTGCCCGAGGGGACTAGTGGGGCCGGTGTTGGGGGGGACAAGCTCCCTCAGCAGGGGGTAGCTCCCAGTAACCCCCTCTAGCCATTCCCTTACCCCCCGTTCTCGGTGGGGAACTGAGAAGGGGTGAACGACTACCTTGTGGCCCGTCGGAGGAGCCGAAAGGCGGTCAACAATGACGAGGTCGCTCACTGGGGGAATATGGAACCCAAAGCACTTGCCGCCTCCCACTGCATGGTGGTAAGTAGTCCCTCTTTCCCTCTCATCCTTTCTTTTCTTTTGCTGTTTTCTGACCTTACTCTCTCGTTCGGCAGGTGAACACCGCCATCCATGCCATGGCCCTCCAAACTAACATCCACTCCGACGACGCTCGTAATCAGAGGACCCTCGTTCAGAAGCTCCAGGGCGAGCTCGACCAGGCCCGAGGCGAGCTCCTTTATACTCGCAAGGGGAGCGAGGCCCAGGTGCTGCTCGTTCGTGACCAGGAGGCGCAGATCACCAGGCTTTCCGAAGAGAGCGCGCGCTACAGGGAGGAGTCGTCGAGGGTGGCTGCGGAGAGGGAGCTCCTTCGCCAACAGGTTCGGGACTTGGAGTCTACACTTTTGGACCGAACTCGGAAATTCGACTCCATGGTGGAGGCCAAGGGGGAGAAGGCAGTATGGGACTTCAGGGACTCCCAGGAGTATCACGACCTCCAAGTGGAGTATGGCTCGATCTCGTACCGCTCCGGATTCAAGATTTGCCGCTGGTTGGTCCAAAAGAAGTTCTCTGGGCTCAACCTTGACGGCATCACCATGAAGGGTGTCGAGGTCTTAGTTAGCTCGGTGTTTTAGCCCTTGGGCTGAGGAGGTGACTTATGGTCTGCCCTTGAAGTTTGCCCATGCCATAGAGGCGACTGGGTCTTGTTGCGCCGAGGTCGCGTTAGCTCGGCATTTCGGCCCTTAGGCTTTGAGAATGACTCATGGTCTACTTAATAGCTACAGGTAATACTGCCTCAAATTGACAATATTCCATGCTCGAGGTACTTGTTTCCCCTCAAGGGTTTCGAACTCGTATGTTCCTTCCCCGAGCACCCGTTTCACTCGGTAGGGTCCTTCCCAATTCGGTGTGAGCTTGCCAGCACCGGGCTCAGTCACCATAACTTTACGAAGGACCAGGTCGCCGATGCGGAGGTTCCGCTTCTTGACCCTTGCGTTATAGTACCGAACTACTCTTTGCTAGTAAGCTGCGGTCTTGATATATGCAAGGTCCCTTACTTCGTCGAGTAGGTCGAGGTTGGTACGTAGCTCGTCTTCATTTGCCTTGTCGTCATATGCTTCCAGTCGTAGCGAGGGAACCTCAATCTCAGCTGGGATGACTACCTCGGTGCCGTAGGTGAGGTTGAAGGGAGTCTCTTCTGTGGCGGTCTTCGTTGTGGTTCGATAAGCCCATAGAACATTGGGTAGCTCGTCTGCCCATAATCCTTTAGCTCGGTCTAGTCGTGCCTTCAATCCACGGAGGACGGCTCTGTTCGTGACTTCTGCCTGACCATTTGCTTGAGGTTGTGTGACTAAAGTAAAATTCTGTCGGATTCTCATGTCTTGGCACCAGTCTTGGAATTTGATATCCTCGAACTGCTTGCCGTTGTCGGAAATCAATACCCAAGGTAATCCGAAGCAGCACACGATGTTCTTCCAAAAGAAGTTTTGGACATTTCGGGTTGTGATCGTTACAAGGGGTTCGACTTCTACCCACTTGGTGAAGTAGTCCACTGCTACTACTAAAAACTTCCTCCCAAGTGCCCGCCGCACAACCCCTCATGAGTGTCATGGAGTACGAGCTCGGCTTTGGTAGGCCGCAAGCAACGCAGATAGGGAAGAGTGTAGGATCTCCTGTACAGTCGTTCGTCTATCATGACGTATTTGGCTGCTTGGCACTGCACCCTTCTGGCTGCATTGCGATCTACAGGGAGGGTCCCGTGTAACAGGAAGCTCACGAGTGGGTCAATCCAGCTCGGCTCTACTTGAACAATGGGAGCGACCTCCTCTGCCCCCCCCGAGAATGCTAGGCCGAGGCAAGTCCTCTATGTACACGGTTCTCATGGTGATGTCGCTGGTGCTGGCTAGTCTGGACAGGGCGTTGGCCTCAGCGTTCTCCGACCTTGGGATTTGCCTGATTAAGTGTGACTGGAAGTTGAGTAGGGCCTCCCTGACTTTGGTCAAGTAGGCAATCATGGTTGGCTCGCGAGCTTCGTACTCGCCAATGACCTGGTTGACCACGAGCTGGGAGTCGCTTCAAATAACGATGTGCTTGGCTTTTACTTCTCTGGCTAGAGCTAGTCCAGCTATCAATGCCTCGTACTCCGCTTCATTGTTAGATGCCGCGAACTCGAAGCGTAGCGCGTACTCCAGTTTTGTGCCACCTGGGCCGTGCATAACTATTCCGGCTCCACTGCCCTGTTGGTTGGAGGAGCCATCTACGTGAAGGATCCAGGGCTCTTCATCCCAGCTCGCATTTGGCCGAACTAGGAGAGATGCCACACTGGCTGCTACCTCACGGTGCTCGGACTCGATCGGCCTGGGAGCTTCGGGCTCACCCGAGCTGGGGGCCTCGCGCTCAACCGGCCTGGGGACTTCGGAGCTGGATGTGCACTCGGCGATGAAATTCGCTAAGGCTTGGGCCTTAATGGCAGTTCACGGCTTATACTGGAGGTCGTACTCGCTGAGCTCAACGGCCCACTTCGTCAACCGACCAGAGACCTCGGGCTTAAGTAAGACTTGCCTCAGAGGCTTGTGAGTGAGAACGATAACAGTGTGAGCCTGGAAGTACGGGTGGAGCTTCCGATCAGCAATTACCAGTGCGTACGCTAGCTTTTCTATCTCTGAGTATCTTGTCTCTGCTCCCTACAATACTTTACTAACATAATAGATGGGTCGTTGAACCCGATCTACTTCTTTTATTAGTACCGAACTGACCACTTCGTCGCTTGCCGAGAGGTACAGTTCTAAAATATTGCCCTCTTCGGGCCGGGCTAAAATCGGCACACTAGTGAGGTATTTCTTGAGCTCGTCAAACGCGAGCTGACAGTCTTGGGTCCACTCGAACCCTTTGCTCTTAATTGCCTTAAAGAACGGCAGACAGCGGTCCGCCGATTTGGACATGAAGTGGCTCAGGGCGGCTATGCGGCCATTCAACCTCTGAACCTCCTTCAACTTCTGGGGTGGTCTCATATCTAAAATGGCCTTAACTTTGTTCGGGTTGGCCTCAATGCCGCGTCGGTTGACGATGTATCCTAGGAACTTGCCCGAGGTCACACCAAAAACACATTTGTTTGGGTTCAATCTCATATTAAAGTTGGGCAGAATTTTGAAAACAGAATGCAAATCTTGTATTAACTCATGTGAGAATTGGGTTTTGACGACCATGTCGTCTGCATAGCATTCTACTTTTCTGCCGATTAATGGCACAAACAATTTATTTACAAGCCTTTGAAAGGTTGCCCCTGCGTTTCTCAACCCGAAGGGCATAACCTTGTAACAGTACAGACCGAACTCCGTGATGAAGGCAGTCTTTTCTTCGTTTGTCGGGTCCATCTTGATTTGGTTATAGCCCGAATAGGCGTCCAAGAAACTTAGCAACTCGTGCCCTGAGGTTGTGTCCACCAAGCGGTCAATCCTGGGGAGCGGGAAGCAGTCTTTTGGGCAACCCCGGTTTAGGTCGGTATAGTCGACGCACATGCGCCACTTGCCATTGGCCTTCTTTACCAGGACGGGGTTGGCTACCCAGCTCGGTAATGGACTTCTCTTATGAAGTCAGCTGCGAGGAGCTTCTCGACCTCCTCGTCGACTGCTTTCCACCACTCTGGGGCTAGGTTGCATTTCTTCTGTCTAACGGGCCTAACTATAGGATCAGTATTCAGCTTGTGAGTTATAAGGTCGGGGTCTATACTGGGCATCTCTGTCGCGGACCATGCAAAAATATCAAATTTTGAAGTAAGAAACTTATCAGTTTGGATCGTAGAGGTTCCTGGATGGAAGCACCGATCTGAAGCGTCCGAGCTAGATCTGCCGCTGAGGTCGGGACTGCGACTGTTTCTTCTATGGGCACGGCTCGTTCTTCGCCTTGCTCCGTAGGGCGCTCCAGTTCGAGGTCGTCGGCCACCTTGGTCTTTCCCTTCGGAGCGGCGACATAGCACTTACAGGACTCGAGCTGGTCGCCCCGCTCTACCCCCACATCGAAGTCTGTAGGGAACTTCATAGCCAGATGGTAAGTGGAGACTACCGCCCGTAGGATATTGGTGATCGGTCGACCTATTATGGCATTGTACGGGGAGGGGGTCGCGACCACCAGGAAGTCGTGGTTGAGTCTGACTACGCAGGGCCATGTGCCAACTTCAGCGGAGTATCGGGCCTTGAGGGCTGAGGTGACATGGGCCTGGCGAGCTGAGGTCCTCCCGACCTGACTGCCCGTGGCGAGGTCAGGGCGGCTGGTCTTTCTTGTCTGCCGTGGGTGGAGGCCTGGCTCCTTGGAGGGTTCTGGGGGGCCTCTCCTTGGCAAGATGGGTGCTCCTCCTGTCAGCGAGACCTAGCTCGCTGCGAGACTGGGTGCCGAGGGGGAAGCTGCGATTGCTGAAGTTGAGGTTGAGGTAACTGGGGAAACTGCTGCTAATATTGACACTGAGAGACCTGGTGCAACACATGTTGTTGATAGAGCTGAAGTTGCTAGAACTGTTGCATTTGGGCTTGCATGGCCCGCATGCACTGCATCAAGTCCTCCAGTTGGTTCGGGCTGGCCGCTGGGGACACGACCGAAGGTTCGGTGAACGTCACTCCGACTGTAGCAGGGAGTGGCGCGACGATGGGTGCCACTGCAAGAGGCACATTCAAGCTGGGAATTCTGTCCATCGAAAGGGGGATGGTGAATTGTCCGATGCAGACAGTAGGAAGTTGGGGTTGTTCCCTGGAGTTATCCATTTTCGTGCTTTGTCCGATGTTGCTGGAGGAAGCCATGAGTGTTGGGTTTTTGGATAGTAAAGAGACGTGAAGGTTTGGAGAAAGGCTTTTCGAAGCATTTCCCACAGACGGCGCCAAATGATGTAGCGCAATCCAGTCACTCCTAGTTGGCACTCGCGTGGCTCTTAAGAGACACCTGAGATGAAGAAGAAGAAGAAGAATCCCTTAGGGGTCTGCCTGGCGGGGATACTCTGATGCTTAAGTCAGTACTCGGTAGAAGCAAGGAGAAGGCAAAGGGCTAAGAGTGCAGATAGCGCGTTACCACTATACTCAAGAGATCAGAAGTTAAAGAAGAAGTTTCTCCTCTACCGTGAGGGCTTTTATAGGGGTGTTCGTGTCAGGTCGGGCATAACCGCCATTGGGCTCCTATCACAGCCGTTACCTGCCAGAGCTGCGCAGGTGGTCGTTGTGACGTACCTCTCGCCCGGGTGAGTGACACGTCCCCAAATTGGTAGGCACGCCTCCGCTTATCGAGAGACGTGGACGCAGACTGTCGAAAAGGCAGGGACTGCGCCGTCAGTAAGGAAAGTGGCGCAGTCTGATCGGTATGGCCTGTCAGATAGAAGCTTCCTGAGGAGCACTCATGCGGCTCGTTCCCGAGCTACTTGGCAGCGAGCTCGGGATGCTTCAGGATCAGCCTTAGTAAAATTGGTCCCCGGGATGACTTATCTGTTTGGGGGCTCGGGCGAGCTAGTTTTTCTAGCTCGCGAGTTAAAATTGTCTCGGAATATCTCTTTCTGGGTAGCTCGGGGAACCCGGAGCTCGCGTTGTGGTGAGCCCCTTCTCTTGCAAGCTATGGTGTAGCGAGCTGCTCTATGGGCTCGTTACTTCTTTGTGCGGAGCCACGATGTTGAGTTGTTACCTGTGCTGAGTCAGGTCCACGTGTCATCGTTTCGTAGGTCGAGTCAAATCATCCTCCATCAGAGAGCAAAAAGTGTTGCTGGCAGCGTCAACTATTGGTATTTATACTAGGGTGACAAAATATAAAAAAAATAAAAGGAGAAATTACAATAGTACCCCTGTGGTACTATACTTAAAAGAATTAACAGTGTTTAACACTCCCCCTCAAGTTGGGACATAGATGTCAATCATGCCCAATTTGTCACATAAATCATGATGTCGTGAGTGATGTAACCCTTTTGTCAAGATGTCTGCATGTTGATCTTCAAAGCTAACATAAGGAGTGCACATTTCCCCTGTGACGACCTTTTTTTTGATAAAGCGTTTGTCGACTTCGATGTGTTTAGTTCTATCATGCAACACTGGGTTAGTAGCAATGTTTATGGCTGCTTTGTTATCACAGTATAGGGTAATAGGTCCGTCAAATGGAAAGCCCAACTCACTCAACAAATTTTTTAGCCACATAATTTTAGCCACTTCATGGGACATAGCTTGATATTTAGCTTCAACACTAGATCTAGCTACCACACTCTACTTTTACTTCTCTAGGTAACTAGATCCCCTCCCACAAAGGTACAATAGCTGCTAGTTGACTTTCTATCATTTAGGGATCCTGCCCAATCTGCATCAATATACACTTCAACTTTCAAATACCCGTGCTTTTGGAACAACAAGCATGCACTTGGGAACTTCTTAAGATATCTAAGAAATCTTTTTGCTTCTTCAAGGTGGGTAGTTTTAGGGGCATGCATGAACTGGTTAAGAACACCCACTACATCAGCAATGTCTGGTCGAGTCTTAGAAAGATATAACAACCTTCCTACAAGTCTCTGGAATTGTTTCACGTCCTTGATGGGTTCACCTTGACAATCACCTAATTTGCTGTTAGGATCAATAGGAGAACCAACTGGCTTCACTCCCAATTTTCCTGTATCCTGGAGTAGATTTAGAACATACTTTCTTTGGGAAATGAAGATACCCTTTTGTGAGTGGGCCACTTCAATCCCAAGGAAGTATCATAGAGGACCTAGATCTTTTACTTCAAACTGGGTAGCAAGAAAATTCTTCAACTTTTGAATTTCATCCTTCCAATCACCAGTGATAACTATATCATCAACATATACTATCAGTGTTGCAATTTTTCCTTCCCCTCTTTTCACAAACAATGTGTGATTAGATTGGCACTACTTGTATCCTCTTTGTTGAATTGCTACATGGAACCTATTGAACTAGGCTCTCAGTGACTGTTTCATCCCGTATAATGATTTCTTTAACCTGCACACTTGCTGTTCATTACCTTGAGCTCGAAACCTAGGGGGTTGTACCATGTATACTTCCTCTTCAAGGTCAACATTCAAAAAGGCATTCTTGATGTCAAGTTGATGAAGGTCCCAGTCAAGATTAGCAGCTAGGGAGAAAAGAACCATAATAGAGTTCATCTTAGCAATCGGTGCAAACGTTTGTGCATAATCTACTTCATACACTTATGTAAACCCCTTTGCCACTAAATGAGCTTTATACCGCTCCACTATGCCATCAACCCGATGTTTTACTATGAAAACCCATTTACATCCAATTGGATCTTTCCCTTCAGGAAGATTTACTAGTTCCCATGTACCATTTTTATGTAAAGCATTAATTTCTTCCTTCATAGCATCTGTCTATTTAGGCACCGAAAGAGCTTCTGCCACATTCTTAGGGATAGAAACATTGTCAATGGAAGAAAGAAAGGCCCAAAAGGAGGGTGAAATGTTTTCATAGGAAACAAAGTGGGAAATGGGGTGTTTAGTGGTGCAAGATCTAACACCTTTCCGGTGTGCAATAGGAAGGTCAAGTCATTAGAAATAAAAGTATCAATAACAATAGGGTCAGAAACATCAATAGGAACCAAGGTACCTAATTGGGTATGATCTGCCCCTGGAGAGTTTGATGGCATTAGTGATACAACTTCTAGGTGCTCCACAACTCTTGAGCATGGTTGGCCTTTGTGAAGGCGAAAGAAGACACGAAAGGGAGGAGGATCAAGAAGAGGAGGGAGCTGAACCAGTTTCTCATTCCTACACTTCCCCTGAGGAGAAACAAGGAAGAAAGGCTCACTCTCAAAAAAGGAGACATCCATAAAAACATAAAACCTCTGAGAGATAGGATCAAAGCATCGGTATCCCTTCTGAGTGAGAGAATACCCCAAGAAGATGCAAGGAATAACATAATGATCCAATTTTCCATGAGTGGATGACATATTTTGAGCAAAATAATGACAATCAAACACACGTGGAGGAATAAAAAGAAGGGGAGCTTTAGGAAAAGGAAGTTGATGTGGGGCTTTGCACTCTAACAAACGAAAGGGCATATGGTTGATGAGATAGGTAGCACAAAGGACAACCTCAAGCCAAAAGCATTTCAGAACATTCATATGAATTAGTAACCCCCGAGCCACTTCAATGAGGTGTTGGTTCTTTCTTTCAGCAACACCATTTTGTTGTGGTGTTTGGGCACAAGAGATACAGTGAAGTAAAAAAACTCTATGGGATTACTATAAAAATATTCTTTGGCATTATCTGATTGAAAATTTTGGATTTTAGTTTGAAATTGGGTGAAGATCATCTGCTGAAAATCTTGAATAATTTTGGGTACTTCATCCTTGGTTTGCATAGGATATACCCATGTATATCTGGAGTAATCATCGATAATGGTAATAAAATACTTGTAGCTACTCTCGGATGGTAAAGTAATAAGGCCCTAAACACCAAAATGAACAATGTGGAAAGGAAATTCAAATTTATTATTCTTTGAAGAAAAATGAGTTCTACACTACTTACTCAATTGACAAGTTTGACAAGTAAATTCTGATACTGACACTGACTTAGACAACTCTAGAAACACCATTTTTAAAGACTCAAAAGATAAATGACCAAGACGACTATGACATAAATAGACTTGACTCTTACAAGACTGGCTCTTAGATTTTGTAATTGTAAGACCAGCCTTATTCTCCAGCATGTAGAGCTTATCCACCATACATCCTCTACCAATTGTCTTCCCCGAGGCCAGATCTTAGATCACACAGTAAGAAGGGAAAAAGGTCATTGAGTAGTCATGTGTTTAGGTGCTCCAAAATCAATGATCCAAGGAGTGTCAGGAGAATGGGATGCTACATGGAAAGCTGTGACAGAGTTACCTGATGCAGACGCAAATGATGTGGAGGGAGGAACATCCATCTGACGAATTGCTCTACCATAGAGCTCTAAATGGTTACGGGAGGAATTAATAATATCCTCCCTTGGGTCAGATCTACAGACATGTGTCTGAGTCACAATAGTAATGAGGGGTTGATCCTCTTGAGTAGCCATGTTTGCCATAGTGTGCTTTTTTGTACCTTGCTATCCTGACTTTTTATTCAGATCTGAACCTTACTTCATACTCAAATCTTGAGCCCATTTCAGCTTCCCATGAAGATCCCAACATGTATCTCGGGTGTGTCAGGGTTTCTAGCAATGAGTATACCACAGTTTGTCTTTGTCATCCACCATTTTTTGAAAGTCCCCCTTCTTAAAGGTATTTCTTCCACCTGTAGTAACACTTCCTTTCATTGTCAACACAATTGCATCCCCTTCAAAATTGTTCATCAAATTTCTTATACTTTCTTCTTATTGTACTAGAGCATAAACTTCCTTGACTAGTGGAAGACCCTTGCTACCCAGGATCTAGACTTTGATAGATTCATATGCATGATTCAGGCCATGGATAAAAGCAAACACTCTTTGTTGGGAAACAAGTTTCTTGTACAATTTTGCATCTTCATCACACTTCTAATCTACACTCTGATAATGATCTAACTCCTTCTAGACAAAGGTCAAGTCTGAATAGTACATAGAAAGACACTTCTCCTCCTGTTTACAAGTGGACGATTCTGCCTATAACTAGTAAATTTTTGCATAGTGACGCAACTCAGAATATGTTGATTTTGCTTGTTCCTAGATCTCATTTGCCATTTTAGCCCACATAAAATTCCTTCTTATTTGAGGTTGCATAGACACTAAAAGCTAGGACATGACCATGCTATTTTCTTGGTTCCATCTGTCATATTCAACATTCCTAGAATTGTGTTCTTTGATTCTCCCATTTATATATCCTATCTTTCCCCTTGCAATAATTTATAACTTGATCCCTCTTGACCAATCTAAATAATTTAAGCCATTGAGGGGAATAACAGCTATGGGAAAGGATAGGTCCGCACCCCTACTCATTCCATTCTGCATTGAGGAAACACCGGGTGTAGCAGAATCTTCACCGCTCATGGTTACAGATTCAAAAAGGCTCTTAAAGTGGGCACAAAGTCTTTAAAAAAAGTCTAAAACCAAGGGAGAAAGGAACCCCTTTTTTTGTTAAACACAAGTGTTGTTATAGCACTAACAGGTCATCCCCTAACCTACAGAATCAAAACTAGTTATTGTCGTAGTGCATACAGGTCATCTCGTGACCTACGTAGGCCTATAAACGGTATCCAAAAATTCAAATTCGAATTTGAATTCGAGATTCAATTTAAACAAATCGAATTTGAATGATTCGAAAGGAATAAACAGTCAAATTTGAATACAATTTTTGTACTGATTATTTAATCGGATTGAATTCGAATATATATTGATTTGATTCGATAATAAATATTGTAGTATAAATATATTATATTTTAATTTGACTGTTGTAGTACACCTTTTTAGACACACACAACCCAAAGCGTCATTTGTATTACTTATTACAAAAGACAAATATGATTCATTTACCGAGATACCAAAAGCTTTTCAAAAACTTTTTCATCTTTTTCATTTACCGAGATACCAAAAGCCTTTCAACTTCTTCTCCCCTCTTTCTCCTCCCTCTCCATCTCTTCAATTCTCACATTCAATCAAAAGTTTTCTGCAACACCTTTCCTTTTGGCGCTTAGAATGAAAATGTTTAGAGAGAAAGTAAGGAGAATTGGCTTCAATCAAAGACGAAAGGCGAAATGGCTTATGAAGATTAAACTTCAACTTCTGTCGATTAGGGCTATTATCCAAGATTTCTTGCTCCTCCTTTGTTCTCTCTCCTTTTCTATCTCCTGTTTCTTCTTTCTTCTGGATTATGGGTTTTTTTGTCTATTTTCATTCTTGTCTTAGATTTTTTTAGGCCTTTTTTGCATTATTAACAAGTGATGATTTTATTTTTTGAGTTTTTTTTTTGTTGTTAACATGCGATGGTTGTTTCTCCTTTTTGGTTTTTAGATTTACAATTTAAACATGCAAAATCAGTTATAATCGAATATTCGACATTTTAATCAAAATCGAATCCGATTGGGATTTCTAAATATTCAACGGATTTTGAATCAAATTCGAATCACTTATGATGTAATTGGAATCTAATTTGAACATGGCCTGATTCGATTCAAATTCGCTCCGTTTACAGGCCTAGACCTACGCATCGAACAGAGATGTTGTTAAAGCATGTACAAGTCACTCTCTAACCTTCAAGTTCACCATAAAAACTGCTACCATAGCACACAAAAGGTCTTCACAGACCTACAATTTTTTTATAGGGATCAGTCAACCCCACAAAATGGAAAGAAAGAGGTGTTGATCACCTCACATCCAACCAGTAGACATAGTATAGGTTCTTTTCTAGCGCACGACCAGAAAAAAGATGAGAGAGATTACTTTAGTGCGTGAGAAAACTAGATCTTCGATCACCTGAATAGTAGATGTGGATGACAGATCTGGAAATCTAGTGCGAAGGAAATAGCTCACTCGATCTCTCCTTTCAGATCTAATAGTCACGCTCTGATACCATGTTATGCAGGACAGAAGAAGAGAGGAAGAGAGAAAAGAGAGAGAGAGGAAGAAGAAAGAAGAGAGATTGAGAGCAAAAAGCATTGCTAGTGGCGCCAGCTATTTATGTATTTATGAAGGCTAATGAGCTCATACTTGTTCTTCTTTGTCTATTATTGTTCCTGTTGCTTCTTTTTCAATTTTTTTGCGATTATATTTTTCTCTGCCATTATCTTTTATTGTTCTTCTTCACAAATGAGCTAGAATCTCATTTCTTCTTTTTTTTTCTTAATTTGCTCATAAATAAATTTAAACAGAATGTTGTTTGCCCTATAGGCCATTGTCCATCAAAGTAGCCAATCATCTGGCCAGTTAAAGAACCATGGTGTTGTATGGTCACATATTTAGCCATGAACATGTTTTAGGGTCCATTTGGTTCATATAGTGAATTAGAATTGGAATTGGAATCTGAATCGGAATGGTCCATTCCCATAGTCTGTTTGGTTCAGACAGGAATGAGAATGAGAATTGGAATCAACAGGAATGGGATTTCATTCCCAAGGGAGGGGCAGGGAATGGCCATTCCCTCAAATGGGGGAATGCCATTCTAGTAGGAATGGGAATGGGATTCCGATTCGTCTCAACCAAATAGTTGGGCCCATTCGGATTCCGATTCCAGACCCCTATTCCCATGAACCAAATAGGGTCTTAGATTTGGCAATCAATTGCATTCACTGTTTTTGAACCATCATTGATCCGGACAGTCAAAACTTCAGCCCGAAAACCGTTCAAGCAAGCAGTTCCGTTTCACCCTTAACCCGTTTCTGGGCCAAAACCGTTGACTTGGTCAAAGAACCACTGACTCGGGCAGTTGAACCATCACCCTTAACCCGGACAGTCAAAACTTCAGCCCGAAAACCATCCAAGCAAGCGGTTCCGTTTCACCCTTAACCCGTTTCTAGGTGAAAACCATTGACTTGGTCAAAGAACCACTGACCCGGGCAGTTGAACCATCACCCTTAACCCGGACAGTCAGAACTTCAGCCCGAAAACTGTCCAAGCAACCGGTTCCGTTTCACCCTTAACCCGTTTCTGGGCCAAAACCGTTGACTTGGTCAAAGAACCACTGACCCCAGTTGAACCGTCAACCCGTTTGACCCAGACTGCAGGTACAGCAGAAAGAGAGAAGAACGATCTCAGATCTAAGATCCAAACATAGATCTCCCCTTTGTTGTTCAAATTGGACTAATTAGGACTCCCCTGTTGGGTGATGTCATCAGGCATAGATCTCCCCTTTGTTAACAGTCCGTCAAGAACCATTTGCATGGGACTATCACATGATGCTGATTTTTTTAAAACCCAAATTTGCCCCTTGATGAACCTCTGGCCATGATTAATAGCTCAAAATATTGGAAATAGAAAACCAACATTATTGTTAGCTTATGTCTGCTCGTTTCCTTTTATTCCCCTTACCTTTTTGCCAGAACAAATAACCTAAAACGTACTTGCTTGAATCCATAGGGTTCTTCCAAGAAACATTGTCTTTGTTTTCTTTTCACACTTTAAGATCCTCTGTTCTCCATCTTCATAGCACTGTATAGTCTCATACTCCTCTATTTTCCATGGGTTTTCCTAGACCATGTCTTCTCTCCTGTCTTAATTGGAATTTTCTATCAACCTTGCTTGGATTATAGGAACAGTTCAAAGTATTTTAGTTTTGTTCCTAATACATTTGTCTTTACCCCGTTCTTGGAAACCAACTTGAAGGCGCCATAGATGTCAAATACAAAAAACAAAAAATGGAGAAGAGAAGAATGAGGTGAATGAAAAGGAAGAGACTCGTCAAATGGGTATGACAGATTGTTGTCACTTTACCACCTAGAATCTGACATAGGCAATTCATCGGAGGGAGAACTCCCAGAGATTAATTGAGATATCTCTAGATGCTAAGTGTAGTCCAATTGTTTACATTGAAGAGGATAATCTGAGGCCCCGTTCGTTTTTCGGTAAGTTATTTAGGGTAAGTTTTTTTTGGGAAATACTTACCTACGTAAGTGTATTTATCTATGTTCTTTGATTTCCTAAGTAAAAAAGAAAAAAAAAAGAAAATGACCATTCTAGTCATATTAAATGGGGCATTTTTATCCCATTCAAGTGTTAGAATATTTCCCCCCATGTGGAAAAGTTATTTACCCTCCTAAGAGATGTATCACTTATCCATACCTAGGAAATTAAACTTTCCCTGGCCCCCACATTAGTATGAAAAAAGAAGATGAGATTTTTGGTCAATGGGAACCAAAAAAATAAAAAACGCCCCCTGATTGAAATCGACATTTCTCCTATTGGAGCTTGAAAGGAAGTGCTGGTTTTTTTTTTTTTTTCTAGCTAGCGTCAAATTCAATTAACACAGGTTAATTAAATATAGAAATCCATATTTGAATTTCCAACTTCAAGGGTAGATGAAGAAGTTTTCAAAATGGTGATGACTACCTCAGCATGTGGAATTGGAATTTTCAACCAACAAAAGACATTCCAACCCTCTACCAATTTGATCTGACACCACACATTTCACTACAAGACTGGGACCCGCCATGTATGAGACATGCTGTGTAAGATCATGTTGGTAGGTCATTGAAATGACTTTTGTTAGCAGTGATCCGGACTCCAGTATGTGAGTCATTGTTGATGTTATCTGTTGTTTTACTAGCTAAGGCAAATCCAAAAGCGGATGGCCAGATACAACTCTTATATTTGCCCATTTTAGCTCTGTAATGCAGTTCAATTTGCATAGTATTAGATCTGAACACTTGATCTGCGGTAGTGGTCATGTATACATTACAAATACTGCAAAAATATTTTCTTCGGTTCCTTGGGCTCACTAAAACTGAATCTACTTGTTGCAAGGCCTCCATTTTGAAAATTTGAAGAATTAAAAGGGCAATAAAGACCTTTTGATGATTCCGTTTCACATAAATCTAACATGAGAGGTCCTAATCCAATTTGACAAAAGAGTAGAGGTTTTCAGTATTTACAAGAAAACTTAAGGGAGGTTTAAGTCATTAGCCCTTATTATTATTTTTAGGATTTATTTGAGTTTTACTATCCTAATTTTTCTACTATACCCATGTGTATTCAAAGCAACTTGTTTTTCATGCATGATATTTGGCTTATCACTTATGCAATGTGGAGGGATCTTCTGGCAAATCCAAACTGTCCAAAGGACTGACTGGATTATAATTTCTAATAGCAATCAAAAACAATATTTTAAAAAGCTGACCTAGAACCAAAACCACTTTGATCACCGCTTTTCAGGTCAACAGTTCGACTGTTCAAACAACCCTTTACAAGTTTAAATTTAAATAATAATAATAATAATAATAATAATAATAATAATAATAATAATAATAATAATAGTAATAATAATTAAAAGGATGAATTATAAAGACCCCTGTATTATGAGGTATCTGACAAAGACCCCACCACTACCACCTCCGCTTGAGATCCAACATTCATGTGACCTTTTAGCCGAAGCTGCGAAAACAAAAGATATGAAAATTTCCTGTTAATATCCATACAGAAAGAACATAATACAACATCAAACTTCTCGTAAGCTCCATCCTCGTCTCTTTCTCTACCTGACCGAGCTTTTCTCGGTACCGACATCTCATCAGGGACCTTCCACGTCGGGGCCACCCTAACAACCTTAGCAGGCGGAAAGCTCTTTCGATGATGACGATGATTCAACAGAGAGGATGATGGAGGATTCGGGGGAAGCATCCGAACCGCACCGGCGTCTTCGTCCTCATCATTGTCAACGCTTTCTTCGGTACTTTCTTCCTCCACCTTCCTCCTGATTACTCCCATGCATCAATCTATCTCCCCTTCTTCTCTTGTTCCGACTCGACCGATCCTGATCTCTATCTTTCTTATTTACTTGATCTCATAACCTCGCCGTTTCCTGCAATTCCATTGACCCATCTTCCTCTGTAAAATCAACAAAGTAAAGAAAGCAATGTCAAGATCAGAGGAAAAATGAATAAAATTGGTGAGAAACAGTATTAAAGACGGATCTGAGAAATCCGAACCAGGCGAATCCCTCAGACTGCTGCTCCTTTGTCTCCTTCTCGACAATCCATTCGTCGCCGCTAAGCTTCCTCTCCTTGCTTCTCTGTTTCTATCCATATCTTTCCACTTCTTCTCATGAAATCAAATACAAAAGAATGTAAATCTTAGGCTGGTAGCTCGGAATATCCGGATTATCAATAATTGCAGGATCAGAGATCACCGCGTAAAGCATCGGAGAAGTCGGAAGAAGCGTGTGGGAAGATTTCTCCACTGCGATCGGCCTTGGAGGCGAAGCGATCGTTTCCAAAGTATATTCGCTTTTCGAGCTTCAAGCCATCTTTGACAGATTTCACAAATTGTTGAGCCATTCTGATCAGACTATTGAGAGAGAAACGGAATTAAGACAAAAATTTTCGGAATACCTCTCGACTCTGGTTTCCATTTCGCGTCACCGACGCTATGATTTTTGAATGGATGAGATCGTCATCACCAACAGGCGAGGGAGGACTTCAGAAGTCCGCCACCGCTGCAACATCTATCGCCGCTGTTCGTGTAGGGGAAGTAGACCTGTTCATGGGCCGGGTAGCCCGACGGCCCGGCCCGGCCCACCCGCACCCCGACCGAGCTTTGTCATATAATTAGGCCCGCGGGCCTGACCTCGGGCCTAACATAGTAAGCCCGACTGTTTCGGGCCGGGCTCGGGATTTGTCAAAAAAGCCTGGCCCGAGACCGGCTCGGCCCGACTCAGTATTATATATTTTATAAAATATATAATATTTATTAAAATATATATTTATAATTTAATATATATATATATTATTCTTTGCTTTATAATTTTAATCTCTCTCTCTTTATTCAGCCGCTTCAACATTAATAATAGTAATAGTATAGGCTCAATTTCGGGCCCGGGCCCAGGCTCGGGTTTCGGGCTTTTTATGAGGGCTGGGCTCGGGCCTTAGAAAATTTTATTAATACACAGTAAAAGCCCAGCTCGACCCGACCCATGAACAGATCTAAGGGGAAGATGAACAGTGTTTTTCTTCAATAGTTATTAGAAGGGTAGTATGGGGATTAAAAAATATTGCAGGACGGAAGGCTAACGAAAGGGGGTCTTTGTCTCACGGTCATAGTACAAGGGGGTATTTGTTGCAAAACAAAGTACACGAGTCTTTGTCACAGACCCCATAGTAGGGTTGTTCATAAGAATGCCCAACTCGACCAAACCGACCAACCCGGACCGACCCAACCCGAGTCGGCCGGGTTTTCACCCGTACCGGTTGGTTTCGGGTTGGGCACATACATAAACCGAAATCTCGGGTCGATTTCGATTTTCTTGTGTAAAAACCGAAACCGAACTGAACTAGTATTCTACTAGTTTGGTAGTTCCTACTTCCTAGTTTGAGTAGTTTCCTAATTCCTACTAGTCTTCTACTTTTAGACTTCTACTARAACTAGAACTCTARAAGGCCCATTAGGCAATTACAATTAGAATTCAATTAGGTGTCCTTTTTTAGTTTTTTACCTAGATTAGAATTTAGAAGGTTTCTAATTTTTTATTTTATTGACCACTTTTGTCTTCTCCTAAAATCTTTTATTCTCTAACTTGGTTGGTCCGCCCCCTCAAGCAACTTTGGATTAGTGATTAACGAACAACTTAACAACTTTGGATTAGTGATTAATGAACAACTTAACAACTTTTATGATTAACTTTTCATTTAAATTTTATCATAGGAGATGGCTGAAATGATGCTCAATTTATGATTGTTTTTATTTCTTACTTACACTTGTTTTTACATTAAGAATTTATTGATTTTATTCTTTACCTGAATTAAATTTAGATTTATCTTGGACTCTTGAATATCAAATTATCAACTAATTCAAATTTTATCTGAATTTGTACAGGAGCAAAACCGAAACCGACCCAAACCGCCCCAACCCGACTCAAACCAACCAGGTCGGTTTGGCCTATCAGTGGGTCAGTTTCGGTTCCCACCTTAGCTAACCCGACCAGGTCGGGTCAGTTGGGAAAATCCCAATAAACCGACCCATAAACACCCCTACCCCATAGTACAGGGGGTCCGTAAAAATGACTGAAAACCATTGTCCATGTCAAACAAATCAACGGTTTGACCACCCAGGTCAATGGATCACTGACTGGCAACATTCCAGTTCAGGGGTGAAACAAAACCAGTTGACTGGGTGGTTTCTGGGCTGAATGATCCAACCATCCAGATCAACGACGGTTCAAAAACCATGATCAAAAGCCTTAATGTTTTTCCAGAGCTTAGATTTTCACAATTAAATTAGCATCTAAAAGTAGTTTAGCATTGCCAAGCCAGCAAGGTTTTTCAGCCAAAAAATTTTCCCATAGTAGAGGAACTAGGACAGTGTTTTAGGGAAATGATCTGATTAGCAAACCCACTTGATTAACTTCATCAACACCAAGAATGAGCTTGATTGCAGCAAGAATAAGAAGGAAGATAATCGTTTTGAAATTGTGGATAAATCATAGCAACAACTAAAAAGCAGGGGAGATAGAGACTAAATATAGGTAGAGAATAAAAATGGAGTTACAGTACATGTCAAGGTGTTTATTACTGAATGCACTAAACAGAAATGGCGAATTAGAGTACTCTTCTCGCCTTCAGGCTTTCTTCTGCTTAATCTGAGGTGGAGGGAAGACAAATCGGAAGATCCAACCAGCCAGAATTGCTCCAATAAAAGGGCAAATCCAGTACACATAAAACTGTTCCCATGTATTGTGGCGGTTATTAATATATGCCCAGCCGAAGGCCTGCAGAACAAGTAGCACAAATGCTGTACTTAGCCAAGTTCAAAATATCCACATGAGAAGATCTATATGCTCGTTGCAGAACATTCAAAACAAATGAATAACTCATCAACTTCCTTGTAAGTGTAAATGAGTTTTCTAATGGACATGGTATACAATTTTTGTGTTTTTTTGGTAGAAGTAGAAGGTGTTTGAATAAACATTAATCAAAAGGTGATTCCATCAGCATTCATTTACACTAAAACACTGTACAATGAGATGCACCCAAAAAAATAAAAAAGAACAGCAAAAGCTTCAAAACTTTTCTTTTTATGAAGACAAAAAAAAAAAAAACAGCTGACTTGTGTGGTATTCTTTTGAACAGCCAGCCAAATGCACAAGTACGCAAGCCTTCCCAAGAAAATGACCTACAGCTGAGTGGAGATGGCAATGGAGAAATATGAGTGGCCATCTTCAGTGAGGTGAAGAAAGGGAATGCATTTGGTGTTCCAGATATATCCCCCCTCTAACGAAGCTGTCAGCTGTACAGCATTCATCTAATGCTACTATAAAGACCAAGAAAAGCACTTTTGAAGGGAGAATTGTAAACCAAATCTTGATGCAGAGAAAGAGGCCAGGGAATGTTGAGTTAAGCTTCCTTGAGAAAGATTGAGCTGAAAAGAACCGGTGTGGTCCCAGGACCACATTGCATTCTGCTTAACCCAAAGAATGTTTCTTGCTTTGATTTATTTTTTGTAGTAACTCAGACATGAGTTCAATTTCTTAATCATTCATGTTTCATTTTAGTAGTGTTCCAAAACATTTCATTAATTATGAAGCTTACGGCATTCAGGCACAAGGACATCCCTATTCTTTTTTGATCAGCAAGGACATCCCTATTCTTGGCCACTATAAGGAGTGAGAGAAATAATTCCAAAAAGGACAAATACACCATGGATCCCCCAAAACCTTGCCTGTGTTCCCTCACAGGTTTTGTATCTGATAACATTGTTTGGTTCAATGGTAAAATCTCAAATGACAAGCATAAGAATGCACATTTGATTCTCGCAGCAGCTAATTGTGCAAAATATGCCACAGGCAGGTCCATAACCAGTCCACCCGTCCCAAGACATTAACTAGTGAAGACCAACATTGGGTATTTTTCTCCCTTATTTCTTCTCTAAATATTTTGTTTCTGAATTCCAAATACCGAACTTGTAGTTTTTTTACTTACATGGTATCAGAGCACAACTAGTGTTCTACTATGTCAGGTAAAGTGAGGTTAAATTATATCACACCCCCTTATTGGTTCAAGGCAAATAGAGACTGAGAAGATATGGTGAAAGTGTAGAAAGTTCAGATAGTAAGATTTGAATAGTTATCAAGACATCTATGCAATACCGGGTGACAGTGGAGAGCCTAGGTGACATCTAGGCCATAAGAATTTTAACAAAGAACTAAATTTAGCAATTTACCTAGTTTTTTATACCATGCAGCATGAATATTAATTGAAAAATTAGAAATTCCCTTTATTAAGAACATTAAATTTCCTCTAAAAACAAGGCAAATAATCAAATCTAAAAATAAAAAATATTTTAAATATTAATTTCAATATTTTCAAAAACAATACTAATATAATAAATATTTAATTGAGCACTTTCATATCAATTAGCAACTAAAGAAGGCTATAATTTTATATACTAAAAATTGTAGAAAGTAAAAGAGAAAAAGAATCCTTTTTATACTTCTATTCTATTATTTCTTTCTTTTTCTCTTCTCAAAACCTTTTAATATTTTAAATTTCAATAGTACAACTTGAAAACAAGGTATAACTGATTATTTGGTTGATCTATAAGATTCATTCCCACTTTCTGTGAGTTTAAGTTTTGCTTGAACTTACTCTATTCTTTAATTTAAACTCTGAAAGTCTACAACTTCTTAGCATATTATTTTCTCTATTAACTTCAGTTTCTTGGCTTCATTTGATAGTTTAAAACTAGATAACAATCTAAAAGGATCTATCTATGCTTCTTTCATCATTTCATAAAATATCATTGTATATTTTCACATATTTCACAATGTTTCAACAATGCCAAGAATTTTTAAAATATTTTTATAAGATATTTTCAATATTTCTGACATGTTTGCTATATTTGGATGGCCGATATTTCCACCAACATCAACATTTTAAACCATGAGTACTACAAGGACTACAGATTGCGAAATCTTTGAACCTGAAAATAATGGTGGAAAGGAATTCAAATATTGTAGTGGGCTGGATAAAAAATACTAAGCTAGGAACATGGCAATCTATGACTCTTTATGAAAGAGATTTATGCACTTGAAAGGCAGCTGGATGCAAGGCTTGTCTGGGCTGTTACATCAGCATATGGCCTAGCTGATTCCATGGCCAAACAAGGGGTTGACAGATGACAATTGTACTAGGGAAATCTAATGGAAAATGTAATATAAACTGAATGTGGGAGAGGTGGTTGCAGCCCAGCCTCTTAGAGCATTGTGGACACACTTGTCATTTTATTCGAGAGAGAGCTACTTTTTTGTTTGCCTTTTGTCAAGTCAATATTACAGCCAGCTGATGTTATGGTCATAGTTGTCAAGGCATAGCCTAGGTGACTAGTCACGTTTTGTTGGGCTCTTCACCTAAATGCCATGATTTACAGCAATAAGATGGCCCATCCAGGCAACTAAGCACCTGCCTAGGGCCCTAGGCAACAAAAATCACAAGGCAGATGCCTTTTCATCATTACTATGGCTACATCTTACTCAAATGTGTGCCAACACATTCTATTATACAATATATATCATCTATACTTTGTTTTAAAGTTTTACCATTGACATTTAAAAGATCACATGGTTTTTTAGAAGAGAAAGAAAAAAGTTAAGGATAAACGGGATCCTCTCTTTATTTCTCCATTCTCTCTCTATTACATTAAATAAAATAACGGCAACACCCTTGTTCTTTTCTCTTTATTTATTTTAAATTTTTATCATATAAAGTTATAATCTTTTTTAGCTGCTAAGTTGATATGAAATCACTCTAATAAATACTTATTATATTAGTATTATGTTTTAAAAATATTGAAATTAATATATTTAAACTACTATTGCCTTTTAGATGTGATGATTTGCCATGTTTTGAGAGGAAATTTGATGTTTGTAATAAAGAAAAATGTTATTTTCAAATTAATGCAATGCTGATTTATATATAAATTAGAGAACTAACCAAAATTTAGTTTTTTAATTTATAAAATTCATATCTGCTAGGCTATGCCTATGCACTCACCTAGGCAACTGGGCATCCCACTGTTAACCAGAACGGCCTAGACGCTCATGGATATGGAAAAAGGAGTGTAATTAAATGCAAGTTTTAAGAATAATCTTATTAAGCCAAAAATTATTAATATCTATGTTAACAGATTTTGGGTTGTTTATGCCTTTCTAATTGGGTTATTTATGTCTTTATGTGTTAGGATGGTCCAATGTTTTGACGGAGGAATAACATGAGCCATTCCACTACCCAGAGGCATGATTCATAGTTAAGAGCATAAGAGACATAAGCCTCCTAAGCACAAGGTGTAAACCTCCTCAAGAGGAGTAGTTCTTTCTTTCCCCAATTTTTGAGCCTTGTGAGGAATGATGCATGCACTGGAGATAAGGTTTTGTTCTGGGAAGACCTTTGGATTGGTAATTCCACTCTTACGGACCTCTTTCCCTCTTTGTACTCTATTTCCCTGTTTAAAAATGAACCCATCCAAAGATTCGCCTCGTTTTCCTCTTTGACAGGTATTAGTTGGGACTTGGGTTTCAGAAAAGATCTGAGGGATTTTGAGTGTGATCAGGTGGCTTCACTACTAAAAGTTCTTGATTCATTTCTATTGGACCCTTCATCACCTGAAACTAGGGTGTGGAATGCTCACCCTAAAGGTTTCTTCACTTGTGCTTCTTTCTTCTCTTCCTTGTGCTTAGTGGCTTCCTCTCAACCCATTTCCTTCCAAAGATTTGTGGTCCAAACCTATTCCTCCCAAGGTTAGTGCTCTTTGCTGGGAAGACTTTTTTTTTTCAGAAAAGGTAAGGTAATTTTATTCAGAACAAGAAATCGTACAGACAGAGATCGGGCCAAGGAAAAACAGCCTGAGAACAACACAAATTACAAGCTCCAACAGGACTGAGACCGAAATAAAAGAGGCAAGTTCAGGTGCCTGAACTCCTCAGAAACAGACACCTAAGAGATCAGCTTGCCCACTGCTCTCTGTACAACGTGTTCAGGACTTTTAACTCTATTACAGAAGATTCTGTTGTTTCTTTCAGTCTAAATGGACCACAAAACTGCTGCAGGAATGGTCCTCCACACTAATTTTCCTCTCTTACTTAGGCCTTTTACTTTCCAGCAACACAGTAGCTCTTTGACCAACCTAGGCATAACCCAGCTGATGTCCATGGATTTCAGAAAGTGCTCCCACACCTGAGAGGAGATCGAACAGTGAAGACACAAATGATCTGTAGATTCTGGGAAAGAACTACAAAGACCACAAGATAGATCCAATATTTGAATGCCACACCTCTCAAGATTAGATCTGGAAAGGCATTTGTCAAGGACCATTGTCCACACCAGAAAGTTGGATCTAGATGGACTTGTAGGATTCCAGATCTGAGTAGCAGGGAAGTCTGTGGGACCCGAGCTGCATAATTTGGAAGCTAGAGATTTGACAGAAAAACAGCCATCAGGGTTCCCTTTCCAGCACCAATTATCTTCCAAGCCAAGGTCTAACTTCTGCTTTTGAAGGAGATCCATCAGCTCCAAGACCTCTTCCAGCTCCCAGTCAAATAAATTCCTCCTAAAAAGGGGGTTCCAAATAAAAGAATCTCCTGAAGAACAATAAACCTCAGCCACTGAGGAATCTTGATTAGAAGCACAATGAAATAGGAGAGGAAAGGAATCAGCCAATGGGCCATCCAAACACCAAGGGTCCTTCCAAAATTTAGGTCTATCCCCTTTCCCAATCTTGACTGAAATTCCTTCCAAGAAAGTAAAAAAATTCTTCATGATACCTTTCCAAAGGGAGTTACCCCAACTTGGAGGAGGATCCCTAGATCTCCAGTTACTCCACTCCACCCCATATTTTCCAGCTATAGGAGATCTCCACCAAGCATTCCTTTCAGAAGAAAACCTCCAAATCCATTTACTTAGAAGGGCTGAATTAAAACTCTTTAAATTCCTTATTCCTAAACCACCTTCTGCCTTGAGACGACACACTTGGTCCCACTTGACTAAGTGGACTTTGTTTTCCTCTTCCCAACCCCTCCAAAGAAAGTTTCTCTGAAGCTGCTCCAATCTTTTTGCTACTTTGTTTGGGATAGGGAAAAGAGACAGGAAATAAGTGGGCCGATTGGAGAGGGTACTTTTTATCAGAGTAATCCTGCCCCCCAAAAGAGACGTATCTTGCCTTCCAGGAAGCTAATTTTCTCTCCATTCTTTCAATGACTGGGTCCCACACGGAGGAAGAAGACCAATTTGCCCCCAAGGGCAGTCCCAAATATTTCACAGGGAGGAAATCAATCTGACAAGCCAGCACCTCAGCACAATCTTCTAAATTGTCAACTTGCCCTACTGGAATGATTTGACTTTTATTCAAATTAACTTTGAGCCCAGAAACTACCTCAAACCAAGTTAAGATCCTAAGGGCCAAATCCAACTGAGAAGGGGAGGCATCAACAAAGCATAATGTATCGTCTGCAAACTGAAGGGTATTGACCTTTTCCCCCTCGGGGGATATTGCAAAGCCTTCCCAACAACCAGAGTCAGCTGCCTTCTTACAAAGAGGACAAGTATTTCCATAACACAAATAAATAGCAATGGAGAAAGGAGATCCCCGTCTCAAACCCCTTGAGCTGTCAAAAAACCCTGCTGACTGACCATTAATGAAAACTGAGAATTTAGGGGAAGTAATACATACTTTGATCCAATTCCTCCATTTCAGGCCAAAATTCATATGCTGCAGTACAACATCAATACATCTCCAAATGACATGGTCATAGGCCTTTTCAATATCTAATTTGCTGGGAAGACTTTCTTGATAAACTGAATACAATGGACAATTTGCAAAAAAAGAGACCTTCCTTTGTCTTTTCCCAAGTTGGTGTATCCTTTGTAAAGCTAGTGGTGAAACCTGTTACCATTTGCTAATCTCTTGCCTGGTGACCGCAAGCCTTTGGGAAAGGTTGTTGGAACCATTTGGGAGTAGGTGGTTTGTGCCCCTGTAGGTTGGGGATCTCTTTGACCCTTCCATCTTCACTTTTCTCAAGAAGAACGGTAAAATCCTTTGAAGATGTGCTAGAGCTGCTATGGTATGGACTATTTGGGAAGAAAGAAATGTTAGAATCTTCAATGATAAAGAAAGGAACATGGAGGCCTTATGGGAATGTGATGTTGGTAGGCCTATACACTGGGCTAAAACTTTGGTTCCCTTTTCCTTTTTCTCATTTAATGATTTATGGTAGAATTGGGAAGCCGTAGCCAGAAGTTCACAGCAGAAGATTAGACCTAATCATACTTGGGTACCTCGAGAAGAACGGTTCATAAAATTGAACTTCGATGGAAGCAGCCTTGAAAATCCAGGGCCACCAGGAGTAGAGGGTGTTCTCAGAAGTGCAGAAGGGCATATAATTGCTTTATATTCAGGCCCTTATGGTACTGGGGATTCTATCCATGCTGAATTTCAAGAGGTCTTGCAGGGAGTACAGCTTACTAGAGAGTTGAATGTGGACAGGTTGAAAATAGGAGACTCTAAGTTGGTAGTTGGCTGGATAACAAACCAAGACACTGTTATTTGGACCTACAGGGAAACTGTTAAAAGATTTAAATGGCTAACACCCAATATGACTGTAAGAATTTAGTGGCAAAGTAGGTCAGCTAATGGGATGGCTGACTGTTTAGCTAAGCAAGTGCATAGGCAGCATTTGTTCTGGGCTTAGTTGTAAGCTGATTATGTTGAGGTTGCATCTCGCACCTTTTCTAGGGAAGATTCTTTGTATCATCCTTTGATTTGATCTTAATAAATTTTTCTTTATCTATCAAAAAAAAGTTATTTCCTTTTTTTTCTTCTTTTTTTTTTTTTGGTTTTCTTGAAAGGTGACTGCAGAAATTTATTCAATTAAAAATATCATTACAATAGGCCAAGCCTCCCATAATATATTCTTTAAACCAGGTCTTACAGTAAGCCAAACCCATTCCTTTACATTGATGCCCAGAACAACTGATTATGGTTTAAAATGTCCCTAATTTCCCTAATATTTCCCCAACATATTTGCACTTCTATGGGTAACGACATGAAATTTTACTACAATCAACATATTCCCAAATGAACACTACTAGCACTATATGGAGTACAAGAGATAGTTTCTACAACATATTTCCATTTCCACTTCCATGGATAGCGACGTGAAATTTTACTAGAATCAACATATTCCCCAATGAACATTACCAGCACTATGTAGAGTACAAGAGATGGTATTATAACATAAGTTGGTGACAATATTGTAGATATGTGGTAACAATGTAATTTAGGGGTGTCCACGGTTCGGTTAACCGAACCATGGCATTTTTTTGTAAACCAAACCGGTGGTACCGATTTTTCCAATTCTCCAAACCGAAACCAAACTGGTACCACCGGTTAACTGGTCCACCAGTTTCGGTTTTTGACCGGTCCGGTTCTTCGGTTTTTCGGTTTTTTATATTTATAATATATATTATACAAATATATATAATATTATATTATAAATAATAAATGATATATAATATATTATAAATATTTGAAAAATATGTAATATATTTATAAATAGATCATTATAAATATAATATAAGTATATATTTATATATATAATGAATATATATTTATATATAATACATAGAAAATATGACATATATTAAAAATATATATAAAATATACATAAAAATATATATACTAGTCGATTCGGTTAACCGTCGATTTTTTTGTAGGTTAACCGAAAACCGAACCGATCCTTCGATTTTTCAAAATTCCCGAACCAATTGGTTCGGTTAACTGCATTTTTCGGTTCGGTTTTCTCGGTTCGGTTCGGTTTCTCGGTTTTTCATGGACACCCCTAATGTTATTGCCCGCCTAACTTACATTATTACCACTTTGAGCTACCTCAATGTTCATTTCAAAGATGAAGTTAAATATTAGTTTTTGTTTGTGTAATAGATTATTTAGTTGATCTATTACAACCAATCTATGAGTTTAAATTTTGCTTTAACTCATTTTTATCATGAAGCTCTGAATCTTAAGGTTCACTGGGCAACTTCAGAACATATTGCTTTGCTTATAACCTTAGTTTCTTAGCTTTGTTTAATGATTCGGAACAAGATAATAAATTAAAAAGGTACATCTATGCTTCTTGCTTCTTTTATCGTTTCATAAAATATTTTCCATATTTTACAATGTTTCCACCATGTCTATAATTTTTACAATATTCCTAGCATGTTTCTTATATTTGGACAACTGACATTTCCACATTTTAAACCTTGTAACTGATCCCTATTTACCCCTTGTTTAGCTAGTGAATCAGCAAAACAGTTTGTTGTTCTGCACACCCATTAGAATGTAGCTTCCACCTCCCTTTGCCAGCCATTTTATCTCCCTTAAAGTTGTATATATATCCAGACTGCATGTCCGCTTCGATCCCTTTAAAATTGAGTTTCTTAGCTAACCTCAGTCTTTCAAGTATGTCTGTTCTTTCTTTCTTTTTCTCTCTCTTTTCTTTCTTTCATGAGGCGCACATGAGGTATACGCCTCATGCAAAAGGCATTTGAGGCATATGCCTTGGGGCATTTTGAGTGCACCTAACCTGGAGCCCTGGAGGTACACCTCCCATGTCTTTTAAACGTTTGGGATGGACCAACTCAACTCAACTAAGCCTTGCTCCACCTAGGGGTCAGCTACATTATAATTATATTTAATTAATTATAAGATGATATAATTAATTTTGACTTGAAAGTCAATTAACCCATATATAATGACTCCTTAACCTACATGTGATGGAAAATGAACTCAATGAAGTTTTTAAACAAGTCTTATATAACCTAAGTACCTAACCTATTGTAGATAATAATATTCATGACTTGAATCATAAGATTCAAATAGTAATCATAATATTTTTTAAGAAAAGAATTCAGACATAAGATTAGAACTAAAACACCTTAGTCTACCTCACAGATTTGTCTTATACTCCTAAATAGATGTCTCCTCCTAAAGAAGAGCTTTCTGCCTCCCATCTTCTCACGGGAAGACCCTATTAGTTAATTACCTTAACAGAAGAAAGAAAAGAAAAATGTAAATCCCAAATAAATCCTTTTCAAATGAATGGCTGGGTAATTAACCAGCTGGTGCACAAGTTTTTTTTTTTTTTGAAGATAAAATAAAAGAATTTATTGAAACAAAAAAGAAGATACAAGGAAGGTGATAAGCGATCACCCAAAAAGAAAGGCCAACCCAGGAAAAAAAAACCGGTGAGCACAAAACAAACCCAAATCAACCAACAAACTAAAAAGACCCAACTAACAAAAGCCCCTTACCCATAACAATCCAATACAAAATAAAAGATGAAATAAACCAGGATATCAAAACATCCTGATGCCCAACAAATACCCAAGCAATACACCCAAACCCCAGCTTGCCACTTCAAGCATCTTTCTCAGTTTTTTTAGTACAATTTTGTTGTCGGTTTTTGACTAATCTTTTGGGTTTGATGACGAGCTTGTTAGGTCCCATTCCAAATAGACCACCTTTTAACCTCGTGAAAACCTTAGAGGCTGGGATCTGCTGTTGGGATATTTTATTCCTTTGATTTCTGAATCTTCTGGCTGTGTTTAGATTTCCCACCGCTGCTTCAGGATTCCCTGCTGGCTTCTGACCTCTGTCTTCAACCATCACCCCCTCAACCACTTCTTCTAGCTTCTCCATGAAATCCCTGCAACCTCCGGCAATCACTCCCATCTCTTGCCTTTTTGAGTTATCGCAATTAGGATTAACCGCTGGATCTATCAAACCTTCATTCTTCCCAGATGTCTCCTCCACAGATCTAAAGGCTTCTTCTGCGAATTCCTCCCATCCTAGAAAAAAGTTTTGCTAACTTTCACTCCCCTATTCACCACTTCCTCAATGTTAGCAGTCTTTTCTACCAAATGGGTCTCATCAATCATCAGTTCAGATTCATTTTCCTCCCCTGAATCTGTTTCCATCCCCTCCTCTCCAATCTCCTCTAAAGGGAAAGTTCTGTACTTTTTCCTTTTATATGTTCTAACCTCCCCCCTCCC
>NW_010729166.1:1677166-1689193 GCF_000365185.1 Nelumbo nucifera
GTAGCACGAGCACATCTCCACATAATTCTCCCTATTTTTGTAGGCCAATAAAAGGTAGAATGGTTGAAGAGCATGTGAACTTCTGCTGGTAGACTCCAACTACCCCCAAACAACGAAAGTAGCCAAGCCCAAAGGCCTGCAGAAAATGGACAATATACTAATAGATGGCAACAAAAAAACTTTCAACAATAAGTATTCTCAGACTAGACTTCGTTTGGCAAGAACTCCTAACAAAACATTGCAATACCACCTTATCCAAATAAATCTGTCCTTTCTTCTTTTGTTCTCCAGGTTCATCATAAAATAATTAAATATTTCATGTATTTATAAAATGAACATATCTACTTCCTGTTACCTAGGCAATGAAACAATTACCCCACACTTCCTGTATGCCTCTAAGCTTCTAAGCTTCTATGTTATTATGCAGATCAGATTCGTCAAGGCAATGGCTAAGCAGGCACCTAGGCAAAAGAGCACCCATGGAGGGTTGGTTGCTTAAGCACCTAATTATCATGTACATAGCACTATTGTATACTTTAGTATTCTTTAATTTTTTTAGTTATAATAATAAAATAGACATATTATACTTAGGTGGCGTTTAGCAAGTCTTTCTAGGTAGATCTTTCAACAACCAAGTAGATGAGAAGACACATTGATCTTTTGGGGTCTTGTCTTTAAAGACCAAGACTGTTTGGCAAGTGTTGTGGTCTACCAGGCTGTTAAAAACAGCTGGGAGCCTGGGAAGACTATTTTAAGCGCAGAAAGACCAAAGCTTCATTGGAAGCTTCCCGATGTTCAACTTTTTCGATCTTTCTGCACCCTTGTCTTTGGGTCTTTCATTCTATGCGATACCAAACAGGAAAAAACCATTTTTTGGTCTTTCAAGCTCCTTGCAGACTGAAAGATGCGCTAAATTAATACTGCCTTAATTATTCATTTTGTGGGTTTACATGCTAGTTGATTTTTATTATTTTCTTGTTTGTTAGGATTCAATCAACACATATTGGTGCATGCTATCTTGAACTCTCAAAAACTTCAAAAACTTAACTGATAAGCATGGAAGAACTTCAAATTTTGTCCAATCAACACGTTCTTTTTTTTCCTTTCATAGGGCATAAACAAGGGCTAAACTCCTATATTTTCTCAATTTTTTCTTTCTTTTTTTTTTCTTCTCATGAATATGTTGATTTTCTGCGTTTTATTATGAAGTTCATACTTCTTTTACAAAGATTATAGATAATTATTAGTAAAAGTTGATTGCTAGGAAACCTATGGAGTTACCCTAGGATTCATGGTTTTTTTTATTTAAAATTTCCATTGTTGCCTAGATGCCCACCTAGGCAACAAGGCGACAAGGCATCCCCTATTGCCTAGCCTTGCTGTGGCACTATGAAAATTATGGTTTCACAATGTTTCCATGTATATAAAGATTTATAATATCTATAAAACATTTCTAACATCTCTGATTAGTAGCTCCATGTTGGTGTGAACAAAACAATGTTTCCAGATTTTTGAAGCAACTTAGTACTACATACTTTTTTTAGTATGATTAGTAGCCCCATGTTGGAGTGAACAAGAAAATGCAATCCTAACAGATCTTTGTTATCTACTATGATTAAAAAATTAAAACCACTAATGATAAAACAATACAATTGGATGTCATCTGATAGAGTAATAATTTTTTATTAGTATCTAATAATATTGATAAACCACCTTTTTCCCTAAGTGGTGATAAGATTTATAATTGAATAAAATAATACATGAAAAGGATGCAGAGCATTGTTAATCTGAGTATTGTAGAAAACTAGAAATTGTATACCAAAATGTCCAAAGAACAGATACATGAACTAAAATAAGTCCTATAGTTTCTGAATGAGAAACTATAAACAATCTGTAGGGGCAGGTTTAGGAATATGAATTTGGGATAGAAACCACGACACCAAAGAAGGTCCTCAAAGTCTAAACACCAAAAAAATTGCCCCAAGGCTTAACTTTTGGTTAAGTATTCTAAGGCCTAAACCTCCAGCTTTCACCTTGAGGACTAGTTGAGGCTTAAGCCTCAAGTACTGAAACTTTTAAAGTTGTAAATAATTAATAATAACAACAACAACCATGATTATTAAAAATAGCTGTCTTTATTGTAATGGCAATGATGAGGATAATTTCTCAAAGTTTTTTATGGTCTTCAGGAAGCAAAAACTAATTTTTGATATCCAAACATGTCAAAGTCAAAGGCCATGTAGGATGGGTGCATCATGAGGAATACAAGAAATTGACTGTTAGTTGCACTAATTTTACTGTGATTCAATTCAATTAAAAGAATCTAATGAAGCAAAAAAGGATATTCTTACCACGAAACTTTTGATTGGTCCTTTTCACAGTGGAGGGAAGCTGAAATCTAATAAAATTATCATAAACTATAGAATAAATTATAACACACTGACTATTTTGGTGGCCGCCAGTTAGGAGGGGAATATAAATAAACAACAATTGCACATGTAACATGTTGAGGAAGAATCTTGTAGAATAAAATAAGCATGATAACAAACCACTGTGTTTTGCCCCCAAAAAGAAGCAAAGTTTAACACAAGATTGGAGATGCGTGAGAGTATCAAAATAGTCAAGCTTGCAAATGGTTTAAATAAATTCATAATTTATTCCTTATGCATCATGCTATTGCTCTAAAATAGAATTTGGAAATAATAATAATAAAGCCCATGAAAGAGATCAAGTTCAACTTAAAGGCAGGGAAGGAGCAAATCATCTACGCAAACAAAACAATATCTTAGATATGAGGAACATTTTTTGTTGGTCAATACTCAATAGCATCATAACAGCATAAAAAAAAAGGTAAGGAGAACTCACATTAGCGGGATTCATGGATGGTCCAGTATAAGCAGAACCGGCGACAACCAACGAAACAGTCGACATGGCGAGCAGCCACGTCTTCAAGAAAGAGTTTCTGGGACCCCTGATGACAATAAGCAGAACGGCAAAACTAATAATGAAGGTCAAGACTCCCTCAGCAATGGCTCCGGTCTGCAAATCGACTTTCAATGAAGGCCCTCCAAGCATGTATTTGTATTTTGGAGGCATCACTTCCTTGATTGCAAGAGCACCCCCGACAGCCCCAGCAGCCTGAGCTGGGAAACGGAAGGCCATAGAGATGAGGTTATCGGGGCCGAAACCGGCGGCATAGAAGGAGGCGGTGCCAGTGGGGTTGAAGCTAGCGCCACCCATGACTGCTCCGATCAAAGTGAAGACGAAGACGAGGAAGGCAACGAGCGAGGTCGTGATGAGGAGGGTAATGGGACCTTGGACGCCCAACGCGGAAGCGATGATGGATGTGAAGACGCCTAGAGTGGAAACGCAGAATACCCACATGAACGTCAACACCCCATCACCAATCGCCGCCTTCACAACTCCCATCTTCTCTCTCTTCTCTACTCCACTCTACTCTGTTCTCTCTGGGTGTGCTGGCTTCCTTACAAATTACAACTAGAGAGTGAAGAGACTCAGAAAACAGACCAAAAGGAATGGTAGTTGTTGAGTTGCTAGCCTCGGCCCTTGTGAATGAAGTACCTAAACAAAAAAGAGGGATTTGGAACTGGGAGGCTACTCACCATTAACCAATGAACAGATATCAATTTGATGATGAACCGATGAAGATAAAAATAAAAAGAAGGGGGATTTGGATTTGGAAGGGAGAAGGTACGTCACCAGAAAAACTCCGAGTGATCCACGGCTCCTTCGTGCGGTGTTTTGGTTCTCCAATCACTCTACCTAACAAGTAACAAACAACCTTGCGAGTTGCGAGTAACCCAACAACCAATTGCACTTTTGCTACGACAGTGTCGTAGGCGCTGGGCTAAAACAGAAAATCATGGCCTTTGGATTTATTACATTGACCCATCAAGAAGTTCATCTATTTCAAGGTGGAGCCATGACAGCAAATCAAAGGGTTTGATTTACTTGTTTCAGCGCAGGGCTACGATAGTGTCGTAGCAAAAGTGGGTTATAATAAGCTTAAACTATCCTTATGATTTAATTAAGGGCAACTTTTGGGGTTTAATATCAATAAAAATAATATTTTTAAAAATATTTCAAAAATAGGTTAATTTTTTAAAAATAATATTAATAAAAGATAAAAACATTGTTCATCGTATTCTTCTTGCCATTTGTTCACCAGTGCCATTGTCTGCCGCCGCTTGCCATCACCCGCCACCGCCGTTCACTGCCACCCACCGTCACCTCCACCCATCTCTACCTCCGCCTCTAGCAATGTTGCCAGAAATGGCCGAAGGCAGAGGTGCGGCGACGGCACTAGTGGTTATTTCTCTGCCCAACGCCGCCACCTCCACCCACCTCCTCCCCTGCCTCCGGCAACGTTGCCAGAGGTGGGTGAAGACAGAGGTAGCGGCGGGCGGCGGTGGTAATGAACAAATGGCAAGAAGAAGATGATGAACAGTGTTTTTGCCCTTTATTGAATGCCACAGATTAGGTCCAAATCCAATGCACTTCTCTCACAAATCATTGTCAGGATCAGCATTAGATAACGACCTTGTGAACAAATGACAAGAAGAAGATGATGAACAGTGTTTTGCCTTTTATTGAATGCCACAGATTAGGTCCAAATCAAGTCCACCTCTTCCACAAATCATTGTCAGGATCAGCATTAGATAACGGCCTTCTACACTTGGTAAACTCAATAACTTTGTTCAAGTTCTTGTCACATACATACTCATAAACTTCCAACCATGCTAACTGTGCTTTTCTTGTCACTTACATACATACTCATAAACTTTGTTCAAGTTCTTGTCACATACATACTCAAATTGTTTGCAGTCCACCTCTCCCACAAATCATTGTGAGGATCAGCATTAGGTAACGGCCTTCTACACTTGGTAAACTTAATAACTTTGTTGAAGTTCTTGTCACATACATACATACTCATAAACATGAAACATAGAATTCTACTGAACAAAAAAAGAAACAGAAATGGCAAGAGACAAGAAAGACAATTTCCTTGAGAGTAGGGGAAGAAGAAATTACAAACCTCAAGTAGCTTTTTTTCCTTTGATAAATAACCTCAACTAGATTTCGATTTCGAACTTATAAAGAAGATATATGTGGTTTGGGCTTCATAGTACAATCTACAAATGCGAGTGAAAACTTATGGTGATACACATTACGATCAACCCTATGCTGTAAGTCCCTCCAGCGTTGTATCTTCACTGATCCGTCGCCACGTCTAGAAATCCTTTGAACCAACCATGTTGTCACTTCTCCCACTAGGTAAATCATCACTGTCTTCTCTTCCCTTACTTTAACAACAGCTCTTGCCCTTTTATCTTCATCACTTCTCCCACGAGCTGATGATTCCTACATTTACACATGATAGTTATTATTTTTTAATTATGCAAAAAAATAAATTTTCAGAAATAAACAATTAAAATTTCACCTGGCTCATATGAGATCCACTAGAGATGGTTTCCTCTACCTACACAAACAATTTCCAAATATAAAGCAATATGATTTTACAAAATATTAAAAAAGAAATCCATACACAACTTACTTGTATGGGAAGATTGTTTACAAAAGAGCTAAAATGGTTATACATGAGCCAATGTGGTGCCTGCATAGGTGATGGCATGTTATGAACTTGTTGCCAATTCCAAAGATAAGGAATGGTGCTTCGTGGACCACTTCCATCTGTAATAGATTGAATATTTTCTCCAAAAAAAAAAAGTGTAGGAATGAGAAAACTTACCTCCTGCCGGTATGGTCGTCGGAGTCAAGCAGCAGGTCACTGAAGGGGGTGTAAAGCGTCGTCAGGGGCCTCCCACTCCGATAGGTTCAGATCTGTGAATATTAGAAAGCAAATGACAAAAAACAAAAAAAAAAAAAAGAAATGAGAAAAACTTACATTCCAGACTACTTACCTCCTGCCGGTATGGTCGTCGGCTGGTGGAACTCGACCGGTGGGTGGATGGAGAAGAAACCCCCCTTTAGTCGCACATGTTTCATTAACGGGGATGCTGGAAACAACGTCAACCTCCCCTTGCACGCGTCGAGTTCCAATTGTGTGGGATGTATTTGGGGGGCAAATCTGTGGGGGGCAGATGCGAACCCGTGCAATTTGGGCGGGCGCAATCGGAGCTCGAACCAATCCTTAAGCTGGGTTGGATTTTTGGTCCTTGGGCAGTAACTCGAACCCCGAGAGTTAAATCTGTGCCCAAATCTAACGAAATAACGAAATACCATATATATATATATATATATATATATATATATATATATATATATATATATATACGAGAAAATTACAGCCCTAGGCTCAATATTTGAATCCGATGTTCGTATCAAACTCGAGCTAGACCTAATATATATTACCACTATTAAAAATGAGAATGATTAATGATTCTTCCTTGAACATCCTGATTTTTATTTCTAAATCTACACATATTAATAATATAAACTTATTATAGCCCTTAAAAATGAATACGTGGACATTCAAATTCTCCATGTAATGGTTACTGTATTAAGGTAGCCATAATGTTGGTTAAATTTTTATCAAATATCAATGGGGCTGAGCCATGGTTATCGGACTGGAAAAATCGGGAATCAGTCAAGTGATCGGTTCTGTTTTACCCCAGAACCGTTATATACATATGAAACAAAGGCTTTCAAGCTACAGACCCCACCATTTAGACACGTGGCTTTTTCAAATTAGACACATGGCATTTTCTGAGAATTTGTTATTAAAGCCCATAGCCCACTACCACCATTTAGACAAGTGGCATTCTCATTTTCTAGAAAACTAGACACCTAACAATTTTTGATAAATTCCTACTAAAGCCCACAACCCACTACCAGGCTACAGCTCCCCACCATTCAAATACATGGCCTTTTCATTTTTCTAGAAAGCTAGAAATGTGACATTTTCTGAGAAGTTGCTGCTAAAGCCCACAACCCACTACCACCATTTTCAATCCATTCCTAAAAAAGGCAGAAAATGCAAAAGTAGTTATCCACAACCACTTCTGCCTACATTCTATCAATCTTAGTTAATTATTAACCCTCTACGTATCATAATAAAAGAAAACTATCCATATTATAGTAATTATTGAAAAACTATTTTTTTTTAAATAAATATTTCTTGAAGTTTTAATAATTATTTAAAATATTAATAAATATAAATTTAACAATATTGATTCCATAATGTAAATTTAACATTACTGAGTACGGGGTCATTCACTAGTATATATATATATATATATATATATATATATATATTAAAACAAAGCAGTCAAGAAATTTTCTCCTGTTTTTAAATTTTTTATTTTTTTATTCTATGTCATTTTGTAAACAACCAATGAGATGCACTTTTTCAATAACCTAAATAATCTCTTCTCCTAAAATTTCTCTGAAATCCGAAACTACCTCCCCCACTTTCTCCAAAATTATCTCTAATTCTTATTTATCTTCTAAATTATCTCTAACTCCTAAAACATTTTTCTCCAAAATAATCTCTAATTTCAGTTAACATTTTTTTGTTGATAAAACAAAATTGACCAAATATAGCCAATAGAGTGGTTGCCCGTGTCTTATTAAGGGCAAAAATTGTATTTTTATTTTTATTTTCTTTTGATTAAATTTATTTAAATGAGCATTAGGGTCAACATTGTCATTTTCCATTGTCATCTAATGGAACATTGATTAAATCCATTGCAAATTATAAGTGATGTTTTAGTGAAATGGTAACTATAGAGTAGATTTTAGTAAATCCATGAATCTATAAGGGGTATTTAGTAAATGACCCTTTCTATTATTTAGCTTTCACTTAATAAATCCCATGCTTCGCACGGGTCCCCAGTAGTATATATATAAAATAATGAAGTCTAGAAATTTTCTCTTTTTTTTTGAATTTTTTATTTTTTTAATTCTGTCATTTTTGAAACAACCAAATTAGATGCACTTTCCCAGTAACCTAAATAATCTCTTCCCCTAAACTACCTCCCCCACTATCCCCCACTTTTTCCAAAATTATCTTTAATTCTTATTTATCTTCTAAATTATCTTTAATTCCTATTTATCTCCAAAATTATCACTAATTTAGTAGAGAATTTCTCTCCAAAATAATCTATATTTCATATTTATCTTCTCCCCTACTTTTTTTATCTATATCTATCTAAAGAAAGGTTGGATTAAAAATTTTAAGAATTATTTAAATATTTTAACAAAATGATATAATAACTTTAAAATATTTATCAAAAACATAAAAAATAATTTTATATTTTTACAAAATATATCACGAAATTCTGTACTAACAATTTAAATTATGTTTTTTTGGATTATCGATTTAAATATTTAATTATATGTAATATATGTAATAGCTTCAAATAAATAAAATTCAAATAAAAAAAATTAAGTATTTTTAAATAACTAAATATTTATCATAACAAGATTTTAAATAGTTAAAATACCAAAATTATTTAATAAATTTAAAAAATTTCTTCAAAGTAGAAAAATATTTATAACATGATATTGAAATTAATAATAATTTAATATATTACAAAATTAATAATGAAATTATATAATAATAGTATAAATTATGATTTTATGGATAATTAATTCAATAAATAATTAATATTTTAAATTTAAATATTTTACATATTAAGTAAGTATTTAAATAATTAAATATTTTAAATAACAATATATTTAACATAACTAGATTTTAAATAGTTAAAATAAAGAAATTATGTAATAAATTTTAAAAAATCTGAAAAGCAGAAAAATAATTATAAAATTAATATTTATTGTATTTCAGTAAGTATTTATTGTTTTTTGTGATAAATGTATTTTCAACGATTATGTATAAATTTATTTTGTTTTGTTATTTAACAGAAAACTTTCAATAGTTTTTGGAGATTAAACTACTATTATTGAAATTTTTAAATTTAATTTATTGTACTTATAGAAATTATTGTATTTTTGTTATAACTTATTGATTAATGTTTATTAGAGATTAAACTATTATTTGAGATTATACTATTTATTGACTAAGTTAATATATTTTCAGTACTTATCATATTTTTGTAATTATTGTAATTATTATATTTTTTCATTATCAATATATTCTCAGTAATTGTGTATTTTCACTATAAATTTTCAATAATCATTGGAGATTAAACTATTGTTATTTATTAGAGATGAGACTATTGATTTAGCTAAAATTATGAGTGTTCATGAGTTGGTTTAGTTCAGCCGTAAGCTATTTGGCCAACCAAATTGACCTGGTTAGGTTGGGGAGTTGTCAGCTAAAACTGACTGACCTTTTTGTGAAAACCGACCCACTCAAGTTGTATTGGCTGGGGTCGATTTTCTGGTTTGATCAGTCAGTTCAAAAAATTTAAACTTAAAAATTAAAATCAATTTTAAAAATTATAGTGCAATTATTAAAAAATAAATTTAAAAATTAGATTTATGATATAAAACATTTTAGACAAAGAAATATGAGAAATTTTCCACTTCTCCATATTAAAAATTACATTTAAAATATAAAATATTAATATATATCCATGGTTAGGTTGTTCGATTTTGATCAGTTTACAAATGGCCAAAGTGAAACTGATCCTACTTGGTCGAATTGGGAAATTTTTGAACCAAAACTGACTTAAAATACTAGAAAACTGACCAACTCGAGTCAAGTTGATCGGGTTGGTCGGTTTCATCAGTTTCATGAATAATCCTAACTGAAATTAATTATTGTTATTTTTGTATTATAAAAAATTTATTAAAAGTATTATATAAACTATGAATAATTATTAATTATTTAAAAAGTCGAAAATATAAAACAATTGTATACTCTTATGTGTTTCTATTAGGGTCATTTATTAGAACACACCTTATAGTTTTACATATTTACTTAAACCTACCTTATAGTTTTCATTTTACTAAAACATCCCATATAGTTTACAACATATTTACTTAATCAACATTTCATTAATGAGTGTTTGTTTTGCCGTTAGGCCTATGATTTTTTATTCCAAAAATACCTTTTAACACCTTTTTTTTTGGTATAAAAAAACAAAATTGCCCAAATATAGCCAATAGAGTGGTTGCACGTGTCTTATTAAGGGCAAAAATGGTATTTTATTTTTATTTTTTGATTAAATTTATTTAAATGAGCATTAAGGTCAACACTGCCATTTTCCACTGTCATCTAATGGAAGATTGATTAAATCCATTATAAATTATAAGTGGTATTTTAGTAAATTAAAATGCTAACTATTGGGTAGATTTTAGTAAATCCATGAAACTATAAGGGGTATTTTAATAAATCCATTGCAGTAAAGAAATTTTCTCATTTTTTATTTTTTTATTCTATGTCATCTTTGAAGCAACCAATGAGATGCACTTTCCCAATAACCTAAATAATTTCTTCTAAACTACCTCCCCCACTATCCCCCACTTTCTCCAAAATTATCTCTAATTCCTATTTATCTTCCAAATTATCACTAATTCTTATTTATCTCCAAAATAATCTCTAATTTAGTAGGGAGTTTCTCTCCTAAATTATCTCTAATTCCTAGTTATCCTCTCCCTTTTCATCAATATATATCTAAAGAAATTTTAGATTAAAAAAACTAAGAATTATTTAAATATTCTAACAAAATTATATAATATCTTTAAAATACTTATTAAAAACACAAAAAGTAATTTTATATTTTTACAAAATAGATCACGAAAGTATGTACTAACAATTTAATTATGTTTTTTTCTGGATTATCAATTTAAATGTTTTTCAAATATTTAATAATATGTAATAGCTTTAAATAAATAAAATTAAAATAACAAAAAAATTAAATATTTTATAGATTATTTAAATATTTAAATAACTAAATATTTATCATAACTAGATTTTAAATAGTTAAAATAACGAAATTATGTGATAAATTAAAAAAAATATTCAAATTATAAATAATATTAAAATTAATAATAATTTAATATATTATAAAATTAATAATGAAATTATGTAATAATAGTATAAATTATGATTTTATGGATAATTAAATTCAATAAATAATTAATATTTTAAAATTTAAATATTTTACATATTACTTAAGTATTTAAATAACAAAATATTTAACATAACTAGATTTTAAATAATTAAAATAAAGAATTTATGTAATAAATTTAAAAATTAATAATTATTCATATTTTATATACTACTTTTGATAAACTTTTTATAATACAAAAATATCAATAATTAATTTCAGTTAGGTTTATTCATCAAACTGATGAAACTGACCAACCTGATCAACTCGACCTGAGTTGGTCAGTTTTCTAGTTTTTTAGGTCTGCTTTGGTTCAAAAATTTTCCAATTTGACCAAGTTGGATCAGTTTCACTTTAGCCATTTGTAAAACGACCAAAATCGAATGACCTAACCATCGATATATATATATTTTATATTTTAAATATAACTTTTAATATGGAAAATGGAAAATTTTCCATATTTCTTAGTCTAAAATGTTTTATATCATAAATCTATCTCTTTAAATTTATTATTTAATAATTACATTATAATTTTTAAAATTTAATTTAATTTTTAAATCTAAATATTTTGAACTGACTGACCAAACCAAAAAATCGGCCCAAACTAGTACAACACGAGTGAGTCGATTTTCATAAAAAGTCAATCGGTTTCAATTGACCAACACCCAGACCTAACCAGGTCAATTTGATTGGCCAAATAGCCTACGACTAAAATGAACCAACTTATGAACATTCATAATTTCAACTAAATTAATAGTCTCATCTCTGATAAATAACAATAGTTTAATCTCCAATATTATTGAAAATTTATAGCGAAAATACACAATTATTGAAAATATATTGATAATGAAAAAAATACAATTATTACAAAAATATAATAAGTACTAAAAATATATTAACTTAATCAATAAATATTATAATCTCAAATAATAGTTTAATCTCTAATAAATATTAATCAATAAGTACA
>NW_010729166.1:1689713-1715106 GCF_000365185.1 Nelumbo nucifera
ATTTTGTAAAAATATAAAATTATTTTTTGTGTTTTTAATAAATATTTTAAAGTTATTATATAATTTTGTTAGAATATTTAAATAATTCTTAAATTTTTTAATCTAAACTTTTTTTAGATAGGTATAGATAAAAAGAAGGGGAGAGGATAATATGTAATAATTTCACTTAATAATTCTTAATTTCACTTATATCAAGTAATAATTCGAGAAAATAACTTCCAAAAAAATTAATATTTATTAATAATAATGTTAAACTCTTAATATGTATTATTATATAATTATATACTAAAATTAATATTTATTGTTTTTTGTGAGAAATATATTTTCAATGATTATGTACAGTTATTTAACAGAAAACTTTCAATAATTATTGGAGATTAAACTACTATTATTAAAGTTTTTAAAGTTAATTTATTGTACTTATTGTGTTTTTGTTAAAACTTATTGATTAATATTTATAAGAGATTAATATAAGGAGCTCGGGAGAGAGAAAGGTAGAAGACATGACGCTGACAAGTAACTAGCTTTCTTCCTCCGTCTCACTATTGGTGATGTTACTTCACCTTATAACTAGTGAGATTTGTAGTGGGGAACTGTGCGATGCACAGGATTTATTAAGCAAAAGTTAAAAACTAGAAATGGTCATTTACTAAACTACCCCATACAATTTCATGGATTTACAAAAATCTACCCTATAGTTAGCATTTTACTAAAACACCACTTATAATTTGCAATGGATTAATAGTGCAAAACAATCCACATAAGTGCAAAACAATGTTTACACTTAACAAATCTCTCTCCCAAACTCCATATTTCATTGAATCTTCTTATAACAACAACACTTGAATAACCCTCTAATAGTATCAATGACCTCCTCAAAAACTCTTTTGCATGTCTAATTGTTTGAGTTTGCCTTCCTAATCTTATGTTTGAACCAGAAGACCTCTCTATTGACAATCTATTGCGAAGCATGTTTGCTAACCTCACAGCTTGAGCAAGTCTCCTTACAAAAGAAACATCACCTTTGTTTCTTTGAATAATCATCTTAAGCACAATGATCCTCTGATTTAATTCATATCTAATGTTTTCTTCTCATGACATTGTTCTACCTTCCTAGAAAATATATAGGGATGTTTAAGTATTAGTTCTTGAAATTGTACAATTGTTCTAAAAGTCTTTATTCGAATCTAATTGTCACATGTGGTGAGGCATAGACAATTATTGAAATGGTTTCAAAGTTAGGGGGACCTTTACTATCATTGTTTCATAGTTCTGAAGTTATGATGTAAAATATAAAATATAACTCAATTACAACAATTATAATTAAATGTAATAAAGACATAATGCATGCAGAGATAACAAAATCAATTACCGACATTTGCAAGTTATATATGATATGGTTTGTAATCACATGAATATGAAGTATCGACACATGCAAGATATATGCTATGTAACCAATTTAAGGTAATTATCAGCATATGCAAGATATATGCTATGTAGACAATTTATGTTCATACTTACTAAGTTTTTACAATTTAAGGCAATTGTTGATAAGTTTTTGCTATGTATATTAATTTCCACTAATTACTATAACTTTGGTTGAAAATATGGGTAATTTATTTCAATTATGAATACATGGAAGACAAATGCTATGTAGATAGAGAGAGAGAGATTAATTTTCTAAAAATAATTAAATAAATATTTATTTTTCAAGAAATTAATTATTAGAGCTAATTAAATATTCAAGAAATTAATTTTCCAAATATCTAATAATAATTTTAAGTATTGCAATAAAATATCACAAATAAACACTTTTTTGAGAATGATTAAATAAATATATGAAAATTAAGTATTTCAATAAAATACCACAATTAAACAATTTTACTAAACTATAAGGGGTAGTTTAGTAAATGACCCTTTCTATTATTTAGCTTTCGCTTAATAAATCTCATGCATCGCATGGGTCCCTACTAGGAATCTCACCAGTGATACAGTGAAGGTAGCATCACCAATAGAGAGACGGAGGAAGAAAGCTAGTTACCTGCCAGCATCATGTCTTGTATATTTCTCTCTCTCGCCCTCCTTATATTCATTTTATATTAATTATTAATATAAAATAAACAACAAACAATATAAAATGAATAAAAATAATAATTGATATTAATAAAACAACTCAAAAATAATAATTAAAATATTAATCACCAATAGAGTGTGGTGGTCTCCATAAAGAATGAAGAAAGGCTAGGAGTCTTGGGTAACAAAGGTATGCTATGATCTTTTATTGATAGAATTGTGTGTTTGTTATGATCCACACCCCCTTTTAGAAGGGAAAATCCTAAGGCCTTGAAGGGAATGAGTCAAAAAGGGTTTGACTCTTATTTGGAAAGGGAATCTTTTATTCGGTATCGGTTGTTAGAGGGATACTACTAGGGGTTTGCCACGTCTCATGAGATCTTTCCCGGACGAAGTTTCCTTTAGTCTGAGGGTTCTCATAGTACATGTGCGCTACTTCCCTTTGTAGGTCTCCTGTATTGATGTAGCACAGGTGACTTCAGGACTAGTCTAATGTGTCCTGCTTAATCTTGCTACAAGCAACTTTGGTTGATGGTGTTTTCATCCATCATAGGTTCGCGTTGGCTTCGATCTCATCGCAAGTGTTTGATGGATTATGGGTTCATCGCAGGTCTGTGGCACATTATAGACTTTGTCGCGGACCCGCATCGTCCTGTGTGTTGCAATGGGTGTTTCTGTGATTCCAACTTGATACCTGCACACCAATCGTAGTTGTGGTGAACATGTACTTACAATCAGCCCCCTACTTATTGGTAAGAGTATTCTTATCAATAAGCATTTCTGTGATTGATGCGTATTAGTATTGGTTAGATTATTATGGCAAATGTGTGGGGGAAAAATTACTTTGAGCTCATTTTTAATTGATCGTTGGTTTTCTCTTGGGTTATGGTGTCGCGTGTGTGCTCCCAGTGACTTTAGCTGTTGAGGGGATTCGTGAAATTTTAACCATGTCTTGGGAAAGGGTGCTTCTGTTGGGTGCATGATTTGGTGTTCGTGGTTGTTAAGGTTGATTGATTTTGTGTTATTACCCCCCTTATTTCTCGATAGGAAGCATTTTTGTCAAGAGACAATTTTGGTTGTATTAGGGTTTTCAGCTCCCCTATATCTTGGTAAAAATGCTTTCTATCGGGAAACACTTCGAGTGTTTACATATATGGGCATGGTAGTTTTAACCCCCTATATCTTGGTAAGGTGTGTTCGATTTCCAATGGCACAGGTGTATATTTTTGCTTTGGAGAAGTTTGTTGAAGGGTGGCTTCTCTTCCCCTCTTCTCATTGTGCGATATTTTCATGAAGAGCTCTTGGATCTATTTCTAGGTGCTCTGTCATTCTTGTAGGTGGTACCGTCTTATTTCAGTTATGCATGTAGTGGGTGATAACGTGCTCCCCATTGTGCTAGATGTATAATTGTTGGTTCATCTTCTTGCTAGTGGGTTGCGTGCTTTGGCAGGAGTGTCGGGCTTCGTGTTTCTTTGACCGAATTGGTTGCTATGTGTTATGGTAGTTGTTTTAAATTTAATGTCCGGGTGTCCCGCTTTTTCCTAGGGATAGTAATGTAATTGTGTAACAGTTAGTATTTCAGCTATACGTTGGTGGAAGGCTGGTAATCATTTGTTTTATCTCCTTATGGTGCCATTTAGGTTGTTAGAGTGCATGAGGCTAATATAAAGGGTACCGCACGATTCAGCCTTTGTCTCTACATTTGCTTTGTTGCTAAGGGGACTTTTGCTTAGTTTTGATTTTCCTACTTGTTTTTCTCCCTTTCGTGGTGTACTTGTATTCGATATCAATGTCTCCTTGCAGGCAGAAGAAGGCTACACAATCTAACTGCCCCTTCATTGACTTTGTGAAGGATGTGGACACTACTGAGCTATTGTTCGAATATGAGTTCGCAAAGATTGCTGACTGCGGGAAGGGTTTTTGGCCTCCCATACTGGTGTTGAGGGGGAAAGACGACGAGTTCAATGCGGTGGAAGGAAATGAGATTACATGTTTGTTTGGTCACAAGAAGGCGTCGAGTCTACTGACGCCTCTGTTGTTGAGCCCTTGAGGTCCCCAAGCATCTCTATGGGGCGTGTAGTTCTTAACACTTCAATGCAGGTTGCCACTCCCTCTGGTTTGGCACAGGGGGAATCTCAACCCTCTCATGGGTCCTCGATGATTGTGGAGGATGTTACAGAAGGGCCTACTACGGATGTTAGGCCTGCTACTGATGGTGTGTCTGATCCTCTTGGTGACGAACTAGACAGTTCCACAAAGATCGCGGTAGGGCGCTAGGAGTTGACGGACTTCTACTAGGAGGACATGGTGCCTATTGGCTTTGCGGTGCCAAATCTTATTGTTATTCAGGGTGTCCGTAGACGGGAACAATTCATTGTTTCCCATAGTGTTGCGGGTACGGTGTCCCTGATTATCCAGAAGGGGTGGCTTCCTACTATCGAGTTCCTTACCATGGTTATGAGTGCTTCCCTGAACACAATAGTCGGATTGGTAAACTTTGTGATGTCATAGTTGGTTGAGATGTTGTCATGGTCTCTTTTTTCTCATTGGTTGAAGACCTATGTCTCATTTGCTGTGATGGGTTTTGGATGGAGATGATTCAGGATTGCATGGTTCGCATGGTCTATGTTTTCTGGAAGGTTGGATATAAGGAGTCTAGCCCGTTGACTGCACAAACTATGGATGAGCTTCGTAATAGTTTAAAGGCTATAGAGGTCTATATTTCTAAGGCTGAGGAGAAGGTGGCAACTCTTCTTGATGAGGCTGCTCGTTAGTAGAAGGTACTGTCGCAGCTACGCAAGAAGCGTCAAGAGATCATGGAGATTCAGGAGAAAAGAGAGAGTTTAGAAGAAATCATCGAGATGCGAAAGGAGAGGTTTGAGGAATGTGTCTATATTTTTGTTTTGTTGTGCTATGTAAATGTCAACTATTAATATTAACAGAAATGATCTTTCTTATGAATCTATTGTCATCTTGTTAATGCATTTTTGTTATTCCCCTTCACTTCGAATTTGTCATAGTCTCGTATTGTGCGAGTGGTGCTTGGTGAATACAGGGATAGTTGAGGTATGGTATCATGTTGGTAATGCATCGAATGAATGCAGAGTGTTGGTGTTTATGTCATTGCATGAATTTTGTGTTGAGTGTCTGGTGGTGCAGTAAGTCCACGATGGGCTTGGTCTGTGAGCTCCTCGTCAGAGTGATCACAATCTTAGGTTGTGACTTGGGCCCCCCATTGGTCAGGTTGTGACTTGTTTTCATTTTAATATTTATTTGCAACTAGTGATCCGTGTGGTAAATGAGTTTCGAAGTCATACAACTTGTTGGCCAAGATTTTGATATCAACCTGCTCGGTGGTTTCCTAGCCAATCTGGTCCTCAACTTCCGGGTTAGCATTGTCGAAATTATTGGGTTGTTCTTCTGGGGTAGGGGAAAGGTTGATTCTGCGAGCAGTCATCCTCCATGATCAAGGACGAACCAGAGATTCTAATGTTTTCATCTGTCATAGGTATGGGATGGCTTTGAGCTCATCACGGGTGTTTGATGGGTTACGGGTTCATCGTAAGTCTATGGTGCATTATGGACTTCATTGCGGGCCTGTGTCAGATTGTGTGTTGCCGTGGGTGTTTCTATGGTTCCAACTTGATACCTTCACACCAATCGTAGTTGTGGTGAACAACATGTACTTACAATTATGAAAATAAAAAATGTGTAATATGATATTATAATACTAATATTAGTTAAATATTATTTTTTATTAAAATATTATTTAGTAATTTAATAATAATACCATATGTTGAAAATAATATTGTTTTAATAATAAAATTATATTAAAATAAAATAATATCAAAATCAAATAGTATTGAATATTATTTAAATGAAATGATATTATAAAATAATAATGTTATTATATTTTAATATTATGTTACCAAAATATATAAATTTGAATATTATTTTTCTATTAAAATAATATGTTATAATAATAATAATAATTAGTAATGAAACAATGAAATACTAATTAAAATAGTCAAAAGTAAAAAATAAAATAATAAAATATTATTAAAAAATAAATTTAAAAATTAGATTTATGATATAAAACATTTTAGACTAAGAAATATGGGAAATTTTCCACTTTTCCATTTTAAAAATTATATTTAAAATATAAATTATTAATATATATCCATGGTTAGGTTGTTCTATTTTGGTCGGTTTACAAATGGCCAAGGTGAAACTGATCCAATTTGGTCGAATTGGGAAATTTTTTAACCAAAACCGACTTAAAATACTAGAAAACCGACCAACTCGAGTCGAATTGATCGAGTTGGTCGGTTTCATCAGTTTCATGAGTAAACCTAACTGAAATTAATTATTGTTATTTTTGTATTATAAAAAATTTATTAAAAGTATTATATAAACTATGAATAATTATTAATTATTTAAAAAGTTGAAAATATAAAACAATTGTATACTCTTATGTGTTTCTATTAGGGTCATTTATTAGAAGACACCTTATAGTTTTACATATTTACTTAAACCTACCTTATAGTTTTCATTTTACTAAAACATTCCATATAGTTTACAACATATTTACTTAATCAACATTTCATTAATGAGTGTTTGTTTTGCCATTAGGCCTATGATTTTTTATTCCAAAAATATCTTTAACACTTTTTTTTTTGTACAGAAAACAAAATTGACCAAATATAGCCAATAGAGTGGTTGCCCGTGTCTTATTAAGGGCAAAAATGGTATTTTTATTTTTATTTTCTTTTGATTAAATTTATTTAAATGAGCATTAGGGTCAGCACTGCCATTTTCCACTGTCATCAAATGGAAGATTGATTAAATCCATTGTAAATTATAAGTGGTGTTTTAGTAAATTAAAATGCTAACTATTGGGTAGATTTTAGTAAATCCATGAAACTGTAAGGGGTATTTTAATAAATCCATTGCAACAAAGATATTTTCTCATTTTTTTATTTTTTTATTCCATGTCATTTTTGAAGCAACCAATGAAATGCACTTTACCAATAACCTAAATAATCTCTTCTCCTAAAATTTCTCCTAAACAACCTCCCCCACTATCCCCCACTTTCTCCAAAATTATCTCTAATTCCTATTTATCTTCCAAATTATCTCTAGCTCTTATTTATCTCCAAAATATAACTTTTAATATGGAAAAATGGGAAATTTCCCATATTTCTTAGTCTAAAATGTTTTATATCATAAATCTATCTTTTAAATTTATTATTTAATAATTGCACTATAATTTTTAAAATTTAATTTATTTTTTAAATCTAAATCTTTTGAACTGACTGACCAATCCAAAAAATCGACCCAAACTGGTACAACATGAGTGAGTCAATTTTCACAAAAAGTCAATCGATTTCAATTGACTAACACCCCAACCTAACCAGGTCAATTTGATTGGCCAAATAACCTACGAATGAAATGAACCAACTCATGAACACTCATAATTTCAGTTAAATTAATAGTCTCATTTATGATAAATAACAATAGTATAATCTCCAATATTATTAAAAATTTATAGAAAAAATACACAATTATTAAAAATATATTGATAATGAAAAAAATACAAAAATACAATAAGTACTAAAAATATATTAACTTAGTCAATGTATAATCTCAAATAATAGTTTAATCTCTAATAAATATTAATCAATAAGTTATAAAAATACAATAAGTACAATAAATTAAATTTAAAATTTTAAATAATAGTAGTTTAATTTCCAATAATTATTGAAAGTTTTCTGTTAAATAATAAAACAAAATAAATTTATAMATAATCATTGAAAATACATTTATCACAAAAATGTATTAATTATTATTAATAAATATTAATTATTTAAATGTTATTTCCATGAATTATTACCTGATATAAGTGAAACTAGTTATTTACAATATTATGTAAAAATATTAATTATTATTTATTTCAATATTTTATTTTTCTACTTTATTTCAATATTAATTATTATTATGTTATAATTATTTTTCTACTTTTCAAACATTTTTAAATTTATTACATAATTTCTATATTTTAACTAGTTAAAATCTAGTTATGTTAAATGATTTTTATTTAAAATATTTAGTTATTTAAATACTCAAATAATATGTAAAAATTTTAAAATAATAATTATTTATTGAATTAAATTATCCATAAAATAATATTTTATACTACTATTACATAATTTCATTATTAATTTTGTAATATATTAAATTATTCTTAATTTCAATATTATGTTATAATTATTTTCTACTTTGAAGAACTTTTTTTAGATTTAATACATAAATTCATTATTGTGACTATATAAAATGTAGTTATGATAAATATTTAGTTATTTAAATATTTAAATAATTTATAAAAAATTAAAACTTTTTGTTATTTAAATTTTATTTATTTAAAGCTATTACATATTATTAAGTATTTGAAAAACATTTAAATTTGTAATCCTGAAAAGCACAATTTAAATTATTAGTACATAATTTCATGATATATTTTGTAAAAATATAAAATTATTTTTTGTGTTTTTAATAAATATTTTAAAGTTATTATATAATTTTGTTAGAATATTTAAATAAATTTTAAATTTTTTAATCCAAACTTTGTTTAGATAGGTATAGATAAAACGAAGGGGAAAGGATAATCTGTAATAATTTCACTTAATAACTCTTAAATAAGTAATTTCACTTATATCAAGTAATAATTCGAGAAAATAACTTTCAAAAAAACTTAATATATATTAATAATAATTTTAAGCTCTTAATATGTATTATTATATAATTATATATACTAAAATTAATATTTATTGTTTTTCAGTAATTATTTATTATTTTTTGTGATAAATGTGTTTTCAATGATTATGTATAAATTTATTTTGTTTTGTTATTTAAYAAAAAACYTTCAATAATTATTGGAGATTAAACTACTATTATTGAAATTTTTAAATTTAATTTATTGTACTTATTGTGTTTTTGTTATAACTTATTGATTAATATTTACAAGAGATTAATATAATGAGGGCGGGAGAGAGAAAGGTACAAGACATGATGCTGACAGATAACTAGCTTTCTTCCTTCGTCTCTCTATTGGTGATGTTACATTCACCTTATAACTAGTGAGATTCCGAGAGGGGAACTGTGCGATGCACAAGATTTATTAAGCAAAAGTTAAATAATAGAAATGGTCATTTACTAAACTACCCCTTATAATTTCATGGATTTACAAAAATCTACCCTATAGTTAGCATTTTACTTAAACACCACTTATAATTTGCAATGGATTATTAGTACAAAACAATCCACATAAGTGCAAAACAATGTTTACACTTAACAGATCTCTCTCCCAAACTCCATATTTCATTGAATCTTCTTGTAACAACAACACTTGAATAACCCTATATTAGTATCAATGACCTCCTCAAAAACTCTTTTGCATGTCTAATTGTTTGAGTTTGCCTTCCTAATCTTATGTTTGAACCAGAAGACCTCTCTATATACAATCTATTGCGAAGCATATTTGCTAACCTCACAGCTTGAGCAAGTTTCCTTACAAAAGAAACATCACCTTTGTTTATTTGAATAATCATCTTAAGCACAATGATCCTCTGATTTAATTCATATCTAATGTTTTCTTCTCATGACATTGTTCTACCTTCATGGAAAATATATAGGGATGTTTAAGTATTAGTTCTTGAAATTGTACAATTGTTCTAAAAGTCTTTATTCGAATCTAGTTGTTACATGTGGTGAGGCATAGATAATTATTGAGATTGTTTCAAAGTTAGGGGGACCTTAACTAACATTGTTTCATAGTTATGAAGTTATGGTGTAGAATATAAAATATAACTCAATTACAACAATTATAATTAAATGTAATAAAGACATAATGCATGCAGAAATAACAAAATCAATTACCAAAATCTGCAAGTGATATATGATATGGTATGTAATCACATGAATATGAAGTATCGACACATGCAAGATATATGCTATGTAGCCAATTTAAGGTAATTATCAGCATATGCAAGATATATGCTATGTAGACAATTTATGTTCATATTTATTAAGTTTTAACAATTTAAGGCAATTGTTGATAAGTTTTTGCTATGTATATTAATTTCCACTAATTGCTATAATTTTGGTTGAAAATATGGGTAATTTATTTCAATTATGAATACATGGAAGACAAATGCTATGTAGATAGAGAGAGAGAGATTAATTTTCTGAAAATAATTAAATAAATATTTAATTTTCAAGAAATTAATTATTAGAGTTAATTAAATATTCAAAAAATTAATTTTCCAAATATCTAATAATAATTTAAGTATTGCAATAAAATATCACAAATAAACACTTTTTTGAGAATATTTAAATAAATATATGAAAATTAAGTATTGCAATAAAATACCACAATTAAACAATTTTACTAAACTATAAGGGGTAGTTTAGTAAATGACCCTTTCTATTATTTACCTTTCGCTTAATAAATTTTGTGCATCACACGGGTCCCAAGTAGGAATGTCACCAGTGATACGGTGAAGGTAGCATCACCAATAGAGAGACGGAGGAAGAAAGCTAGTTACCCGCCAGCATCATCTCTTGTATCTTTCTCTCTCCCGCCCTCCTTATATTCATTTTATATTAATTATTAATATAAAATAAACAACAAACAATATAAAATGAATAAAAATAATAATTAATATTAATAAAACAACTCAAAAATAATAATTAAAATCATACTATCAAAATAAAAAAAGAAAACCATCAAATAAAAATATTATTAAATTAAAGTACTAGTTAAATAATATTCAAAATACCATCGTTAGTAATCAAATAATATTTAATATAAAAAATATTATTATAGTAAAACTCTTCTCATATTAAAATATTTATATTTTGCTAACATTAATATTTAATTATTGTAAATGGTGTGGTAAGGCTAAGTGCGGTGGTCTCCTTGAAGGACAAAGAAAGGCTAGGAGTCTTGGGTAACAAAGGTATGCTATGATCTTTTATTGATAGAATTGTGTGTTTGTTATGATCCACACCCCTTTTTAGAAGGGAAAATCCTGAGGCCTTGAAGGGAGTGAGTCAAAAAGGGTTTGACTCTTATTTGGAAAGGGAATCTTTTATTCGGTATCGATTGTTAGAGGGATACTACTAGGGGTTTGCCACGTCTCATGAGATCTTTCCTGGACGAAGTTTCCTTTAGTTTGAGGGTTCTCATAGTACATGTGCGCTACTTCCCTTTGCAGGTCTCCTGTATTGATGTAGCACAGGTGACTTCAGGACTAGTCTAATGTGTCCTGCTTAATCTTGCTACAAGCAACTTTGGTTGATGGTGTTTTCATCCATCATAGGTTCGCGATGGCTTCGAGCTCATCGCAAGTGTTTGATGGATTATGGGTTCATCCCAGGTCTGTGGTGCATTATAGACTTTGTCACGGACCCACATCGTCTTGTGTGTCGCTATGGGTGTTTTTGTGATTCCAACTTGATACCTGCACACCAATCGCAGTTGTGGTGAACATGTACTTACAATTAGCCCCTACTTATTGGTAAGAGTATTCTTATCAATAAGCATTTTTGTGATTGATGCGTTTTAGTATTGGTTAGATTATTATGGCCAATGTGTGGGGAAAAATTACTTTGAGCTCATTTTTAATTGATCGTTGGTTTTCTCTTGGGTTTTGGTGTCGTGTGCATGCTCCCATTGACTTTAGCTATTGAGGGGGGTTCATGAAATTTTAACCATGTCTTGGGAAAGGGTGCTACTGTTGGGTGCATGATTTGGTAATCGTGGTTGTTAAGGTTGATTGATTTTGTGTTATTACCCCCCTTATTTCTTGATAGGAAGCATTTTTGTCAAGAGACAGTTTTGGTTGTATTAGGGTTTTTAGCTCCCTTATATCTTGGCAAAAATGCTTTCTATGGGAAACACTTCGAGTGTTTACATATATGGGCATGGTAGTTTTAGCCTTCTATATCTTGGTGAGGTGTGTTTGGTTTCCAATGGCACATGTGTATATTTTTTCTTTGGAGAAGTTTGTTGAAGGGTGGCTTCTCTTCCCCTCTTCTCATTGTGTGATATTTTGATGAAGAGCTGTTGGATCTATTTCTAGGTGCTCTGTCATTCTTGTAGGTGGTACCATCCTATTTCGATTATGTATGTAGTGGGTGATAACGTTCTCCCCGTTGTGCTGGATGTATAACTGTTGGTTCATCTTGTTGCAGGTGGGTTGCGTGCTTTGGCAGGTGTGTCGGGCTTTGTGTTTCTTTGACCGAATTGGTTGCTATGTGTTGTGGCAGTTGTTTTAAATTTAATGTCCGGGTGTCCCGCTTTTTCCTAGGGATAGTAATGTAATTATGTAACGGTTAGTATTTCAGCTATACATTGGCGGGTGGCTGGTAATCATTTGTTTTATCTCCTTATGGTGCCATTTAGGTTGTTAGAGTGCATGAGACTGCTATAAAGGGTACCGCATGATTCAACCTTCGTCTCTACATTTGCTTTGTTGCTAAAGGGACTTCTGCTTAGTTTTGATTTTCTTACTTGTTTTCCTCCCTTTCGTGGTGTACTCGTATCCGATATCAATGGCTCCTTGTAGGCAGAAGAAGGCTACACAATCTAACTGCCCCTTCATTGACTTTGTGAAGGATGTGGACACTGCTGAGCTATTGTTCGAATATGAGTTCGCAAAGATTGTTGATTGCGGGAAGGGTTTTTGGCCTCCCATACCGGTGTTGAGGGGGAAAGACGACGAGTTCAATGCGGTGGAAGGAAATGAGATTACGTGTTTGTATGGTCACAAGAAGGCGTCGAGTCTACTGATGCCTCTGTTGTTGAGTCCTTGAGGCCCCCTAGCAGCTCTATGGGGCGTGCGGTTCTTGACACTTCTATGCAGGTTTCCACTCCCTTTGGTTTGGCACAGGGGGAACCTCAACCCTCTCATGGGTCCCCGATGATTGTGGAGGAGGACGTTACAGAAGGGCCTTGTACGGATGTTTGGCCTACTGTTGATGGTGTGTCTGATCCTCTTGGTGATGAACAAGACATTTCCACAAAGCTCGGTAGGGCGCTAGGAGTTGATGGACTACTACCAAGAGGACATGGTGCCTGTTGGCTTTGCGGTGCCAAATCTTATTGTTATTCAGGGTGTCCATAGATGGGAACTATTCATTGTTTCCCATAGTGTCGTGGGTACGGTGTCCCTGATTATCCAGAAGGGGTGGCTTCCTACTACTGAGTTCCTTACCGTGGTTATGAGTGCTTCACTGAACACAGTAGTCGGATTGGTGAACTCTGTGATGTCATAGTCAGTTGAGACGCTGTCATGGTCTCTTTTTGCTCATTGGTTGAAGACCTGTGTCTCATTTGTTGTGATGGGTTTTGGATGGACATGATTCAGGATCGCATGGTTTGCATGGTCCATGTTTTTTGGAAGGCTGGATATAAGGAGTCTAGCCCGTTGACTGCATAAAGTATGGATGAGCTTCTTAAGCATTTAAAGGTTGTAGAGGTCTATATTTCTAAGGCTAAGGAGAAGGTGGCAGCTCTTCTTGATGAGGCCACTCGTTAGTAGACGGTATTGTCGCAGCTACGTGAGAAGCGTCAGGAGATCATGGAGATTCAGGAGAGAAGAGAGAGTCTAGGAGAATTCACTGAGATGCGAAAGGAGAGGTTTGATGAATGTGTCTATATTTTTGTTATGTTGTGCTATGTAAATGTCAACTATTAATATTAACACAAATGATCTTTCTTATGAATCTATTGTCATCTTGTTAATGCATTTTTGTTATTCCCTTTCACCTTGAATTTGTCGTAGTCTCGTATTGCGTAAGTGGTGCTTGGTGAGTACAGGGATTGCTGAGGTATGGTATCATGTTGGTAATGCATTGAATGAATGCAAAGTGTTGGTGTTTATGTCATTGCATGAATTTTGTGCTGAGTGTCTAGTGGTGCAGTAAGTCCGCGATGGGCTTGGTTTGTGAGCTCCTCGTCAGAGTAATCACGGTCTTAGGTTGTGACTTGGGCACCCCATTGGTCAGGTTGTGACTTGTTTTCATTTTGATATTTATTTGCAACTAGTGATCCATGTGGTAAATGAATTTCGAAGTCATACACCTTGTTGGCCAAGATTTTGATATCAACTTGATCGGTGGTTTCCTGGCCAATCTGGTCCTCAACTTTTGAGTTAGCATTGTCGAGATTATTGTGTTGTTCTTCTTAGGGGAAAGGTTGATTCTACGAGCAGTCATCCTCCATGATCAAGGACGAACCAAAGATTCCAATGTTTTCATCCGTCGTAGGTATGCAATGGCTTCGAGCTCATCACGAGTGTTTGATGGGTTTTGGGTTCATTGTAGGTCTATGGTGCATTATGGACTTCATCGCGGACCTGTGTCAGATTGTGTGTTGCCGTGGGTGTTTCTGTGGTTCCAGCTTGATACATTCACAACAATCGTAGTTGTGCTGAACATGTACTTACAATTATGAAAATAAAAAATGTGTAATATGATATTATAATACTAATATTAGTTAAATATTATTTTTTATTAAAATATTATGTAGTAATTTAATAATAATACCATGTTGAAAATAATATTGTTTTAATAATAAAATTATATTAAAATAAAATAATATCAAAATCAAATAGTACTGATTATTATTTAAAAGAAATGATATTATAAAATAATAATGTTATTATATTTTAATATTATGTTACCAAAATATATAAAGTTGAATATTATTTTGCTATTAAAATAATATGTTATAATAATAATAATAATAATGATAATAATAATAATAATAATAATAATAATAATAGTAATAGTAATAATAATAATTAGTAATGAAACAATGAAATACTAATTAAAATAGTCAAAAGTAAAAAATAAAATAATAAAATATTATTAAGTCAAAATAATATGAAATATTATTAAAATAGTATTTTAGAATGATAGTAAAATAATATTCAAATATTCAAATTATATTTAAATCAATATAATATTACTAAATTAATTATAGTCTAATATTATCCTCTTATAATATTCTTTTATGTTAACATTTTTTATTATTTGAATAATCAAATTATATTCAAATAATATAATATGTAATAATGAAAATAATATTTGAATACTAAAATAATATAAAATATTAAAGTAACATTATTAAAATGTTATTGTTTTAATATTTTGAAAATAATAATTATTATTTTAATAATATTTTAGTATTATTATTTATAAACTTTTCATAAAGTATATTAAATGTGTAACGCTAATGAATAAAATGCATAAAAGGACATTTTGTGGACAAAAAATAACAATGTTGTTAGGTCTGATGTATGAAGGCTGAAAATAAGAGATACTAAAAAACAGTCTGAAATCTAAAATATTTTGCTTTTTAAAACATCGGAGGTTGAGAAAAAAAAAAAACAAGGCCCAGGCCGTTTATCCTATTTATTAATGTATTTGTAATGTCTAGATGTTGCATATTGAACATTTTCAAAATTTGAAACTACTGTTTTGTATTTTTTAACAATAGTTTAAAAACCAATATGGTACAATATGTGTTGTTTTTCTGAACATTAAAAAGGACCAAATTATTTGAATTTAAAGTATTACATTTATAGCTTCAAAAACCAATTTGATACGCCATGTGACATTTTGAACCAGGGTTGTTCATGGATCGGTCGGTTCAATTACATACTATTTTAGCAACCAAACTGAACATCTCGGGTTGGCTTATTAGCCAACCGAAACCGACCCAAAACTAACACAAACCGATTAAAAATAATGCTGTTGGATGCTCGGTTAGGTTGGTTTTAACCGAACCGAGACTACTTTTTGTTTTTTTTTTTTTGTATTTTTGCTGTTTATAGGTTGTAGCTTGGGGTTTTGTATGAAATGACATGAAAATTGAAAATAAAAAAGAAAAGGGAAAATCATTACAATTGGTACAGATTTTTCGACATTTGTTTTGATAATAAATAATTATTTGAATGTTTTAATCAAATATCAAAATACAAATTTAATGGAAAAGGGATAAAGAATTAAACAATGAAAGGAGTTGTACACATTTGCCTAAAAATAGGCCTAGGGGTAGGGGCTAGGATTGCAGGCCTACAAAACTTGGTAGGTCATGTCATTGTCTTCTGATGTCTTAGAAAAAATACTTTACAAAACATATCACATCTCACTATATACAACCGTCTGGGTCAGTTTTGCTCGATTTGTAAATTTAAAAACCATTCATTTATGTCTTTAAACTGAGGCCGACCGAAAAGTTAACAAAACTGACCAACTCGAATCAAGTTGAGTTGGTCAGTTTGGCCCGATTCATGAACAATCCTATTCTGAACCATGATTTATAAGAATTGTAGGAATTTTCTCATCAACGTGTATCCAAAGAATATCACAATAAACCCACATGTATTCAAAGCATATCACAATATGCATACATTTCCATGCTTACTGATACGATGCACAATATGGCAAATGGCAATATCAACATTACACCATATATGTATACCAACATTTTTGGAAAGTGTGCAAATACAAAAATATTCAGTTGAAAACCTTGTATACAATATTTTTAAACGTACTTGTGTTGTACATATTTTTATTTGCACTCCTACTAATCAGAGATAACCACCAGTTTCAGGAGACTGATTTGTTCTTAGAAATCATAAAGGGGCCTATGTCTTTGCTAGAGCAACTCCACTTAACAAGATACTCGCACTTAAAGCTGAAAGCCTAAAACTTAGGTTCAAAATATCAATACAGCCAATATGCTAGTAGGGGCATATCGGCCTGCATCAAAGCTGATTTCTCCTTTTTATAGTTTTTTTAAACCTGGTTTAGAGGTGTCAGTTTAAGGCATGTCTAACCGCTGAACAAGGTTAAACCCTGAAACACCCTTGTAGGAGTAAGGGTGTTCACAGTTTGGTTAACTAAACCGTGGGGTATTTTTTCAAACCGAACCGACTTGATTGATTTTTTAAATATCCAAACCGAAACCAAACTGATACAACCGGTTAACTGCGGTTTGGTTTTTCGGTTTTTTTATGCACTTCAAAAAAAAAAAAACTAAAATTGTCAGTGGTTGCTGTTAGTGCCAAATTTTTCATGAAGATGGTGTTGCTGTTGGTGCCAATACTGGTCGGTGGTGGTGGTTGCTGTCAGTGCTGACTGTCGCCTGAAGTGAGAGCTTGAAACTTGAGGTGGTGCCTAGCAGAGACACAAAGAGGGGAGGTGAGAGAGAGAAGTCTGTTCAACAGGCTTGGTGCTGCTGTGCAGCTGTGCTGGTAGTTGGCATTGGACCATTGGTGCTTGCTTACCAGCAAGGCGGGGACTGGTGTTGCCGCTTGGGGCTACAACTGTTTCCGTGCTGGTGGTTGGTGCGGGCCCCAAGGCCATCTGGAGTGGGGATTGGGGAATACGAAGAGTAGAAGAAAGAGAACTGAGAGAGTGAGAGAGACAAAAGAAAAAAAGTAGAAAACTGAGAGACTGCCACTTTGCCAGATTGGCAATGAGGGGAAAAGATAAAACATAAAAGAGAACCAATGGGCGATGGAGACTGTCAAATTGGCAGTTTGGCACTGCTGAACTTTCAATTGAAAGTTTCAAATTTCAAAGAGAAAGGATTGCCAAACTCTTTAATTTGAATTTCAAAATATATATATATCGATCGGTTCAGTTAACCGTTAGTTTCAACCAATTTTTTTATTCAATTTCGATCAGTTTGTCGATTGATTCATTTTTTCAACAATGTAAGAGCGTATCAGGAAGCCCTCCGATATGGCTGATATGGTCCGGTACATATCAAAATTTTAAACCTTAAAATTTCAACAATCAACATGTTTTGAGGGCATCAAATTTTCTGTCGACATAGGTTCTGTACTATATAGAAGGCGATGCATTAAATGTTAAGTGGCCTCTTTGGATCCTCCATGGTGCACTAGGCACGTAATTGCTGATTGCAGAACATTATTGGCTAGCCTGAAGTACTCGGTTTATCAATTGTATCCCTAGAAATCTAGAAGTGCAAATACCGTGGCTCATCTAAATTTGTTGTCTCAAAGCCATCTAATTCGGTAAATTAGCTGGTTGATACTGTTCCGACTTACCGCTGAGATGTATTCCGAGTACAAAATGATTGAATGAATCAGCCTACTTTAAAAATGAAAAAACTAAAAAAAGAAAAACCTTAGCCACCAGTCGGATTTTAAAACATTGGTTCTAATGTAGAGTATAGACAATTTCTTACAAAACATACAAATGAATAGCAAAATTTAGACAACAAATAATCCATGTAAGATTTAAAATGCAAATTTCTTAAGAAACGAACCCCTGAACCACGTCACGCAGACGCTTCTGAACTCACTGTGCATCTTACGCTCTGAAAGCCCAACACCTTGTTAAGTGCACCGACATAGGCACGGACACTGGAAACAACTATATCCATCCCTGCCCCAGTTCCACTAAAGAAATGAAGGAAAAAGATGAAAGGATGTTAGTAAACTAAAGAATTCAAGATTAACAAGGGAATGAGTAAACGAGTCGTATGAAGAATGAAGAAATCTATGAGCTTGTCAAACCTGAAAGTACGTTGAGTTATTTGCCCCGAAAGAGCATGCTTTACTGTATGAGCATCCTCTCCACGGATTACAACTCGTGTGGAGGCTATTGCATCAATTCCTTCTGTAACTGCGTTCATGGAGTACTCAACAAGTGTTACAGGTATCTGCAATATAACAACAAAATTGAACTTACAGTTGAGAAAGTGAGTAGGGAAGTTATAATATAATAAATTACTTTACCAAATATGATGATAGATTATATAAAATTATTATAGCAAAAAATATTATAATAAATTAAACACCCAAAAACATGAAATTATCATTATATGTATAGAACATATTACATAATATATCATTCATACATGCGAATTAGCCAGTATAAATAAATACAAACAGTTAGGCAAATGATACCAGAAAGACAGTAACAGAAGTAATTTGACCAATCAAAGCACTCCTGTGAATTTTGATGAATACCACCTGATTGATCACCCCTTTTATGATACCATTTGGCTCTAAGTTTTTCAGGTATCATAGTCAAACATTACAAATTACTGTATTTTTTATTTTAGGTTAATTTTTTAATAACACCTATATCTATGCACATGCATCTATGTAAATATGTAGAATGAAGCTGAATTTTGATGGAAGCTTTCAAGGTAATCCAGATCCTTCTAGAATAAGTGTAATAAGGGACAGGAATTAATCAATCAAGGTCCTATATTTGGGTCCAATAGGGACTGGAGACACCCTAAAAGCAGAAATTACAACTGTATGGTATGACACTAGTAAAGCAGGTACATTTCAGATGGTTGTAAAACAAAAATCAAGGTGTTTGGACTGGCAGACAGATTCTGAGGGAGATCGGATGCATTGCTAGGGAGGTTGAAGCAACATTTTCTTGGGTCAAAAGATCACAGATAGCTTGGCAAATTTATTAGTCAAGCAAGGGATCACTAGAAATCAGGTGATTTGGGCTATAATATAATAGACTCTTTGGGGGCCAGGCTGTGTTAGTCTGGTGTGTAAAAAAATGCTGGGGTTGCGTGACTTTATTTTGATCGACTGGGGCTGTGATATACTGATATCCATACTCCAACTTGAGGGGGATTGTTAAGAAGGGTGTAAAGTAGAGTCTTTGTGTCCTGTCATCTTTTTTATGTTACAAGTATAACATTACAAGTCTGTCCCTGTTTAGTCATCTGTCCCAACTTAATTAGGGGCAGATTAGTCATTTATACTCTATCTTAAAGTAAAAATATGATCCGACCACCAGAGGGAGAGACAAATTTCTCTCTCCTCTCTAATTTCTTCCCTTTCCCTTTTTTCTTCTGTTATGCTTGAAGACTGAATAGCATTTAAAAGCGCAAACAAGAGAACAACTTTAAACAGAATAGGTTCACCGACATTATAAGAGTTCGGAACAAAAATTTCCATTTTGAAAACAAATTTATGCTTCAATACCATGGATGGTTTGCTCTGCTGCCATTTTCATTGGTTAAATTAATAATGAAGAATATTAAGGTAATTAGCTATATATAATATAAGAAAGGAAAAGAATTAGTTCTGGTCCATGTTCTTGCAACTGATCATGAACAATAGCTAAATGGAACTTCCAACTACATACATCTTAGGTAAGGGATATGCTCATACGAAAGAGCAATGGATAAATAGAGGGGCTTCCAGGATCCAGTTCAGACCCTCTGAGTGTATCTGTGTTACTGTCTCATCCCTAGATGTTTCATTTTACATATTAATATTTTAGCTCTGTTTATGTCAAGTTCCAAATTGCTTTTTTATTAGTAACTATAGATTTTTAATTTTATTAGAATGGACAGCACATATACAGAGATTGTATATGACTGAGGCAAAAAGCGCCCTTTTAAGTATTAACATCACTCCAGATACTCCAGCATCCCGAGAGGAATTATTAGGCGGGGAAGATGGCAGAGAGCTTAGCACTGGTGAAGGTGAGAGGAGTGAGGTAGAGTTGGAGGTTAAGAAAAAGCGGGAGGAAGAATTAGAAAGAATATGGGAGCAGATCTGTGCATTATTGGAGGAGTATAAAGCAATGGAGGAGGGATTAGATGGCAGGGAATATGAAGCAAGTCCTCAGAACAAGGAGTGTTACACAAGTTCTAGGTTAAGTCAGTGGGTTGGCTAAAAAGACAGGGGAATATGAAAAAGAAAAAGAAAAAGAGATCAGAGGTGGAGAGACTAATCTCAGATATAGAGGGTGATATCGAGTTTAGTGGAAGGGGAGAGAGAAGGAAGGGTTCTTTGTGAGATGGAACCGGGTTAGAAAGGGGCGTCTGAAAGGAGTCTTCCAATGAAAATCATTAGTTGGAATGTGAGAGGGTTAGGGAGTGCAAGAAAAAGAAGGGCAATTAAAGATCTGCTGAGAAGAGAGAAACCTGATATAGTCATTTTACAGGAAACCAATTTGGCAGAATAGGATAGAAGATGGGTCAGAAGTGTCTGGAAATCAAGAGGAGTCTGCTGGTTGGGAAGGATAGTTACCCTGTGGAGGGAGGATGTTGTAGAATCAGTGGAAGAACTTATAGGGAGATTCTCTGTCTTTAAAATTCAGAAATGTGGAGGACGGATTCACTTGAATGTTAACTGAATCAAATAATCCCCAAAGGACAATTTCTACAAGCATGAGAAATTTCAATGACTTAATTAACACCTTTGGTCTAAAGGAATTACCCCTTCTACAAGCTAATTTTATTTGGTCTAATTTCCAAGAAAACCCTCTCTGCTCCAAACTTGATAGGTTCCTTTTTAATGTAGAGTGGGAGGATCATTGGAGGAATTTGGTGGCTAGAACTCTTCCTAGAGTTACTTCTAATCACTGCCCTATCCTATTAGGTCAAGAAACTCTAGGCTTTGGACCACAGCCCTTTAGATTTGAGAATATGTGGCTGACTCATTTGGAATTTGAACGATTGGTTGGTGAGTGGTGGAATGAAGGATTGAAAGGGGTAAAGTGGAAAGGTGTAAGGTTCCACAAAAAGTTGAAGAGATTGAGAGCCAAGATTAAAGAGTGGAATTGGGAGCATTTTGGAAAGATAGAGGAACAAAAGAATAATTTGTTGTCCAGGATTGATGATCTAGACTCCAAAGAATCTCAACAAATCATGAATGAGCAAGAAAGGAATTTGAGAAGAAGCTTAAAAAAGGAATTGGAAGAAGTTCTTAGAGAGGAGATTTCCTGGAGGCAAAAGTCAAGACACAAATGGATCAACAAGGGGATGGCAACACAATTTTTCCATGCGTTGGCTAATGGGAGAAGAAGAAAAAACTGTGTGGCCAAATTAGAAGTGGGTGGAGAGGAAGTCACGAACCAAGATGAGATGGACAAACTATTGGTGGATCACTTCAAATCAATTGTAGGGAAGCCATTGAACAATAGACTAAGGCTGGAAGGTTTAGATTGGCCTAAACTGTCTGAAGAGCAAGCAATCTGGTTAGAGAGAAGTTTTGAAGAAGGGGAAATTAGGCATGCAGTGTTTTCAATGGAAAGATCCAAAGCTCCTGGACCAGATGGTTTCACCATGCTTTTTATCAAGACTGTTAGAATGTGGTAAGAGAAGACCTTTGTGCTGTGTTTAAGGAATTTGAGGACAATAATAAAGTAAGCCCTGGAGTTAATGCTACTTTCATAGCCCTAATCCCTAAGAAGAAAGAAGAAAAAAATCCTAAAGATTTTAGGCCGATCAGCTTGGTGACTAGCATTTACAAAATTCATGTATAAAGTGTTATCTTTGAGGATTAAAGTAGTGCTGCCCTCTATCATTAGTCAAGCCCAAGGAGCATTCGTGCAAGGGAGACAAATAACGGATCAGATCCTAATAGCTAATGAGTGTGTGGAGGATATGAGAAAGTCCGAAAAATCAAGGTTTTGTTTGTAAGCTGAATTTAGAAAAGGCCTATGATTTTGTGGATTGGAGCTTTTTATTAGAGGTACTAGGGTGTTGTGGGTTTGGAGTTAGACGGTGTAATTGGATAAAAGGCTGCATAAGTTCTTGCCATTTTTCGGTCTTGGTTAATGGGGTAGTCAAGGATTTTTTCCTAGCTTTTATAGGTCTAAGGCAAGGTGACCCCCTTTCCTCTTCACCCTAGTTGTAGATGTTTTCAGCAGTTTGATCTCTAAGGCAGACATGGAAGGAGTAGTGAGAGGTTGGAAGATAGGAAGGAACGAAATCAAGGTGACCCACTTATAGTTTGTTGATGACCTAATAATCTTTTGTGAAGGGGGTGATAGGAGAACAGCAAGGAACCTCAAATCTCTGATAAAACACTTTGAGAGAGTATCCAATCTAAAAACAAACATGGATAAAAGTTGCGTGGTGAGTGTCTAGGTTGTCCCATTTCCTCTTGGCCCTTACAGTAATTAGGTCTACCTCTAGGAGTGAACCCTAAGGAGAGCACCTTTTGGGCTCTGGTTCTGGAAAAGTTTGAGAAAATGTTAGTTTCGTGGAAAAGGAACTATATTTCTTTAAGGGGTATAGTAACATTACTGAAAGCTTCCCTAGCAAATTTACCGATATATTACTTCTCTGTGTTCAGGATTCCTGTTAGGGAGGCCAAGAAGTTGAAGAGATTAATGAGAAATTTTCTTTGGGAGCCAGGGGAGGGAAAAAAGGATCATCTAATAAATTGGGGAATAGTGTGTAGGAGGAAAGAGGAGGGTGGGCTGGGACTAGGGAATTTAGTTTTGAAGAATAAAGCTCTCTTCAGAAAATGGTTGTGGAGGTGGCCCTTAAAACAGGAGAGATTGTGGCATGAGGTGATAGATAGTATACATAGCAGTTTGGGAAATGGATAGGATGTTGGCGTATCGCGTCGAGCCACATTGGCAACTCCTTGGAAAGCAATTCAGAGTATCCTTCCTCATTTCCTCAACTTTATCAGGTATGATGCCAATTCTGGTACTTCTGTTTTGTTTTGGGAAGACATCTAGGTGGGCAATTCTGCCCTTAAGGACATTTTCCCTTCTCTCTTTTCCCTTTCTCTCTACAAAGATAAAGTAATCTCTCACTTTCTTCCAACATTTGTTTCTCCATTTTCTCTGAATTGGGACTTTGGGTTTCATGGGGCTTAAGGGATCATGAACTCTTTTGTGTGTCAGACCTTTTGTCACTACTTGAAAGTGTTTTTCTGGACCCTCTCAGATCTGATGTGAGACTTTGGTCCCTTCATCCAAAAGGTTACTTCACGTGTGCCTCCTTCTTTAAGTCTCTCTGCTCTTCCTCGGGACAGTTGGGTTTTCCAACTAAGGAGATTTGGTTTAAACCTGTACCTCCTAAAATTATTATTTTCTGCTGGGAGGTGTTCTATAGGAAAATCAACACTTTAGACTTATTGCAAAAGAGAAGGCCTTCCATGTGTTTGTCTCCTAACTGGTGTGTACTTTGCAAGGCTAATGGTGAGGATTGCTCCCACTTACTTTTAACCTGTTCTTTTTCTGCCGCTATTTGGTGTTAGATCTTTGCCTTGTTTAGGTGCAGGTGGAATTTGACTACAGCCGTAGATCAGCTCTTCGACCCTTCCTCCTTTGTGTGGCCCACAAAAACTGGTAAAACAATGTGGAGGTGCATTAGAGCTGCTGCTTTGTGGACAATTTGGGAAGAAAGAAATGTGAGGCTTTTCCAAGAGGAGAGAAATATTCAGACTGTAAAGGATTGTATTTTGACCAGGGCAATCAACTGGCTGAGATCACTGGACTCCTTTAAAATATTCTCTTTTGATGACATATGGAGGAATTGGATAGTTGTGGCTAGTAGCAGAACTAGGAAGAACAAGGTACCAGCTGTGTGGGTGCCTCCTTAAGGCTGGACAAAGTTGAATTTTGATGGCAGCAGCCAAGGCAATCCAGGTCCCTCAGGGATAGGAGTGCTGCTGACAGATAAAGACAGCAATATATTAGCTTTATTCTCAGGATCAGTGGGTATAGGAGACTATTAGAGCTGAGCTTCCAGCAGCGGTACAAGGTATTCAGATTGCAGACCAGTTAGGAATTCAGAATTTGCTTATTGAAGGAGACTCCAAAGTTGTTGCGGGTTGGTCAAAAAATCCAAATTCAGTTATTTGGTGCTACAGGGATATTCTGAGGAAAGCTAATTGGTTTTCAAGGAACATGACTGTTAATTCACAGTGGGTGGGTAGAACAGCTAATACCATAGTGGATGGGTTAGCTAAGCAAGGGGTATCAAGGGAACATTTATTCTGGGCAGCTCTGCAAACTTTCATTTCCTAGTTTGATGTAATACATTGTTGTTGTTTAGGAGAGTACCAGCTCGTGCCTCTCCTTGGGCAGTATGTACTGTAATATTGTTTTTCTTGAATAAATTATCACTCATTTATCAAAAATAAAAAGTATTAACATTACAACTGAGCCCATAATATTTGATCCCAGATAAACCACCTGTTTGGCTAAAGTATCAGCAATACAATTTGCCGATCTTTTTTTTATTTTGATAAATAACAAATACTTTTATTAAGAGATATTAATATAGATGTTGTAAGGCTTAATTGTTCTTTATAACTGCTGGTGGTAGGACAGTTTTAGCTACTAGCCCTTTTTTTTTTCTTTCTTTTATTATTGTTCTTATCCTAGGATATGCCGCCAGGGGCATACTTGTAATTTCATGTCTTTTATAAGGATTAATATAAATAGAAAACTGGCGGCAGCCAGTACTGATTTTCTCCTCTCATCC
>NW_010729166.1:1721459-1738840 GCF_000365185.1 Nelumbo nucifera
CTTGGCCCACTAAATTGCCCTTATGGAAATTAATTCAGTAATTACACCTTTATTTCTTTCTTTCCCATGAAAGGTCCGTTGGTTCCTTTCCTCCCAAACTGTCCAACATACAGCTGCTCTTACACATCTCCATAGAATTTTCCCTCTCTTCTTCAGCCCCCTAACAGTAGTAGAATGGAATAGGCTTTGTACATTTGAGTGAGGGGTCCACCTGCATCCAAAAAGGTAGAAAAATCAACACCAGATTTCTGAAACAAATGGACAAGAAACCAGTAAGTGATAACAATTCTCACCATTCTTCTTACAAAGAATGCACCAGTGTGGGGATAAACACCAATTAGGCCTTTTTCTTTGAAGTAAGTCGCAAGTGTTACATTTTTCAAGGAAAACTTCCCAACAAAATGCACCAACTCTAGGAGGAATTGGTCTACCCTAGATTTCCAGAACTAGAAAAGGGATTCCAAAGACAGGTGGGGAATGAGCCAATACTTTGAAGAATGATGAACATGAGAAGACACCCAAAGGAGGAGTCCAAATCCTACTATCCCTCCTGAGTGGATTAATAGTCACCCCCTCAAGGATTCTTAGGCGGTCAGCAATGAGGTTCAACTCCGGGTCCTTAAGGGCCCTTCTAAAACCCAAATTCCAATCAATGGATGAACTAGAAGAGGTCAAGAAAGTGGAGACTGGCACATTTTTAAAACATGATAGAGAATACAAGGACGGGAAGAGCTCCTTTAGCGAAATGTCTCCCACCCAAACATGATCCCAAAATTTCACAAGATTACCAGAGCATATATCATACCTGATTAGAGGAAGGAAACAAGGAAGGATGGCATGAATTGATTTCCAAGGAGAAGCTCTCGCAGCCCTAACTGAAGCTCTGGAGTCCCAGCCATCCGCCGCTTGCCCATGAATACTTGAGACCACTTGAGCCCATAATTTATCCCTTTCCAAAGTAAATCTCCAAAGCCATTTCCCCAGCAAAGTTTCATTTTTTTCTGCAAATTACCTAAAGCAAGCCCACCATCATTTTTGGTTTTGGTAACTATATCCCACCTGACCCTATGATCTTTTTTCTCCTCTCCTGGTTCCCATAAGAAGTCTCTCATTAATTTCTCCAAAATCGCACAAATTACTCCAGGCATTTCAAACACCGATAAAAAGTACACTAGCAGATTTGCCAATGTAGATTTGATCAGAGTTATTCTGCCTCCCATGGATAGGTAAATTTTCTTCCAAGATGCTAACCTCTTAGTGAATCTCTCAATCACCAGGTTCCAAAAACTCTTTTTACTTGGGTTATCCCCTAGTGGCAGCCCCAAATAGATCAACGGCCATTGTGCGACCTCACATCCAAAAGTGCGGGCACTATCCTCTACCTCACTTTCACTCAAATTAATGCCAATCACATAACTCTTGTCCAAATTAACTTTAAGATTAGTCACCTTTTCAAAAACATTGATCACTTGCTTTAGGTTACTCACCCAACTCACCTCCTCCCCACCACAAAAAAGAATTGTCATCAACAAACTGTAAATGTGTTACTGGGACTTTATTCCTTCCTACCCTCCAACCTTTCACCAAATTTCTAGAGTCTGCTCTCTTAATGAGTTTTCCTAGGACTTCAGCAATTAGAGTAAACAGGAAAGGAGAAAGGGGGTCTCCTTGCCTAATACCCCTGGTAGCCTGGAAATGACCTACCACCCTCCCATTCACTAAGAAGGAATAGTGGCAAGTCCTAAGACATCCTTTCACCCACTTGCACCATTTCTGCCCAAATCCAAAAGACTCTAAGACTTCTAATAGAAGTGACCAATCCACCATATCATATGCCTTTTCAAGATCCAATTTGCACACTAACCCCTTCTTCCCACTTCTTTTGAAGTCTTCCACACTTTCGTTTGCAATTAGGATTTGATCCACAATTTGTCTACTCTTCACAATGGCACCTTGATTTGGGGAAATTATTAAGGGTAGGACTTCTCTAATCCTCTGAGAAAGCACCTTAGCAATGATTCTATAAAGGTTGTGTACCAAGCTAATGGGTCTGAACTCTTTGGGGTGGCAGGCATCTCCCTTTTTTGGGATCAGAGCCAAGAATGTGGAATTGAGGCCTGGATTAATCATCCCCCTTTCAAAGAATTCAGAAAACACTTTTTTGATGTCATCCTTCAGAATCTCCCAATAGTCTTGATAGAAACCCATTGTAAAACCGTCAGGACCTGGTGCTTTAGATCAATTCATTGAAAATATGGCTACCCTTATTTCTTCCAATTCAAAGCTTCTCTCTAACTACACCCTTGACTCTTCCAGTAGTCTTGGCCACTCCAAACCCTCAATATGTAATATGCTCAACATAGACCTTCTAAAGATTGATTTAAAATGGTCCACAAAGGCCCCTTCAATCTCTTCCTACTGAGTCAATATTGCATCATTTATCACTAGCTTGGATATCAAGTTCTTCCTCCCATTGGCTACAACATGAAAAAATTTTGTGTTTCTATCTCCCTCCTTTACCCACTTATGTCTGGACTTCTGTCTCCAACTAATTTCTTCTTTGAAGAGAACATCCTCTAGGTTTTTCCTCAACTCCCACCTAAGCTCCTTGTCCCTTTCCCCAAACTCACCTTGTTCTTCTTTTGCATCTAGCTCCTCAATCTGAATCATCAACTGTTGTTTTCTTTCCTCAAGCCTCCCAAATTGGAGAATATTCCATTCTTTGATTTTGATTTTCAACTCCTTCAACTTCCACTGAAATTTCATACCCTCCCAATTAGCCCTTGGATCACTTGCTACCCACCATTCTTTCACTTTCTCCTTAAAACCTGGATGGAATAACCACATGTTCTCGAATCTGAATGGGATAGGTCCTCTATTCCTAGGATCCACCTTATTAATCAAAACTGACCAATAATCAGAGGTGACCCTAGGCAGTGTCTTTGACATCAGATCTCCCCAATATTCTTCCCAATCAGTAGTAAACAAAAATCTATCTAATTTTGAACAAATTGGATCAGCTTGGAGATTTGACCAAGTAAACCGACTATGCGACAGATTCAGTTCTTTGAGCTCAAACACATTGATAAACTTGTTGAATTTCCTCATACTTGTAGTGTTTCTTTGCCGCATCTTGTTACACTCCTCAGTGAATCTAATTACATTAAAATCCCCTCCTAAGCACCAAGGACCTTCCCATAATCCTCTTATGTCTCCTAGCTCTTCCCACAACTCACTCCTCTGCCTGTATCCATTGGGGCCAACATACATTAGTTAATATCCATTCAAAACCATCGCTCACCTATTTGAATTTAACAGAAATTGAGAAATTTCCAATCAATTCTTCAACTCCAACAACTTCATTTTTCCACAAAGTCACTATTCCTCCAGAAGTTCCCCATGAGGGACTCATTGCCCAACTGATGTTGTTTGCTCTCCATACACTTCTGGCCCACCTACTATTAAATGTCATGAGCTTAGATTCCTGAATTAGGAGTATATCTGGATTTTCTTTTCTCAGTAGCTCCTTTATTAGCACCCTCTTTCTTGAATTCCCCAATCCTCTCACATTCCAACTCACGATCTTCATATTGCCTTCTTATTCTGTCCCTAACCTGCTTTCTTCCTATTTTCTCCTTTCCTACCCCTACCCTTTCTCTCACTGATTTTTTTATCCCCTTCCACATCTTGCTTCAGCCTTTCAACTTCACTCATCTTTCTTTTTCTCACCTTCCCTTCTTCTTTTCTATTCTTAAGGTATATTTTCAGCTCATTCAGATTTCTTATTTTACATTCCGATTTTCCCACAAATTCAGCCAATGACTCTTCTTCTGCTTCTTCCAATTCAGACTCCTCTGATTCCTTCTCACCTTCCCTTCTTTTTCTCCCCTCTCTACTCTTTCTCTTGTGTCTCAATTTCATCATGGGCAAACGGTAATGAAGCAACTCCGGAACTTGGAGCACAAGCAGCAAGACCAGAGCTAGAGTTAGTATCAGAACCCAAAGTTCCGGAGTTGAAGTAGATTCAACACTGGTCTGGACTTCACAATTCACTCCCAAAATATAATTTTGCGAGGAATTTTCTGAACCTGATTCGGACTCACAACTACTTCCATCGCTTTGTCATTTATCCCCCTCTTTTACGCCTTTGTTCGAAGTTTGGATATTGTTGAAATTATCTTACCCATTCCTTGCTCACTGTTCATTCTCTGACTTGGGTTTCCTCTTTCTGGTACACCGTTTTCCCTCTTATCCTCCAAATTGTACTCTGCATCTTTCAGCATTCCACAATTATTAGGATATTTTTGATTAGAGGTTAAATCCTTATGTTCTCCAATGAACAGTTCAGCAGCTGCACTAAGTATGTCCTCTAGTCTTCTTTCTCCATCATATCTTCCCCAAAGCTGTCACTCTTTGTCTCAGATTCTGGTTTGTATTCATCGTCTGAGGATTCATAGTGAACCCAACCAACGTCCTCCTCTTCATGCTCCTCTCTTCCACCTCTGAAATATCTCGGATTTGGGCGTTCTTCTCCCAACTTTCCTCGGTTCGCTGCATCAGATTTGGATACTGGAATCCACTGTAAATTTCTCTTCACGTCAGCATTGTTTCTTCGGATGAAACAAGAATCCTTTTGTTTTTTCTGCGAGGACAAAGATAGATCATCCATACAGTCTCCAGTCGCACCCAAGTGGACCCGAGTCACGTGACCTTTAAAGGTGTCACCTGAATCGAGTAAAATATATGGACCACTCCCCCGGTTGGACCTCAATTGACCCACTAGGACGCCAGTTGGGTCAGACCGGGACCTATAAACAAGTTTTTCTCCTCGGGATGGATCCAGCCCTTGGTCCGACTAGGTCACCCCTTTGACTACCTCTGCGAAAGAAGGGCCCTCAGATTTTTTGGATTCAAAAAAATTTGAAAACTTTTCTTTAAATGGCCGAATATTTGGTTCTGGCCATTCAACTTCCAAAGTGAGAATGTCTTCATTCCCTAAAAACTTTTCCTTCCCAAGTCCGCACACGTGTCCACTTTTCTTTCCTTGTTCATCGCCAATTGTAACCAACTTTGCCACATCACTATCGTCTTCAAGCTTCGAACTTCCATACCAGAGCGACGCTTCAACTTCTGATGCTACCTAGATTTTGTACCAGTAGCCGTCCGCATACAGATTGATGGATCTTGGAACCTTCTCAGGTTTCACACCAGCGACTTTCAAGTTCACTGCTCTCAAGTCCACCGTCTTGAAGGATAGGAGAGTACCACCCAAAGCTGTCTCTATTTTTTGGAGAGCGGTTTTTTGCCATAGATGAAAAGGCAAACCTAGAAGCTTCAACTTGAAGCTCCCGTCGCCCATTGTTACTTCATTGGCCGATGGGCACCAGTTTTCAATTGTTACAGGTCCCTCACTTGTTTCTACAATTTTGAAGTCCAATATCTCCCTTCCCCCCATTTCTATTACAACTTTTCTGTCATTGAAGGGGATTAGTATCACAGTATGAGGAGTACCAATCTTGGAAGTCACCTCCTCGACTAAGCCTTTCCAGTCATTTACTTCCTTCTTTGCCAACAAGTTTAGTCTTCGCTCCCAACTTCCTTTCTCCCCCTCCAATAAGATCTTTGGTTCCGGTATTGTTAGAGACACCGCCATTGAATCAGTATTTTCTTCATTTTCTTCTAACCCCAGCCTCTCTAATTGCTTCCTTCTCTTTGTCATTTCTTCCTTTCCCAGTATTGTTGTCATTTTTTCTGGTTCCTTTATCTTTTCCTTCTTTCTCACAGCCATTCACCGGTGAAGTTCGTTTGCTATCGTACTCCAGCCTTGCAAACTGTTGCCTACTGGTATGATGATCCTCTACTTTTTTCTCTGCTCAAAACTTTCCTCCAGAACAACGAACCAGCCATTGGAGTTTCTCTTTCTCTCAGCAAAATACTCCCTCCTTAACTGCCTATGGGAACTCCTCCATGGCCTACCCCAACTTACATGTACTGCTCTGTCCAGGAAGCTCTGGAACCATGATACAGCTTCACCCACCAACAGTATTGTTCCTCTTCTTCCTTCCCTTATCTTTATCGTAAGATTCTTTTGGTATCCAATTTCTTCCATCAAGAATCCTTTTCTCTCGGCTGTAATCACTTTTCTCCATTTTACAGTTGTTGTGAATCCTTCGTTCTTCTCCATCAAGAATCCTTCGTTCTTCGCCCCAACTCCAACGCCTGAAATGATGTGTTTATTTGCTAATAACTATGAATCTGCATCTTTTGGACATGTTCTTAGACTCTTCATGAGCTCAAAAAATCATGGTGTTTTAGAGACTAATTTACCGATCTTTTACCCACTGGATTTTAACTTCAATACCCCTTGTCAGCCATATGAACTGTTTTAATTTATTTCCATATTGCCAAGGTTCTTTACTGTTTTAGCAACACCCCTTGAATAACTGCCAACAACTATGCCATTGAACAAATCCCCTATTCCCAATTGGACCAGAGAAAATAGCCACTAGATGCCCCTTCTCATCCCTGAAAACTCCTCCAACCCCAAAGAACCCTGAATTACCAAAAATACTACCATCTAAATTCATATAAATCCCCTCACCAGTGGTACCCACCATTTTTGTACTATATCCTTTCTAGTTGAGGTTCCCACCACTTCCTCCCACTTCCTGATGATGTCATCTGTAGTGAAGTGTGAAAAGATAGTAGATGTTGTTTTGATCCAGTGTGTTATTCTTGTCAAGTTCAAAATCTTGATAAATGAGATGGTGATAATTCCAACTAGTCTAATTTATAACTTTAGTTTCTCTACTACCGTGAATGCATTTTCTTTTGAATACCTCCAAAAGTGCATTCCATAGTGAGCTCTGCAAAATAGTTTCTGAAGCCAGATTTTGTAGATGAAATGTGTACAATCATTGTAAGATGCACACATTCTCACAGAACAGGTGACCAATCTAAAGAGCAATAAACAATATATATATATATATATAGAGAGAGAGAGAGAGAGAGAGAGATGAATACAATGTATAAGCACTAGACATCTAATGAAAAAACTGGTCAATAGAAATCCAGGGCATCTTCAATGTCAAACCTTGACAATTTGGTCAACTGCTTTGTAAGCTGCATCAACTGGGCCTGTTCCAACTGAACATGCAACATGCTCCACTCCATCAGCAGCAATGAGTTTAACAGTTGCTGTAGAAAGACCTAGAGTACCACAAGTGACCTGTAAATTATACGCATTAGGATTTTGTAAATTATTTCATGTAAGCTAATATAAAAAGAACATTTATTAAGGAAAAAATAAGTTACAACCAGAATACATAGAAACAGTGTTGAGGAATCAATCAAACAAAAACCACCATTTGGAAACATAAAAAAAGAAGGAAAAAAAATTCAACCAACCAACCAAGACAACCCAAACTATACAACAGAACACCAAAAATGCAAATCAAACAGAATTACCACAAGAATCAAATTCTGGATGCCACCATCATACAATCAAATTAGATTTTAACTTGCGGGATTTCAATTGCCATCCTCTAATATCTTTTCTGCACTCTCTCCCAAAGGAACAAAAAATGACTGAAAAATTCAACATATTATTTGTCTTAGAAGAATTACCTGCATATGCACCATCTACTCTTACCTCAAAAATTACAATTTATTCAACTCCGCTTTTTGAGTTTTGAGGCCTCCATCCCATCCCATTAATGCCCTCAGCTCCATATCCTCTCCACTTCTTAGCTCTGCACTCCCAAAACCATTTTTTTTTTTAATTTAATCACTTTCTTCAATCAAACTTCCTATCTAATTTAGTAGTTTCATCCAAAGAAAAACCAATTTCAGAAACCTCATGCTCACCAGTTTTCTCCCATAACTCAACTGTTCATTATAATTAAGTTCAATAACTCCTACCTCACAGAAAATAACTGGTGGACCCACCTCACAGAAAATAACTGGAATCCTCATAGAATGAGAACATAAAAAACAAGATGTCTATGTGATATTAGGTGATAGTGGACCCACCTGGTTGTCTAGTTGCCTGGGTGGGCACCTAGACATTAACTAGACAATAAGAATTTTATTAAATAAAATCTAAATTTCATGTTTTCCTAGTTTTATATACATGGGCCAGGCTTAGCACCTATGACAAGGGCTATAGTCTCGGCCAGGTTCCAGGCCTATGACTTTTATTTATGAAATATTAGAGACATACTATTTTATATGATGTCACATAATATATACTATTTATCCTATATATTATAGAATACAAAATATTATATATAATATGTGCTATGGGTGTAATATTATAATATTTATATATAAAATATAAAACATAACATAAATAACATTTTTTTTGGAGAGAGACAAGCCCTCTTATCTCTCCCCTTTAATTTTAATTATAATTAAAAAATTACATTTGTGCCTAAAATATTAGAATTCTCACAACCCCTTGCTTGGCTAGTGCATCAGCCATTGAATTAGCTATTCTTTTCACCCACTGTATTCTCAGTTCCATGTCCTTTGTGATCCATCTGAATTTTTTCTTCTCATTGTTGTATTTCCACATCCTACTTTCCTCATCCAGTAGCCAAGCCACTACCAGTTTGGAATCCCCTTCAATGATTAGCTTTCTAACATTCATGGTTCTAACCCTTTGCACCCCTTCCATAACTGCCATTACTTCCGCTCTTAGTAAGTCTCCTTCAACTGCTGGGCCTGAGAATATTGCACACACTTTACCCTCCTCATCCCTAAATACACCTCCAATTCCTGACCTTCCTGGGTTTCCCATGCTATTTCCGTCGAAGTTAAGCTTTATAAATCCTCTTTCAGGAGGGGGCCAGATAGGAATAACAGGCTGCTTATTGACATTTGAGTTCGCCACCACCTTCCAGTTTCTAATGATGTCATCAATGGATATATGCAAGAAGCTTTCTAAGGATTTCAGCCAGTGAGCCACTCTAATCAATATTGATTCAACCAAGGCCTCTTTTGTTCTTTCCTCTTCTCTAAAAATTCTTTCATTTCTTTCTTCCCACACTGCCCAGATTATTGCAACCCTAGCACTCTTCCACATGATGTTACCTATCTTCCTCGGCCATGGACAGGAAGTTGGATCAAAGAGACTTTTGGTGTCAGCCGGATGCAGGCCTGGGCAAGACTGAAAATGATGACCCCCTAGTTGTATATACCAATCAACACGCATATTAATTGAAAATAGCAATTTTCTTTATTAAAAAATTAAATTTCCCCTCAAAACATGACAAGAACCATATAAAAGACAAATTTTACATATAATTTCAACATTTTCAACAATAACATTTTTGAGTATCAACAATAACACTATTTGATATAGCAAATACATATCAAATGAGCACCTAAAGAAGGCTATAAATTATATAATAAAATATTCAGACAGAAGTAAAAAAAGAAAAAGAACAAATGGTGCAGCCACTGTTTTATTTTACGTGAGAAAGAACAAAGGACAAGAAAAAAAAAAGAATCCTCTTTATCCATCTTTCTTTCTTTTTCTCTTCTAAAACCCTTGGATCTTTTAAAATTCAATAATAAACCTTTTTTATCAGCAACAGAAAACATAAATTGTATTAAAAAAAGGTAAAAAAAATTACAACTCTTGAGTAGCCTCAGGCCCTCAGCTACCCCAGCAGAACCTTAAGATATACGTGTCAAAACACATACTGAGTCTGAAAATACGAGTTATGTATACAAATAGAATGTATTAACACACATACTGAAAAGACGCAGCCATAGTAATTATAAAATGGTGTCCCTGGCTTGAGTTTTTGTTGACTAGACAGGTAACCTAGTCACCTACATGGGCACATTGTTGCTACAAGTAAAGGCATCCAACAAAGGTCACCTACCAGGCAATGCCTAGGTGACCCCTTGATTATTAGAAAGAAAAAACAATAGAATATTATAAAACATAAATTTACCTGCAGATCACCAAGAGACCACACAACTTGTGGCTGGAATATTTCATCTAGTATCAATGCTTCTATGTCCCCATCAGAAATATGCTGCAACACCATCAATTGTTATAGAAGGTCAGACAAATAAATCATATGAAATCATGCATACGGAGATTTTATGTTTTCCTCTTATAAAAATAGTGTTCCCTTCAGAAAAGTAAGGCAATGATGTCTTTTTCCATATATGAACAAAAATCAACAACCTGAAACTTTACACTTTTTCCCTGTTTTAGATAATATTGCAAGTAATATATTGATTTAAGGAAAAGAGGGACAAAATTCCATATGCAAAAGTTCTACTTCTCACCCTACTATACTTTTTTAAATAATAAATAAAATATCCAACCTGTAAACTAGATCGAGTGAAGAAGATTTATATCCCTATTATACATTCATTAAATAGTACATCAAATCTCTAACCCAGAAGATCTAGTAAAAAGGTCAAGACAATGACTGGTGTCGCCAATAAATTTTAATCTCTTCCTTCTTGTGCTTTGCGATTCTTTTCCTACAGATATCTAATAATGAAAAGAAAGGACCTATATTCTGCTTCATCATATGCAATGCCTTTTACAAACTTTTGTCTGGGATAAGAAAATAAATTAATTATATAGTAGTTACACTTTTGAAGAAAATTAGGATATTCCAAATTAAAACCTGTTCTTCAAATCTAAGCATCATAAAAAAATAAAAAAACTGAACTTAGAGAGCCGGGGCTAACCATTTGGTATTAGCTCTCTAGCAAGAAATGAAAATGACAGGATGACATTATTTCATTGCCGCACCTTTTTTTTCTCAGCCACTGTTTTGAAGCGCCAAAATAAATCATCAAATTCCTTGCTATCTAATTCATAACCGAGCTGAAAAAGTGCAAAAAAGAAAATTATAAATACAAATTCCAAATGTGAGAACTAAATTAACTAGTTAATCATTGGGAAATAAGTGCCCATTTGGGAGGTCTTTCATGCTCGTGCAGTGGCCTTTGGCATTGTAATGTAGGCCCACATGGAAATCCATGAAACCATGTTCGGTGAAAAACTCAAAAAAGCCAATAATAAACTTTCATGAACTGCAAAATCAACTTCCCATTGAAGCTATTTTAGGTAGCTTCTCTGAAGCAGCTTAGTCAATGTAGCTCAATCAACGCTGAAGCCTTCCCAAGCATGACATAGAAAACCAACTTTTGCACACAATGTGAAAAATGATAGATACCTCCAGAAGCCGAGATCTTAAAGCATGTCGTCCACTGCATTGAAAGGAAAATGAATAAATTTGTTTTTTTTTAATATTTTAGGGAAAATCTAATCATAACAAACCATTCATTTAACAGAATTAATGACCTTCCCAGTCCAATAACAACACCACTATAAAACAGCAATTGTGAAAGAACATAGGATAAAAAACAAATAGAGCACAACCTCCAGACTATAGGAGAAAATTAATATTGCAAATTTACACTATTAAAATATTGGATTAGTAGGAAACAAAATAAAGATTAAATGTCATTTTGATATATAACAAAAAGAAAAAGAACAAGATGTAATCTAAGATCCCTTTGATGTCAATCCTTCCCAGAGGGAGGTGGAAGCTTAAGCCAATGAAAACATCAAATTAGTTGTGCTCCAACTAGGTTGCATAAGCCTAGCCCAGGGCTTTAAAACAAAAAAGAACATTTGCACACTACACTGCACAAGAAGTTCTCAATTATCTAGGGTCCCAAGAAACATTCATTAAATTTCAAGACTACAGTTCTAGGCTTGTAGCTGCCCAATGAATGGGAATTCGAATGATAATGAACTGGTAAAATTTCAGCAATCAAATGCTAATATTGATCAAGAAAAAGCAACCAAGTATATATAACATGTTGACTGAAATATTTTTAGAGTCCTCAACTCGGCATAATGCAATTAGCTATCCTAATTTTTACTATGTAATTAGTGCTTTTTCTGATAAGTGTTAATGAGTGCTTAATCACTTCTATATTCATTTGCAAGACCTTTTTTAATCATATACCAGATACAAGATCCTTATCAACAAATGAAGGTAAGAAGAAAATACAACCATCTACTAGAGGAGACCTCAAGCAGCCTCTTAAGAAAAAGGCCAAACAGTAATTAAAAACTATGCATCAGAATACCAAAAAATATCAACATTCATTAAGCATCTTTGGATGGGCTGCTCACATGTACAACTATGCCTATGGATAGGGGTGAGCAAAAAAAAAAAACCAAAAAACCAAACCGACCGAAACCGAACCGAAAAAGCAGTTAACCAAACCGACTGGTTCGGTTTCGGTTAACCGAACTGACTAGTATACATGTTTGTCCATATATTTTATATATATTTATGCATAATTTATATATTATAAATTAATAAATATGCATTATATATAAATATATATTTTATAATATATATTATAAAAACTAAAAAACCAAAAAACCAGCGAATCGAACTGGTCAACTGGTTAACCGACTGGTTTCGATTCGGTTCTGATTACCAGTTTTCCTAAAACCGATACTACTTACCCGAACCGTGAGCACCCCTCCCCTACCTATAGACAACTATCTGCTAGAGAGTTATTTGATATCCAAATCCATCTAAAGGAGATATTTACATTAGACACCAAAGCTCTAATCTCTCTAATATAATGTTGGCAATTGGAATGTCCCCCATGCTTCAAACCAACCAACAACTACTTGTGGAACACCCTCGACCTCCTTCCCATGTTAACCATCTAGCACAGTCATTAACCATGGAACTTGGACCAAGGCTTTTTTTTACAGATCAAAGAGTAGCTGTAGTCCCTCACCAATCAGTTTGAACAACGTTAATAAGATCTCGCCAGTACCAACCATAAATGCATCTTATATCTGATATGTCTGATGGCCCTGGATTATCCAAGGACTAAGCAGTTAAAATTTATCCCACCACATCCCAAGTACAGGACAAGCTTTGATCACCTGATCCAAGTCCTGTCAGGATATAGATGTAATAATCACATGTCGCTGAAATATGTCTTCTGTAGAAAAGTCACTGAAATCATCCAGATAAGCGGCAAGTCTAAATTGTAATGGTACTTTTTGTACTCAGAAATACACTCCTTGCACATGGATAGCATAGTATTCCTTTCCTCCCTCAACATCCAAAGCATAACAACTCCCATGCATCTCCACGTGACATTTTTTCCTTTCTTTCCCTAGATGTAACAAAAAAGAGAGGAACACCTATTGAGAAAGTCCAACTTTTACTTCTACACCAATGCATTTCATATTTCTTACTTTTAGGTAACCAAATATCTGGAGAAGTTGAAGCTAACCAAATTATCTTAACTTGAAAAGAGGGTGGGAAACTTTTCTTGTTGATTCAAATACCCCTAATTTTGAACTTAGTCCCTCTAATTTTAAGGCTGGAAGTGTAATTTGAACTAATACCTTTTTTTATAAGAAACACTTTTATTGATTAAAGATTAGAGAGATTGCAACAATTTGGAAAGCTATCCAGATGCCCAAGTTTATCAACTGAATTTACAAGTCAGCCCATAACAATTGGTATCCATGCATTGCCTTGTTTTGTTAGGCAATATATGCCCTTAGCTCCAATTAAATTGATGTACACAAACAACTCCCATGCATCTCCATGTTCAGATTGGTATGTTTATGTGAGTTGCCCTTTAAACTGGACACTTATGAGACTTATGTTAGTTTAAATTTAAAATATTCTCAGCCATTAGATATACTTGGGGAGTTTATCCTAACAAGGCTAACATTGGTGTGTTTCCAAATTGGAGCAGTTTGTCCCAACTGCTAGGGTTAGACCCAAGTACAATTAATGGGTGTTTGGAAGAACTAAACCTGAACCAATTTCCAGTTATGCCCTGAACCTTAGAGACAAATGGGCAAAACTGAAAAGTTGCCCATAACCCCAAACATGATTATGATACTGCACTAGGTCTTGGACTAAGCTATTTTTTATATGCCAACTAGTGATATCCAACTAGGGTCAAATACCTAGGTATGTGAGAGCAATTTAAGACATTACCTGGGTAGGTGATCATAGTGATTGGATCAGCCCCTTCGTCAGACAAAGTGAATATCAGGGTTTACCATCTCTGATGAAAACCTAAAACTGCCAACAATGGATTTCAACAACATTTAAAATCAATTTTGCAAAATGTATATATCCATCTAAGCAAAGAGTGTAACACTACATCAAGCAGTCAAGGAAGAATTCCTTCCCTATGAGCAATGTTTTAATTATTAAGGGTTGAAAGGTTATGGGCAAGAGACCATTAGAGGGTTGATGATGGGCTTTATCTTACACAAGTACATTATCCTTGGGTTTTCATAGGGTGGCTGAATCCAATGATCATTTATGTTTAAGTGTTGAGCCCAGATTGAGCCCAACTTGATTGGCTCAAGGGCTCACAACCCTTAAGTAGTGAATTTGGCATGCCCCTTTCCAGAGATTGGTTGAGCCCATTTGAACTTGTGTGAGACCTTTATGGGTCCCACGCCATACAATATTCAGGCCTACGAGGCCATGCAATGCCTATTTATGTGAACTATTAAAGAAAATGGGTCTTAGGCCCATTACTAATAAGATTGGTTTAAAAGGTCACATCACATGGGTCAAATTTCGGTTTGGAAATGGGTATGGAGCACCCATTCTCTTAAGAAGATAATGTCCTAATCCAAATCTGATTTGGATGAACTCCTAATTCAAATCTGATTTGGATTAACTCCTAATAGAATTAGGAGAGTGCTCTATATAAGATGGTTAGAGGGAGGGGGCGAACTATCCCTTTCTCTCCACTCTCTTGCACTCTTTCTCTTATCCTTTGACCCAAAAACTCTAGTTCGAACCAGCCACAGTGAGGGCTGATTCTCATTAGTCCTCTACTATGTTTTTGGAGAAAAACATCAAAGAACTTCAGTTCACATAGCTGCAGATTCCAAGGAGGTTGGAGCTCGGTTTTGCAGAAATAACATTGTTGAATCAACTTCAAACATACAACTGCACCATCTTCAGTTGGAGGCCAATTTAGGTCTGATATTGGGCATGAATCACCACTCTAGAAGCTACATAATGTAGACTCCGTATCAGGTATGATCTACTCAAAAATCTGGTTTCAAATCTGGTCCAGTTCAATGTAAGATTGATCTAGAAATTTAGATTTCAAAATATCGAGAAATCAGTTCTCAGGTTAGGCTGGAATTTTTTCAAAATTTGGCCAGCAACTGTAACAGGTTCGGGCTTTCAACAGTTTTTCCATGCAGTCTGCAACTTCATTTGCTGATTTTCTAACCTTCAGATTTACAAGGCCAAATGGACCTTAGTTCATTTCTTTTATTTTAGTGGTGTTTATGTTTTATTAGTGCACCTTAATTATGGGCCTGGTTTTTTATTCTTATTACCATTATTGAGCTGACCGCCCTACTAAGGGCATCATTGTAATTGTATCCAAATTACAACATCAATTAGCTCTGTTCTTTTTTTCTCTTTCTTCGACTGAACTTCCTCTTCTTTTCTTTTGGTTTATTTTCAGATTTATTGCATGTGTGATTTACAACTTGGTATCAAAGCAGGTTCCCACCTTCTTCAATTTCTTTCTTTAGGCCCATTAACAATGTGTATGGAGAATCGATTGGCTGATTCTCCATACACACTGTTAATGGGAGGTCTTTGTAGAAGAATACAGTCTTAGTTTGAGGCCCAAGATAAGTTCTTGGAGATTTTTCTCAAGCACCCTAACTAACTAGTGAAATTGTATTAAGGGATCTGAAGACAAATTAATGTTGGCACTGGGCTTGAAGAGAAGTTTTTTGACCTACATTGAGATCGATTAAGGTTGGAGTTCTTGGCCTTAGCGGCTACACTTTCTCTCTTTCTCTCGGGTTGTTAGGTTCTGTGAAACCCTAGTTTGGGGTGATTGAGTAGTAGTTTTTAATTTAGGTTAGTTGTTCCTGATTAGTGGCACCTTATTTTTATTTTCGTTTGCTTCCATTCAGCCAATAGAGCAAACTGGAGGTGAGACAAAACAACCTACAGACTCTAGGTTTGGCCAGAGAGGGTCTATGGAGACCATGTTAGGAGCAGTAGTAATCACAAGGAGGATAACCCAAGGAGGATCCATGTCTGTAGTAGAGGGAAATGGAGGGAGTAAGAAGGAACCCAAGGAGGATAACCCTGTCTATGAGAAGGGGATGCAAGAAAACTACACAGTTGTAGGATGGTTTGTAAACTCCATGCAACCTCATATCAACTAGCACTACCAATGTTGCTAGGACCTACAAACTAAAGAATGAAGAGAATAATCTAAGATAAGGGGAGAAGCCCTTAGTTGTACACTTATCAATGCTGAGATCTCTTTGGCAGGAGATTGATCTCATGGAGATTATTTCGCGGGGATGCACAAAAGATGTTCAGACTCATAGAAGTTAGTGGAGAGGAATCAGGTCTTTGAGTTCATTACTGGACTCAACCCCGGATATGATATTGTCAGACAGAATATTCTAGCAAAGGATGAGGAAACCCTATCTCAAAGCTTGCTATGATTAGTAGTGAGGAGAATAAGAGACAGGTCCAAATTGTGGAATCCCTAGTTGATCACTTTGTGGGATAAAGCCAAGGGTTATCACTGAGAAAAAGGATGTTATGTGTGAATACTGTAAGAAACCCAAGCATGACCAAGAACAATAATAATGGCAAAAAGATGGGAGTGGGAAAGGTGGCAATGCTAATGTAGCCACCTCTTTTGAGAATGAGAAAGGGCCTTGTGATGAAAAGTCTATGGGAGAACATCTTGCAACCGCCAAAGCAAAGTATGAGGACTATGACCAAATCATCAACCACTTACAGTCTTCTACTATAACTCCTACCTCCTCAGGCAATGGTTCCTCTTCAGTTATTCATGCCACTATAAACTATGCATCTCTCTCAAATAATTGTAGGATCCCTTGGATAGTAGATTCTAGTGCCTCGAACTATATAACAAGGGAGACAATTAGGACTTCAGACACACTTATCTTCAATCCTTCATGTACCTAAGCTTAATATTGACCTTCTTTCAATTGGTAATTTGACAAAATCCTTGAATTGCAATATAGCCTTCTTTCCTTCAAATGTGAATCAGTCCTCTAATATCAAGAGTAAACTTAGGGATTAGCAGAAGAAAACAGGTCTGAATAGTTGTACAAAAGAAGATGGCAAAAAGAAGAGGTAAGAGAAGGAGTCGAATAATTCTCCATTCTCCTCTAACCCTAATTTATTAAGATCTAAAAATTTGATGATGACAAGAATGCCCTTAAGTGGGCGGCCAGCTTGGCAGTTATATAAAGAAAATAAAACAAAAAATAAATAACAGGCCCCTTAAGAATAAAA
>NW_010729166.1:1743507-1762653 GCF_000365185.1 Nelumbo nucifera
TCAGTAGGATAGATTAGTAGGGAGTCTTCCTAATTAGTAAGGAGTCTTCCTAAAAGTAGGACTCCTATCTCTTGTAATCTCCTATTTAAGGAGCTAATATTATTCAATAAAGGCATCGGAAATTTCAGTCAAGAAAGAGAGCAAGAAGAGTTAGGTGATCTCTTGGACAAATCACCATTAGGGCGCCAAGATAGATTCATCAAGAGCAGGGAGGAACAAGGGAAAACATAAGGTTTTCCCCGTGGACCGACCCGTGACGAGATCCTATTCTCGGGCCCATAACATGGCCACTCCCAATCATACTCTAAGACTGCAGGTCCTGAAAAACACAATGAGTGGGAAAGAAGGTTATGCTGCAATTCATGGATTTTGTTAAGCTACTAACAGATAAGAGGTTTGTGTTAATCTTAGGGACATGAAGGACAAAAGATAAGAATAGGGTGTCAGAGGTCTTTATATCACCTTTACCAGAGATGGGGGCAAGGGACCCATCGGCAAGGGATATTTTCTCTTTCCCAGAGAAAAGGTGATATGAACAAAAAAGGTTAGACAGGCTGGTCATATGGTCTGATGCACCGGAATCAATAATCCAAGGGATTCTATGATTACCTGAAACGGAAGCATGATTTGCAGAAGCACGAATACCTGAGTGAGCGAAAGTCGATGAAGATGATGTACTGTTGGAAGGGTGAGCTGAAGAAACCGTAGCTTCCAAGTGATTCAGGAGCCTCCCATACTTTTCAAAGCCCATCTTCATTGCAGCCAACTGCTCAATGGTTGATTTCTCTTCACTCTCCTTACTTCCCCCTTCAGGTACTATAGCAGCATTAGCAGTCTTGGGTTTTCCCACCTGACTATCCTTCTTAGAGTTATTGTTGTTCTTAAACCTATCAGGGAGAAGTCCAGGATGAAGCTTCCAGCAAGTGTCCTTTGTATGTCGTAGTTTCTTGCAATATTCACATACCTGCTCTCTTTTCTCAATAGGGCCCTTTGGTTTCATTCTTGCATGTGCAAAATGTTTTGTAGGTGGACTCTGCAACTGAACCTACCGCCTACTCTCCTCACTACTTATCATAACATATGCCTGTGAAAGAGTAAACTCATCTCTGGCCAAAATATTCTGTCTAATAATATCAAACTCAAGGTTGAGTCCAGTGAGAAACTCAAACACCCTATTTCTCTCCACCAGCTTTCTATACATTTCRRCATCMYTTTTMCTCTCYCATACCACTGTCTCCATAACATCAATTTCCTGCCATAGGGATTTTAGTATAGAGTAGTAGATTGATACACTCTTCTCCCCTGTCTCAGGTTCTTCACATCACTTTTCAATTTATACGCTCTGGCTACATTCAGTTTCTTTGAATAGGTCTCAGTAACACTGTCCCATATCTCCTTAGCCAAAGACATCCAAAGATAGTCTGGCTTATATGGGGTTGCATAGAGTTGACTAACCATCCTATGATAGTATAGTTCTCTTGCATCCATTTTTCAAATTCAGGGTCTGTCTCCTCGGGTTTCACCTCACTACCTGTGAGATACCTGAGTTTTTCTCTACTACAAACATAGATTTTTATAGACTGTGCCCATGCAAGATAGTTCGTCCCATCTAGTTTAATTGTGGTTACACCAGTCAAAACGGAATCTACCGAGGCAGGTCCAAAAACCGGCACCTGCTTGAACTCACTTCCGTATGTCTCCATTAATCAAACAGAAATTAAAGAACCAGAAATTTTGACTATGTAAACTTACTTGGTGTCAAACCAGAACTCAAGTGCTTGAAAAACTAGGGTTTTGCTCCGTCCAGCTGATGGAAGGAAGAGAGAAGATGCAGCCGCACCTACCAAATTAACCCAAACTCTTCCAAACCGGAACCGCCCTCCTTTAGTAGTCACCCGACACCTTCCAAGCACATAGCGCCACACTCGAGCTTCACCTTTCCTGGTAACCTCGAAAATCTCTAGTCGGCTAGGGTTTCGGGCAACAGCACAACAACATCACTTCTTGGCAAAATCCAGCCAGATCTAAACTATCCAAACCCTCTACCAACTAGGCAAGTGATTCCCTATACTATAGAGAACCTATGTCTCCATACACTCCCTTGATTTTAGAGTGTACAAGAACAAAAGAAAAAAAAAGGAAGAGGAACTAAACCCGCTCTGATACCAAGATGTGAATCAGTCTTCTAATATCAAGAGTAAACTTAGGGATTAGTAGAAGAAAGCAGGTCTGAATAGCTGTACAAAAGAAGAAGATGGCGAAAAGAAGAGGTAAGAGGAGTCGAATAATTCACCATTCTCCTCTAACCCTATTTTATTATGATCTAAAAATTTGATGATGACAAGAATGCCCTTAAGTGGGCGGCCAGCTTGGCAGTTACATAAAGAAAATAAAACAAAAAATAAATAACAGGCCCATTAAGAATAAAATAAAAGATATTACAAGAGAGGATGTTAGGGCCCATTCGGCCCAGTCTCTTTACACCTACTTATTGTGCTTTTCAAGACATGAAATCTCATAAGGTGATTGGGAGTGATCATGAGGCAAATGGGATAATACCTATTGAACATGACTAAGCAAAGTCAAGTACCACCTCATTGAGTAGCTATTGGATCAAATGTGTTAGTCAGTTAATTGCGTTATGCTATGTCGCTATCATCTAGGTCATCTTTCCTTTTCTTCATTGAACCTTTTGTTTCCAACTTTATTTAAAGGAATAAATTTGTCTAGTTTACTTTGTGAACAATGTGAGTATAAAGCATTATAGAAGTGCAGGGGTCATACCATTTACCTTGCATTACTGGCTATAAATACTTTATTTTGTTCATTGATGATTTTTCTCGTTATACCTGCTTTACCTTATGCAGTCTCGTGTTGAAGCACTAAAGCTTGTTAAACAATATCATGAATTTATACTTACCCAATTTAATACCCACATCAAAATATTACAATCAAAAAATGCTAAGGAATATTTTAAGAAAGACCTTACTTTGTACTTTGAGAAATTTGGGGTTGCTCAACAAAGTTCTTGCAGCTGCACTGCACAACAAAATGGAGTAACATAGAGGAAAAACCAACATACTCAAGAAGTAGCCAGGAGTACTCTTTTTGCCTCTCATGTTCCTATGACATTTTGGGGTGATGTCGTTATGACAACTACCTATCTTATTAACCACAGCCTTCTTAGATTTTGGGTTTCAAATCACCTTTTGGTGTTCTACTCTAGTTGGTGATATATATCCTATTCCTCCACATGTGTTTAGTTGCACCTATTATGTCCATATTCCCAGCTCTCAGAAACATAAATTTGAACCCAAGGCTCAAAAGTGCATTTTCCTAAGGTACGCCTCCATACAAAAGGGTTACTATTGCTTCAATCCCACTAGTGGCACCTAATTTGTTTCCATGGGTGTCACTTTTACCGAGTCAGCCCCCTTTTATAGTTATTCTCCCAAGGGGGAAAATTCATCAAGTTGTTTGCTTCACTACTTCCTTTGTTGTCTCTTATTGACTCATGTGTTACATCTCCTAAGTTTCTTATGTCCCTTTGCTAGAGCCTTCCTCATCCCCCAGCTCTCTCATTCCTTACTCAAGAATAACATGTATGAAACTTGAACCCATGACAATTTAGTAAAAACACAACATTCAAACAAACTTTACAAATAGACACAAATATCAATTTCAATCTGTACCATGTATGAAACTTGAACCTATGACAATTTAGTAAAAACACAACATTCAAACGAACATTATAAATAGACACAAATATCAATTTTAATGTATATAATATACATCATATTGAATCGAATTTTATCATATCAGATAGGGGTGGATCAATATTGGATCCAATTATAAAAAGAACAAATTTGAAACGCCCTTTATGTGATTGAATTCAAATACAAACAAACAGATATTGTTTGCAACTAGATAATCTACAACAGCTATAGCCTCTAGGCTTTCAAAGTTTCGCAAACCCCTCCTAAAACGAAGATTCATGAGATACCAGACACCAAATGTTGGGTACAAATGGAAATAGTTTGGTTCTTGTATTAAGTAGACAAAATCTAAAACTAGAATACTAGTTTATGACATCCCTTAAGTCCTCTATGAAAGGCATTGGTAAAACTCATGCTAAATCAAAAAGGGTAAGATGGCTAGGGAGATGCTTAGTTGTTACGATCCATTTGTCCCATATTAGTAATATGGGATGCTAATGTGAGGTATCCCACATCGGTAGTATGGGATGCTGTTGTGGGATATATATGTGCTTGGGTTCCCTCCCTCTAACAGCTAGCTTTTAGGGTAGTTCTCCCAAGGCACATAACATTAGTTGGTCATGATGAAGTTTTCGTTGATTCAAGTATTGGGGTGATTGAAAGCGTAAGATGGCTAGAGAGATGCTCAGTTGGTCATTTCATTAACTCCAAACCAAATGAGGAGGATGTTCTGAGATGGGTCTGACAGAAGTGGAGATTGAAAGAATTTGTTCAAGTAAGAAAACTTAATGTAGGATTCTTTCTTTCTTTCTTGCACAACAAGGAGGAGGCAGATGAGGTCCTAGAGCGAGAATTTGTGAAAGTGAGATCTCCAGACCTTAGACAGGGAGGATGGTATCTGTTGGAGGGGACAGTCCAAGAATGGGGGTTTAGGAGTCTTCTGTGGATTAATGTCTTTGGGATCCCTCTCGGCCTCTCCACACCTGGAATTTGCAAATGCTTCACGCAGTGGAGACACTTGTGGTTGTTTCAGAAAGGTGGATGCTCGCGGCCTCGCACTAATACATCGGAGAATTTGGTAGCAGCAAAGATCTTGCTTGAAGTTGGGGAAGTTCATCTAGTACCAGCAAGCCTGGATTTAAACTTTGTAAGGGAATGGTATGATTTGAGACTGGTTGACGGTTGTATCTGGAGTTTAACAGCCAAGTAAAGATCAGAGGGGAGCTTGTGGTCTCTAGTTACCTTGAAAAGAGACGGGGCCCTTAGCAGAGGAAGAGGTAAAAGGAGAGATAGAAGGGGCAGGAACAAGCAATGGTGTTGGGTGGTCTCTAATTTTTAAAGCTCTTGTTTTCAAAAGGAAGGTTCGGTTGCTGATTTTTTGGAGCCTGTGGTCTCTAGTTACCTTGAAAAAGCTAGATGAGTCTGGCTCGCATACATCTCTGTCTCATCCTCTGGTGTCAGCTGCTTGTTCATTGAGATTGGGTTCTACTCCCACTCTCATGTCGATCCACGAGTGCAGGGCTAATGCTGAAAATTCACACTCTCGATGTAATGGGGGAGAGGGGGGGGAGATGGGATCTGGGGATGCACATGGTGCGGGAATGGAGGCAGTTAGGGAGGTGGTTGAGACGTTGAGTGTGACACCAAGGAGGAGGGAGGTGTTAAGGATTTGGGAGGCAATCTAAAAGGAGGTGAGGGTGAAATGGTGACTGGCCCCATCTCTGATTTGTTAGAGTGTGATTCTGAATTTTTGGTTTCTGAAGTTTTCGTTGGAAAGTTGGGAGTTGATTTGGGTCATAGGGGGAAGAAGACTATGCTGACCGAGAATGATGCTTCTAGGGATGGACCAAAGAAAACCAGTCTCAAAGAATTTTAACGCAGTTCATGTCACAAAGGTTTTTTCAAGGTTGAGAGAAGGTCTAATTGAGGCAGGGCTGACTAATAAATATAAGAAGATTTATAAGAAAAAAAGAGTCAAATTCAGACCTCTTAACCACAAAGATTCTACATTACAGAATGGTGTTTGAAAAGACAGTTTGGAAAACGAATTGACTGTCGGTACCTCAAGAGGAGGTCATGGAGGAAATGGTGGTTAAGAAGGGGAAGGATAGAAAGGACGGAAGTAAAGCTGGTGGCCATTACTGAGGTGCTTCCAGAGAGGAAAGAAGCAAAGAAGGGAAATGTGGACTTGAGGCAATTAGCTGATAGAGAGGTGGAGATTTGCAACTCTTTTCGAAGAATTTAAGAGAGAAGTTTGAGAAAAACTTCTGAAGAGTTAGGGAGAGAAATCAGGAATAAGGAAGGAGGGGTAGAAGAGTTTGGAGAGGTGGAGGACCGAAGAGTCTCGATTGGAGCCCCTATTAGCTGCTACTTTGGTGCTGTGCAAGATTGGCTTCTTTTTTTCTGCATGGTAAGCTGTTTAGTTTGGCTATTGATTTCGCTTTGTGTTGTGCTTTGGGGTGTTTCCTTAACACCTGTTCTGGTTGTAATCAGTTTTTTCCTTTCCTTTTTTTTGAGAAGTATGCTTTTTTTTTCCTTTCCTTTAATATAATTTTCCTTTTTATTTTTCAAAAAAAAATCTAGAAAAACGGTATGATGGATACATGGCTCTCCCATCTACATGAAATCTCTCTAGAGCTTCTGAATATGGTTCACAATGGAAGCTGGAACCTTTCAAAGCACATGCATGTAACAAGAATTGACATCAACGGAGGTGTTCTTTCACATTACCAGGAACAGGAAGGATATCCTTAAATCCAAGTTCCAACTAACCAACACTCTACTTCTGGTCATCAAAATCCAAAGTCATATTGAACTAGAAGGAGATCAAGAAGCTCCAAAAGGAAATGCAAAGAAAATAATGTCCCATTGTTAAGTCCTTAAGTTTGCTGGACTGGGAGCAGGTTATTAAGATACTCCTAGTCACAACTTAAAAAATAATAATAAAATAGAAAAAAGGGCTTTCTTATAAGCCCAGTCAGTCCTATTGGTGGGATGAAACATTTTAATAAAGAAAGGGGCCTGCAGTCTAATCTAGTGAACAACAGGCCCCAAGTTATTTGGGCTTATTTGTAATGCAATAAGTATTTAATGGGCCTACAGTAGAGCCCATTTAGTGGAACAACAGGCCCTAAAAGAATAAATCCATTTTGATTAAGTAATTGTGAGGTGTCCCACTTATTTATGAGGGGATGCCACTTGTCCTATTCTAAATGGAGGACTATTTTCCCTTTCTAACCACTTTAAGTGGGGAAACACATGTCACCCTAAGGGAGAAGGATTCATTTTCCCTCCTTTAACCACTTGAAGTGGGGGGAAACATGTCACCCTAAGGAAGAGAGAGTTATTTTCCCTCCTCTAACCACTTGAACTGGGAGGACACATGTCACCCTAAGGAAGAGAGAGTTATTTTCCCTCTTCTAACCACTTTAAGTGGGGGAACACTTGTCACCTTAGGAAGGAAGAGTTTTCTTTTCCCTCCTTAACCCATTTTAAGTGGGGTGACACTTGGCACTCTAAGAAGAGAGGAGTGGGGAGTTACTTAACCACCTCCCTCATCTATATAAACCCCTCTCCTACAAGGAGAAGGGCCTAATGCATTTTTATTGGCTATTACTAATTTATCTGCAGGATTTCTAGCACTAAAAAACAAGTGGGAAGAGAAAAGAAAAGAAGATTGGTGTGGAGAGCATAAAAGAAAAAGGAAGAAGGTAGGGAATTTTCTTCCTACACCTCTTCAATAGGATACTCCTTGTGCTTCCCACATGAGATGGAAGACCATATTCTATCTATTCCTCTCACTCCTTTCTTTCTTCCTTTTATTTTTCTTTTCTCCCTTGTTTCATATTGAAATACATGCAAGGAGACAACCATCTACAGCATTGTTCATGAAACTTGGCTGATTATGGTTCCTTACAACCTATTAACCTATGTGTGAGGGAAAAAACCATCTACAACCTTGTTCATGAAACTTGGCTGATTATGGTTCCTAACAGCATGATAATGCACACAACCACAATTTAAAGGCCATTTGTAGCTTTATTGATGAAACATGCTTTTTATGATATCTATTTACTTGTTATGCATACAATGTTTGTTTCTTTATATGCTGGTTTTCTCTCAAACAAAGAGGGAATATATAACAGAATTTTCAAAGGAAAATTTTGTAGAAAAATGATACTTAATTTAGTCTCTATTATTGGTACTTCTAAATCAGAATCAAAAGGTTTTCTCTGCCCCTAGCAGAGATGTAATTAAGGGAATATCTATGTGATTTCCCGACTGGGGCTTACCCAAATAACAAAAAACCCAGTTATTAGTCTAATTGGGTGAAATATGTTATGTGAGAAATTATACTAAAAAAATTTCCACTAACACCCATAAACATATATCAATTGTTTTAACGAGACAAAGAAAAAGAAGCCAACTAGGTCAATTGACAGTTCCAAACTAGTTTAAGAAATATTCTTAAATTCACCAATACCGATACTATTGGGGAAGGATGAATGTGAAACCATCACAAATACAACAAAAGAACCACCCAAAAGTTAGCTACAAAAGAAATTGAAATTGTTAGATAAAATGGACAAATACAATATTTAAGAAAGATTTTCCTTAACAAGAAACTATATATCCATTTAGAGCATGCATAACAGTCAACCTAAAACAATCCTAGAATACTGGAAATTGGAAACAACTAACTAATTACCTAAAACCGGTATTCTTACCTAAGCTTTCCAAGGACAATACCAGAATCATTGGATCGATATAAGCCAATATCTTCAGGGGACATAATCTCATAAGTACCTTTAAATTTAAGCATTCCATCCTACAAAAATGAAGAAAAACATATAAATCAAATTTAAGGTTATTATCTTCACTTGCACAAAACATGAAAAATAGTAAATAGGAATGGGAAAAGATGAAAAAATGTAAACAAGGGAATGCTTTTTAATCAGTTAATATGGGAATGAGTTAAAAGACCATAACTGTATTTATAATTCACGATTGTCATTATCAGAGGCAAGGTGCACATAAAAATAAAACAAACCAAAAGAAAAGGCACGGATAGAAAAAATTAGAGAAGAAATAAAACAAACAGATATGAAGAAAGAAAATGAAAATACATGCTCTATAAAGACATCGGGCACAACCATGGTTTAAAACATCTACATAAAGGCCATTACCCAATGTTGGTCTCAGCTATCTGGGATCTTCAGAGAGGTAAATTGGATATGGTCCTAACATTTGGCATTGCACAAAGTGGCCACTCGAGACTCAAACCTGCATTCCAGGCTTGCCAGCCTGAGATTTTGCCATTACATCAAGTAATGGCCCATTGGCTCCTCGATATATTCTATAATTTCTACAACATATTTCCATTTCCATAGGTACCAAAATAAAACATTTTTTCAATATATTACTAGAAATATCTCAACATATTCTTCAATGTATCCAAATCTTTTATATTGGTCTCAACAATTTTTACTTTGTTAATTATATCATTATAAGGTTTTTAATTTAATCTACATAAATATTATCCAAATAATTTGTTTTTATATGATTTTATTTTCTCTAAACCCATTATTGTTTCATGTTTACAGTTATAGATAACTTTTCCTTCATATCTTCCCATATGAAACATTCTCAATTATGCATGGTTTAATAAAATGTAGTCAATGTTTTAATATTTTAAACTCTTACAAAATGATAAACATATAATAGCATACTAGCATTAGAAGCATATCCATATGTAAATAAAACTTTTAGAGCAAGCAAAACATAATAAAATAATATTTAATACTAAAATATCATCAGGGGTACTACATAATAATCATTTAAACCCTTAAGAAGCTTTTTTGAAATGGTATAATCATTGTAAAAGAATCATTTCATCGATATATGATGGCATCATTATTTAAGAGCATGTTATCTGATTTACCTTAATATTAATGTACCTATTACCAATCCCAGCAAATGTAGCTAACAAGCTGGAAAGGAATAGAAAGACACTTCTTATGAAGAGGGTGGAAAGAAGAGAAGATTTTTTTAATGGTGAGGAGAAGATATATCACCAAGTAGACTAGGCTAAAGCTTGTAACCTTAAGGCTACTGGGGGACTTGGATACAAAAACTATGCCAGATGAATATTGCACTAAAGAAGTAAAAATGGTTCCAGTTATAGATGCAGTAAAGCAATGACTACCATTTTACCTCTCTAGTTGATGTGGTGACTGACTAGTAGAAAAAAAAAATGTTCTAAATTAAGAAATTGATGAAATCTCATAAGTAAGTTAATATAGACTAGAATTATGCAACGAAAGAATGATATTGAACATTTTATGGTCTTTGTTTTGAAAGCAAAGAAAAAGTTATGCTGGTTAGGCTAGGATTAGCAACCCTTGTTTTCCTAAGAAGAGTACAAAATCAACTATTAGATGTGCCCCTTCTCTGTGGCAACTCCATACCAAAGCACTATTGATTGGAAGAAAACTTAAAAAAAAAAAACCCTCCACTACCTTCCTTTTTATTTTATGTTTTTTTCTCTATTTTATATACCATCATCTAATCATATTTCATTTGAAATATTTAAAGCAACAATTAATATAACAAAATGCAAATATATTATTATATATTAAATCAAATAATTAGAGATACAAGCCAACAAATAAAGCTTTAAATTGACTTTGTGGTTGACTAGGTTGACTATTAGTCAACACTTAGGCATCCTAGGTGACCACATCATAAGTATCAAGTCTATTGACCAACTAGTTAATGATGCAAATCAGTCTAGCCCTCAGCTGATTAGTCAGACTAGTCAATCCTTTCATAACACTACAAACCCCCAAGGTCTGTAGAGGAAGCTGATTGCAGAGAAGTATGGCACCCAAAATTTTCATTGAGATCCAGGGATCAGCAACAGTCCCAATGATTGAAAGGCCATTACCCAATTTTGGCCCCAGCTATATGGTGTCATGGAGGGGTGGACTGGAAACAGACATTCCAAATGGACAATACCCAACATTTTACACAGGGTGCAAAACTGAATTTAGGAAATATCACAATGACAAATCCTAGAACGACCCCCGGTATAATATAGGGGCTCTGAGAACGCCCTTTTTTATCAGTAAAACAGAAAAGGAAACCATTAATATTAAAAAAAAAGAGCCCTTTTTTCGAGACTGTGTGACGGAGGAAGAAAGTAGTTCAGAATCAGATCTTGAAGGCTCCTCATGTTTTGGAAGTGTGGAACTTAAATAAACCAAATCACTCAGTGTTGATGAGAACTTACACACCGAGCTGTTATTTCTGGAAAATGATGACGTGGAAATTACAGACTCAGCCCAGAAGAAGCACTCTCAAATTCTCTCTTTATGTAAGGAAATGGAGCTTACAACAGCTATTATAGAGGAGAGGCAGAGGATACCGGTTCGAAATATGCTCCCAGTTTGCTAGAGCAACACGGCATTGATAGAAGACTAGAGGAACAGAACATATCTCGGTCACCAATCACAGAGTCATCAATCAGGGGACAACATGCAAGGACTAAAACAACATTGGTTGAACACAATGGGAGCAACAGTCATCTCTTTTGGAAGGATTAGCCGTGACCTTGCCCCCTCGTGTTGCTTCTCAAGAGTCATTGCCCTCTTCCCACAACCTTTCAGGTAATATTGTCAATTCGTTTTCTGGTACTGATGTGGGTTTTGTGCCTGGAACAGGTACTTTTGCAGCTCAACTTGAAGCAGCATCCATGGATGGAAAGTATTTAATTGGGGACAGGGAGGCAAAGAACAAGAGGAAGAGGTAAGGAAAAGAAAATTCCAGAAAGAGGAGTTAGATAAGATCTGGGATCAGATCTGTATGTATTTGGAGGAGTACTAGAAACAAGAGGAAGCGGTAGGAAAGTATGAGGCTCAAGAAGGTTTAGTAAAAACAGGGGTTCAAAGTAGCAAAAAAGTTGGGGATGAATCAATCTTGGGAAAGATGCAGAAGGAGGAATTAGAGAGGATTTGGGGACAGGTTTGTGCTCTCTTTGAGGAGTATAGGCAACAGAGGAATCTTTGGAGGAAAAACATAACAAAAGTAGTCTTAAGCAGATCTAGAACAATTAACAACCGAAGGAAGAAGAAAAGATCAGAAGTGGAAAGGTTGATATCAGATATAGAAGAAGATTTGGAATTTAGCGGAAGAAGAGAGAGAAGGAAAGCCTCCAAGTAGGGGCCTGATCTCAGAGGGGGATGCCAAATCTTTTAGAAGGTTAATTAAGAACCTCCTTAGAAGGGAAAGGCCAAATATAGTGATGCTACAGGAGACCAAATTAGCTGATATTGATAGAAGACCGAAAAGAAGCATCTGGAAATCTAGAGGAATAAGTTAGGTTTCAGCACCTTCTTGGGGGCTTCGGGAGGAATTGACACTTTTTGGAGAGAGGATTCAGTGGAGGTTTTGGAGGAGCTAATAGGTAATTTGGGGGGGATTTCAATGTAATTTGATTTACGAATGAATCAAATAATCCCCAACAAGTCATTACAACCAGTATACGGAGATTTAAAGATTTCATTAATAACTGTGAGTTGAAGGAACTCCCATTGTTGCAAGCTCCCTATACTTGGTCCAACTTCCGGGAGACACCAACATGCTCCAAATTAGATAACTGGGAAAACAAGTTGGCGGACTTGATAACAACAGATTTACCTAGAGTCACATCTGACCATTACCCCATTGGCTTAGGATAGGAGCCTTTTAGGCAAGGACCCTGACCCTTTAGGCTTGAGAACATGTGGTTGACTCACCCGGATTTCATGAAGAAGGTTGAGGAATGGAGGAGACAAGACCTAAGGGGGGGTGAAGTGGAAAGGGGTAATATTTCACAAAAAACTAAAACGATTGAGAGCACATGTGAAGGATTGGAATAGGGAGCATTTTGAGAGAATAGAAGAAATGAAATCCTCTCTGATGACCCAAATAGAGGAATTGGATGCGAAGGAATACCAAAGAGTCATAAACTCTCAGGATAGAGATCGAAGATGGAAACTGAAAAGAGAGTTGGATGAAGTCATTTTGAAAGAAGAAATTTCTTGGAGGCAAAAGTCTAGATGTAAGTGGCTCAATGAAGGAGATGGGAACACTAAATTTTTTCATGACCAAGCCAATGAAAGGAGAAGGAAAAACCTAGTGCCCAAACTAGAAATGGATGGACTACTCCTTGATTCCCAAAAGAGGATAGCCAATTGTTTTGTTGACCATTTCAAATCCATCTTGAGGAGGCCCCTAGGACCTAGTGTGGAGTTGGAAGGTGTGACATGGCAGAGACTTCCAGAAGAGAGTAGAAGTTGGCAGGAAAGGAATTTTGAGGAGGAAGAAATTAGAAAAGTTGTTTTCTCCATGAACAGATCTAAAGCACCAGGGCCGGATGGTTTTACAAGGGCTTTCTTTCAAGATTGTTGGGACATAGTCAAAGAATATTTGATTGAGGTCTTCAAGGAATTTGAGGATAATTCAGTGATTAGTCATGGAACTAATGCTACTTTTTTAGCCTTAATTCCCAAGAAGAAAGAGGTCAAACATCCAAAGGACTTTAGACCTATTAGTTTGGTGACTAGTGTATACAAGATTGTGGCTAAGGTCTTATCTTTTTTTTTATTATTATGAATGGGTAGTGTCTTAACTTTGAGGATCAAAAAGGTGCTTCCTTGTCTTATCAGCCAAGCCCAAGGAGCTTCTGTTCAGCGGAGACAAATAGTAGATCAGATTCTAATAGATGAATGTATAGAGGAGATGAGGAGATTGTATCATCAAGGTAATGTTTGTAAACTAGATCTTGAAAAGGCCTATGACCTAGTGGATTGGGGATTGTTATTACTCGTGCTAAGAATGTGTGGTTTTGGGGATAGATGGTGCAAATGGATAAACGATTGCCTTTCCTCTTGCCATTATTCGATCCTAGTCAATGGGGTAGTAAATGGTTTTTTCCCAACTAGTAGGGGTCTAAGACAAGGTGATCCCATGTCACCTTTTCTATTCACTTTAGTTGTCGATGCTTTTAGTAGACTCCTCTCAGAAGTGGATAGGGTTGGATCTTTAAGAGGGTGAAGAATAGGTAGAGATAGAGTTTCAGTAACCCATCTTCAATTTGCAGATGACATAATAATCTTTTGCGAAGGTTGTGATTTGATGGAGGTAAGGAATCTGAAGGATTTATTAATTCACTTTGAGAGGGCCTCAAATTTGAAGATAAATTTTGTGAAGAGTTGTGTTGTGGGAATTCATTTGAATAGAGAGGAGATGGAGTCTATAGTAGCCTCGTTAGAATGCACTTGGTCTTAGTGGCCTCTATCCTAGTTAGGACTTCCCTTAGGTGCAAATCCAGAGGAAAGTAGGTTCTGGAATCTGGTGGTGGAAAAATTTGAAAAAGATTGGCAGCTTAGAAGAGAAACTATATTTCCATGGGGATAGAGTTACTTTGATTAAAGCAACTTTAGCCAACTTGCCTTTATACTTCTTGTCAGTCTTTAGAATTCCTAAAAGGGAGGCAAAGAGGTTGGAAAAACTGAGGAGGGACTTCTTATGGGAACCTGGGGAAGAGAAAAAAGATCACTTGATTAGGTGGGAGTTGGTGAGTCGAAGCAAAAAAGAAGGCGACCTAGGCTTAGGGAATGTGGTGAGTAAGAACAAAGCTCTTTTAGGTAAGTGGCTTTGGAGGTGGCCCCTGGAGAGGGAGAGGTTGTGGCATGAAGTAGTGAAGAGTATCCATGGCTGTTCTGAATCAGGTTGGGACGCAGGGGTATCTCGAAGGGCTTTGCTCACAACACCTTGGAAGGCTATTTCTGGCATTCTCCCCAAATTCCTCAGATTTGTAGCGTATGATGCTTGTATGGAAACTCCATTCTTTTTTGAGAAGATATTTGGGTGAGCACTCAACCCCTAAAAGACCATTTCCCTTCTCTCTTTCCATCTCCCTCCTTAAAAAGAAACCTGTTAAAATAATTTAGTTGTTGATGTTAGGGTCTGTTTGGCTAGTTAAAGTGTTTTTTATTTCGTTTTTTTCTCTGTTATGTCTGTTATTGTACTCAGGGGCACAAGGGTCTTTTCCCTTGTTATTTCTGCTGCCCTATATATATTAAAATAAAGGTTGGCGCCGCCAGCACTGTTACATTGCAAAACCCTTCTCTCTTCTCTCTTCTCTTCTCTTCTCTTCTCTTCTCTTCCTCTTATTTCTGGCCGGCCATACTGTCAAGATGGTATCAGAGCGCGAATACTGATTAAAGAGAGCAGATCGAACAACCTTACTGAGAGAACAGATCGAACAGACTTGCTGAACCTGGGCAGAACAGAAATCCGATTCTAGACTGAAAAAAACAGCTCTACAACTGGTACAGTTCTCCCTGTTTTCTCTTCTTTACCCTCCTTGGTCATGGGCCCAGTGGCTGCCCTGGGCTGAGTACTGGTACAACACCACCTTTCAAGTGTTAGCCGGCACCACCCCTTTTAAGATGCTATACGGTTACGATCCCCCCTCCATACTGCCTTATGAGTGGGGCACATCACCAGTAGCCGAGGTGGACACACAGCTACAGGCCAGAGATACTACGGTGAAGCTCTTCAAGTTCCATCTACAGCAGGCCCAGCAGTGCATGAAGTTGGCCTATGACAAGAATCACCGAGAATTGCAGTTCTCAGTAGGAGATTGGGTTTACCTACAACTCCAACCGTATCGGCAGAGCTCAGTGGCAAGGAGGATATCGCAGAAGCTATCCCCTCAATTCTTTGGCCCATATCGGGTCCGTAGCATACCGCCTCCGTTTACCAGCTGAATGCCAACTGCACCCGGTGTTCCATGTCAGCCTCCTCAAACCTTGTGTGTCTCCCACCGATACTACCAGTCCCACTCTCCCACCGTTCACCGAGTCAAGGGAGGTGATATTTGAGCCCACGAAGATTCGGGACTTACGCTGGGTTCGCAGGGGAAGGAAGGTGATCAAACAGGCACTGGTGGAGCGGCATGGGTTGCCTCAGGAAGATGTCACGTGGGAAGATTACACTCAGCTTTAGAAGTTGTTCCCTACCCTTGACCTTGATGACAAGGTCGTTCTTGAAGACGGCGGGATTGTTAGGTCCAGTGAGACGGAGAGCCCCGAGCCCAGTAAAAAGGTTCCAGGCGAGGCTTTCCAGGCCCATCAGGCCCAACCGAGAACCCAGAACCTCATGAAAGTCACTCCCCCACTTACCTATGTGTACACGCGTCGCCCGCGCATAGAACAGAAGCAGGCACGCTCAGAGTTTGTTAGAAGATATCATGAGTTGTACGGCCATGCATTATAAAGGCCAATCACGTATTTGCTAAGGCATTAATGAAAGTAGCCATTATTCTCTCTCTCTCTCTCTCCCTCCTTCCTCCCGTCTTCTACCTTCGTCTGTTTCAGGAGGGCGAGCTCCCTCGAATCAGCTCACCAACAAACCAGTAGGAGAAGGGGCCTAACATCTTCCAACCCAATTAATTTGAATCATCATATCTTTTGAAAGCCATTTGAAGTGTCTGAAATCATTCCTAAGGTGCCAAATCACCCTCTCCCCCTTTTTCAGCCAACCCACAATTGTTCTCAAGTCACCTTCAATAATCAGTTTTCCAACACCCAATTCTTTGGCTTTCTCAACCCCAAAAACTGCTGCCAAGAATTCTGATCTAACCCCTGGTTAGTAGGCAGCAAAAATAAGAAATACCCAAGAAACCTAGGCCCATTAAGTCCAATAAGAAAGACACAAAGATAATTAACATAACATAAACATAAGAAGGCCCAAGCCCATGATGTTAGGCTACACAACACATAACAAGTGGATCTGCAGACTTATCCTGTCATAAAGATTGAGAAAGGTCATTCACTGTACTCAAGATTCTATTTGGTAGGTGTTTGTCAATATTCCTTGCTGTAGATAATTTGAACCAAGCACCTTCTTTGTATAGCTAATCTCAATGGTATCAGCTGGGACAATTGCAGACTCCTTAGACTCTGACATGTATACAGACCCACTGTACATGACATTTGTACTTGTTTGTTGATATTTTATTCTTTCTTTTTTGCTTGATAAATTACTTGTTTTTTGATGGTTGGAAGGTAATACAATATGTTAGCCATTCTTTAAAATAAAAGAAAGAGAGAGAAAGATGATTACCATAAGACATTATACGGCCCATATAAGCTAGACTGTTATTAGAATATCTAGGCTGCAGCAATAGGCTTATTGCAGGTGTGTATACTTTTATGAACATCAGTATATGTGCCCGCTACATTAACAATATTTTAACGGAAATTGCATGTGATGGCTCATGGCTTTAAGATACATGAAAATGATAGCATAATTTGCAAATAATAAACTGATAGATAAGAAGAAATAATAATGAGCAAAATAAGTTCTTACACACACTAGGCAAACAGAATAATTTGCAAATAATAAACTGATAGATAAGAAGAAACAATAACAAGCATAATAAGTTCTTACAAATACTAGGCAAGCAGACATAAAAACTGCACTTATAAGATACAAAAAAATGCCAACCTGGTGGATACCACTTTCATGAGAAAATGCATTAGCACCAACAATAGCCTTGTGTGGCTGAACGGGAAGTCCACTATACTCTGTCACCTAGAAGAATGAATTATAAATTAAGGAACTTTGTTTGAGGAATTATAAATTAATTAACAAATTATGGGATAATAAAAGGCAAACCATAGCAGAAATTGTAAAAGAGAACCACAAGAAATACCATCTTGCTTGTCATAAATATGTGCTTAGTGTTTATTCCAGTGTAAAGACCTCCCATTATCGCCTTACCACGGGTTTTTATGGCCATCACAACCTACATCAAAAAATAACAATAAGTGACCAAAACAAATCTTTACTAACAAAAGCTCTGACTCATAAGCTCAACCAAAAGGAATACTGGCACTCACTTGTATGTTTTGAGTAGGGATACAAACGGATCGGATCGAATTCGAATCAGGGTATATTCGAAATCGATCCGACACTATTCATGTCAGATCCAATCCTATCGGATCTGATAGGAGTCGATTTGAATTTGAATCCTATCAGTAAGTTGGATCTTCGGATCTGATCCAATTCGACTTGTTTTCTTTAAAAATTAATAAATTATTAAAAGAAAAATAAAATATACTAATTTAAATAAAGTAAAAACAAAAAATACAAGTATTTTTTAATTATTTTCATCATATGTATACATGTTTTTTATAAAAAATAAATAAATAATAAAACAAATTTATAAAAATATCTTTGTAAATAAATAAATAACATATATATGCATTATAGATATATATATTTATAAATAATATGTAATATATACCGAATTGGATCTTCTTAGATCGGATAGGGCGATCCGAATCCAATCCAATCCAATCCGAAGATCCAAATAAGGGTGATCCGAATTCGACCAAATAGGATCGGATCAGATCATGATCCAACCCATTTGCACCCCTAGTTTTGAGTTTGTATGTAGCTCGAGGACACTGGTAGTGAAAAACTTAACATCCATTAACATTAACATGTTATGTAAGTTAATATTGATCAATAAATGTAGAAATGAACTTGAAAGAATGGTAGGATCCATCTAATGGACGCCATGAAGGTTGCGGAATGGGTGGGCGAATTTCAAAAAATTTTCTTACCTTCTTCCAATTGGGAATCATATTCCCTAATTTAAGAATACAATATTCAATGATCTTACTTGAACCATAATCGAACCAGATCTGAACCAAAAGGGATGGGAGGAATTATACCTGATCCAGAGATGCAGTATTTCCCAAAGTTGGTGTTCACGCCCAAAGAGGATACCAAGATCCACTCCTACTGAAGATGACACAATTGTATGTGGAATGGAACCAGCAGGGTGCGTCCTACACACTGAATCCTTCACAAGAATCCACTGAAAACTCTGACCACCAAATATTTTCAGTCTTTTCTGCAAAACTGATGTCAAGAACCAATTTCTTGATTTCTTTCTTCTTCAAAGATCGAATCTTGTAAGAAAGAATGGCGGCAGCTGGAGGAGAACTCCTGGGACGAAGATGGCTGAATTGCCTCTCTTCTCTCTTAAATGTGTATGAGATCTAATCTCAATTTGCAGGATGATTTCTTGCACACAACCCTAGGTTCGAAATCTAAATGATTTCTCTTAGGGTTTCTCCTCCTTTCTTCTTGATTAAGAAACCTACTAATTAGGAGTTATCCCAATCCAAATCAGTATTTGGATAGGGGATGATCTTAATCCTATCTACAGATTAGGWTAGCTYACTCCTGATCTTATCAGGAGGYTACCAGATTCAAATCTAATTTGAATTTGGTCTCCTAGAGTGGATAAGGTTAAAGGCCCAATCCTTTTGCTAACTTCAATCCTAGATTCGCCCCATAAATGGGT
>NW_010729166.1:1782018-1797571 GCF_000365185.1 Nelumbo nucifera
TAGTTGGTTGACAAGGAATATGTTGGTCACTGTACAGTGGGTGGGGAGATCAGCAAATACCTTGTCAGATGTGTTAGCTAAGCAAGGGGTAAATAGGGAAGAATTATTTTGGGCTCAGTTGTGATTCTTGTTTTCTTTCCTAGTTTACTTGTAAGTTTCAAGGAGGGGCTGCAACTCGCACCTCTCACTAGGATGATGTATGAACTCACTCTAATTTGCTTCTGAATCAATAAACTTACTATTAGTCATCAAAAAAAAACATGAATCAAATAAAGTTCTGAACTAATATTTGCTTTGCCCTTTATCAGAAATGGCAAACGGACAATTCGCTAAACTGTTGGACGACAACAAGCTTAAGGGCCCAAATTACGCTGACTAGTATCGAAAACCTTATGCTGATCCTGACATCTAAGAAATTGGATAAGGTAGCTAACAACCCTGCTCCGGAACGTCTAGGTGATAGGGCTTCTGAGGCCCGCAGGAGGGAATATCAAGAATGGGAAGAGAAACTCTCTTGCCCGATGCTATATCATAGCCTCCTTAGACAGTGACAATTCGATCAGATCGAAGTGTCCAAGGATATCTTCGGTAGTCTAAGGAGAATGTATGAAGAGCATAATCGTTCTACTCGTCAGAAGGTCCTAAAGCAGTTTATGACTGCACAAATGTCCAAGAACCAGCTAGTTCATGACCATTGTCTTAAGATGATGGGATATACCAATGAACTGAAGGCTCTTGGATCTGGGCTAGATCATGTCAACAAAGTTGATGCCATCCTGAACTCTTTGCCTCCTTCATTCAATCAATTCATAATGAATTACAATATGAACAAGCTAAATGTTAGCTTTCAGGAACTCAGCAATATGTTGTAGAGGGTCGAGGAACTGATAAAGAAGGATGAGCCCACTGCCATGCTTGTTGAAGGTGGCAAATCGGGCAAGAAGAAGAAGTTAAAGAAGAAACCTCAGGAAAAAAAAAAAAACTAGCAAGCCTAAAAAGCAGAGGAAGGACAAGGCATCAGATGCTTGTCACTTCTACAAACAGACCGGCCACTGGAAGAGGAACTGTCCTCAGTACCTAGAGACCAAGAAACAAGGTAATTGTGAATCCTTTGTCATAGAAACTAATATGTTTGTGACTTCTGCTTCCTAGTGTATTGACTCTGAGGCTTCTACTCATGCATGTAAGATAAGGGATTATCCTTATCACTTAAAGAGTCCAGATCCAAATGATCATGAAACTCCTAATGAGATTAGGAAATTGTCTCTTTAAGGCTATAAATAAGAGAGCAAGGCGAACCTTCAAGACACACTCATTGAATACAGAGAGAAGACAACACAGTTAGACTGCTCTCAGAGATGAATAAATGAAAATGGAACATAGATTAAAAATCATATCTATGTAGATAACACAGTTAGGATTCCCGGATGAGAGTAAAGAAATTTTTAAAATTTTGCTCAACCTTCCTACAAAGTTTCAGCCATCCATATGATGAATCTCCCATCCCTTCAATCCTTGAAAATGCAATTTTCTAAATTGTGAATAGGATTCCCGAATGGGAGTAAAGAAATTTTTGAAATTTCGCCCAACCTTCCTATAGGGTTTAGCCATCCATATGATGGATCTTCCATCCCTTCATTCACCCCCTAACCCCTTTCTAAGGTAGCAGAGCCTCCCTTCATTACCTCAGATCTACTTCTGCCAAATTAATCTTTAACCCCCTTCACCCGCTGACCCCTTTCTAAGGTAGCAATCCTTACCTTGTTGCAATATAGGGGATTCCAAGGTAGTTACCACTTTACAAGATGGCTTGAGAGCAATCAGTAGGATACATGAAATTATAGGAATATGATTGGGGAAATCAGAAACCTGAGAGAGCAAATGAGGATAGGCATCAACTTTATACCTTGAGTTCCAAATAGTCTAGCAGATGGGTTGGAAAAACAGGGTGCTACAAGAAATTATATGTTTTGGGGTTTGTTAAACTAAGGAGGTACTTGTAATTCCCAATAGTAGGGGTGGCTAGCCAAGGCTATCTACCTATCAAAGCACATCTGTACACATTTCCCATCATTTATAAAATCTCTTTAATTGTCACTAATCAAAAAACCATGTATATAATTATTACCAACAAAAGTAAAATAAAGATAAGAAAGAAAGCTCAAGATATTGATGGCTGAAAAAAATAAGCATATTATCAAAAAAGGAAAAAGTAACCAAGTCCATTTAAGATTAGACTATTATGTACTAAACCCTAAATCATGTTCACTAATATGCAACAAGTGCCACTAGTCCACTGTCCACCATAGATGTTACATGGACAACCAAACTCATACCTCCTCCAAGGAAGCATTGCCAGCTCTTTCACCAATGCCATTGATAGTTACTTCTAGTTGCCTTGCGCCTGCACGCGCTCCCTGGATTAGATATAGTGCGAATAAGTACACTTCAGACATGCATGAACTGTATCAGAAGGAAAAAAAATGATAGCTTACTGCTATAGTGTTGCCACTGGCTTGGCCGAGATCATTTTGGCAGTGTGTAGATATGATCACATTTTCTATTCCAGGGGTATTGGCTTTAATATCAGCAATCAATTGTGCAAACTCATCTTCCAAAAGGCAACCAACAGTATCAGGGATGTTTAAAGTTGTTGCCCCAGCCTTGATAACTTCTTCAAGAATTTGATAAAGAAACTCCTTCTCAGACCTGAAAGCAACCAAGAAAATAATGGAGAATTCACAGTTTATAAAGCAAGAGGAAGAGAAAAAGTTTGTATCATGATCCCTGAGAAGCAATTTCCATTTCCATTCAAAAAATTAACCAAAAAAACTTTGTCTTAATGCCTAATATAGAAGACAATTATAGAACAGTTTAAAAAGAAGCTGAATTTTTCATCTGCCTAGTTGTAAGGTCTAGTGATATGGTCTTGGGCCTTTTAACTTTTAGTTTCTTTTATGTATGTTTGGTTCGGCCTGGACCTTTCTTCTGAAAATTAATAAAAGAGAAGATTTACCTCTTCCCACCACCTACAGAAAACCAAGAGACTAGCCTCAAAAAGAATTGTCTTCCACACCTACCAATGCACCTCTCCTCTTTGTAAATTGGCCTCCATTCACTAAAAGCTTTTCTTGCCAAGTCCTCACCCCCATGGAAAAATAAGCCTAAGATTTACTTACCTCCACCTCCTTGTTAACCACCTCATCTAGATCTAACTTACCATTCACAATATAAGTTTGGTCCATTTCCACCTCCCTCTCTTGATGAGAAACATCTGAAGCCTTGACTACAAATCCTTCAAGATCTTCAATAGGTTTAGTTCTATATTTTCTGGTCCCTACAGTGAATTTCCTCCAATTTCCATCCTTATATTGGTACCTTCATTCTCTCCTCTTCTCCAACAATTTGACACACAGAAACCACTTGACTACTGAAGAAATCCTCAGTCCCCCTTCAACCCAATTCCTAGGAACTGTTTAACTTTACCTAATCTGGCTTTCACTTTCTTCCTAAAATAAAGCCTTTTAAATTTACAGGAAGGGCTTGTGCCACAGATTCCTTCTTTTACCCTCACAAAAATCTTCGTCACATGTACCAATTGACCATTTTTTGGACCTTTCATCGTTTTAGAGATCATGGATTTTTATTTTTCACCTTATCCCCTTGTTGAACCTGACTTTCCACCCTCCACCCTCTTCCTATCCAAGTCTTTGCCTACACGTCAAATAGGGATGCCAACAAAATTCTTGATTTTTTTGACCTCCAAACCCCTAGCCTCATTGATGGTTCTTCACCACATCTTCCTCATTGCCTGCCAACTCAACTGCACCGTGCACACCATTTGAACACGAATGAGGAACTCCTTCCCCAACTGTCAAAAGAGGCAAACATCTTCCTACTACATCTACTACATGAACCTCCTCCACCAAGTCTTCTCCCTTTTGTCAACACCTCGTTTAACATTTAACCTTGCCAATTCCCCTATCACCAAACTCCCAAAATCCTGAAGATTGGAAGCCATAGTCAAACCCAAAACCACCATCACTCCTCTAGCCCAATCAATAGATGACAAACTAAGTCTGTAAGTCATAACCTGCCAAAACAGTCTTCTGGCTCCCAAATGCTCCAAAGGTGTCAGCCGAAATTGAGGAGCTCACCATCATCTCCTCAAATGCCATCTCCTGCGACAAAGTTGATTCCCCACAAGAAAAAACCCCTACACGGTCACTATGCTTCCACTAGCCCTCGGCTTTGTCTGAAAACCCCAACACTCCCCTTTATCGAACACTAGTGGCACCTCCACCGCATCAACAAACCTCCTATCGACAATGTCAACGCATTTAAATTTACTTTAGTAGGCTCTCTTGAATCCAATGCAAACTTACCCCTCTCATTCAAGACAACTAGACAACAGGCATCCCTAAAAATCTCATCATAATTAAGTGAATCAAGCAAAGGCCAAGTCTGACCTAAACAAGTCAGCCATTCGAAACTCCATCAACCCCTGACTAACTCGAACCAAAATCGAAACCTTGCACTTAATCCCCAAGCCCAACTCCCAATCCTTCACTTCCTTTCCACTAACTCCAGTCCCCAAACATACTTCGGGGAACCCACCCAAGAATCAACTACACTAATTCTATCTTCAATTCTTCATGCCTTATCACCCTAAAATCAACTACATTAATTCTATCGACTCCCAAAATCCCCTTATCTTCAACCTCTAGACACCCACTCCTTGACTAATATAAATATCAGTTCTTGTGCTCTTCTTCTTTTTGCTCAAAACCTTCATGCCTTATCACCCATATGTGGAAACAAGTGAGATTCTTCATCCCACTCTATGTAATACCAATAATACCTATTAAAGGCCAAGCTAACAAATCCCACTGCCTGAATCCAGATTCCTTTTGTCTTTCCCTCTATCTTTAAAGAACATGCAACCACCACCAAAGCATGGGATCAAGTAAATGATATTTGGAGAATCTTTTTTTTCTGATAAATATTTGGGGAAATCTTTTAGAATATAGATATTTCATATTTGGATGGAGTGAAAGATCACTCTTTTTCTTCTTTTTTTTTAAAGGTGAAAGAAAATTTTTTTTGAAAGATCACTCTCATTGACCTGGAACCTTTTCATGCTAATTTTCAAAGTCTTAAAATCCATGCCCAACTTGAGAAAAGCTCCAAAGAACTTTCAAGGGGAAAAATGGGATATAAATTAGTACAACAGAAAACTTCATGAAAAATCAAGAAGTTTCAGGTATGTATTGTAAAGCAAAAAAAGGGATGTGACCCTACTTGACAGATATATAATGATAGCTGGATAGCATCAACCAGAGTGATATTTGAGGCTTCACAGCTTTAACCACACTTGCAAGTGAAAATGTCCATACATGAAAAGGCTAAATTCTAATTACTAAAAACTGAACACATTATACACACTAAATATACATAGATACATGCATACATGGACAGTGGGAACATTTGTTCACAGTCCTTTTGGCTTATGTTAACAAGTTTGTGTTTTCCTATATCCAATTGCACTGCTTAGCAGTTAATAATTACATAGGAAACATCACAAGCATAGCATTCTATAGATACTTACAAGTGTCAAAGCTTCCTACACTTAACCAACCAAGTATCTAGAATTTAGATTACTAGATTCGATCATTTTCCTGGAAATAAAGTGCACAGTAATTATTATTAATCATTGTAGTCCAATCATTTTTAATTAATATGTAAATTACTAAGTTACCATATTTAAAAATGGGTTTTTATAGGCAACAGTAGAATAATATTTATTGCAAGAAAAAAGAGCTTTTTACAATCTAAAAATATAGAGGGCACAAGGGAAACAAGATAAAAAGCTGACCACACACTACAGTATGACAAATTAACACATTACAAATCACTTCATGACCCTGGTTTTCCCCATACAAAGTTGCCTTTTGTAACTCCTCTTCTGGCTAGAGACTCTGCCAGCCCTTGGCTGCTCCCAAAGACCACCTGAACAAGCAGTTCAGTTTAGAAGCTAACAATTCCACTTAACAGTTCTTGCCTCTCTAACCAGAAGTCTGAACATCCAAAGATACTTCATTGATTTATGACCACTTAACAGTCTCCATTGGTTATCAAGCCCATCAACCCTGACATGCACAGATTTAGACCTTAGATAAACTCATCTAAAAAAACAAAGATTTAGACCTTGGATAAGAGCTAACAACTCCACTTTTAAAGAGTTTCCGAATCCAATCAGAACCCAATAACCTAGCAAGAGCTTTCCCCCATTGCCTGTTATCAGGGTTTGATCAACCCATATCGATACCATTGTTCTATACATGCATACGTCTAGATATCAACTTGCCTTGCAATGTTAACACATAGGCAGTACTAAGCCAATATTAACTACGCAGTTGTGGTCTCAGCACTAGTCTTACATGCAAAAACCACAAAAAAAAAGACATCCAGGGAGATAGTACCTAAGGCTTCTGCTTGCATCAGAGAATACTTCTAAACCCAACATTAATGGACAAACATTTTGCATAGACATTAAATGTCTTGAATTTAATTTAATGCCCCATTCTGATCTCAAACTTAAAACAGCCCAAAAGACTCCCATAAAAGAAATAAATTTTACATTTTACCTTTGCTCAACAAAAGATAATACTCTCATTTGCTGGTAATTAAAATACAAAATATTAATTGTAGTACAATAGTACTAGGAGAAACCGTGAAAAAGAATGTAGAGTATATAGCCACAAGGATGTGAATTAGTAAAATTACCTGGACAACGTCAAAATATGCAACATTTAAATAGTCAAGATGCTCACATGAAGAAGAGAAAGAATAGTAGCAACTTACAATATACACATAAAAGCATCAGTTCCCAAATGGGGCTACCCTATTTTGCAACTAGTTATTTTCTTTAGGGTAATTTGTAAAAGATCCATTAAGGACAAGGAGAAATGTTTTGAGAGAATACCCCCATAAAAATTATATATATATATATATTGCATTCTGTTAGGTTATGCTTGGTTTTGAGGTGGGGAAAAATGGCTTTTACCCTCCCCAAAATCAATAGAAGCATAGATGGTGTGGTTTTCTATGACTCTTGAGAGGTTGAAAAAGAAGTTGGCTTATTGGAAGTCAAAGTATCTCTCAAGAGGGGGAAGAATTACTCTCATAAAGAGTACCATAACAGTAGAAATCTGCTGAATTAAAAAAATATGAAAGAAAAGTAGTTTCTTGAAGAGAGAAGGAGAAGAGGAGAAGTTGGAAAGAAAAAAGAGCAATGATTTGGCCGCCCTCTTCACTTATTATTTATACTAAAAATAATAGAACAATAAAAGACAACTATGCCCTTATAGGGCGGCAAACATAAAACAGCATATATAACACTCTAAAAAATAATAAAATTTGGACTCGCATAACTACTGTGGTCCCCACCTCCTATCTAACAACTAACATAAAACATCTACTCAGAAAAACATCATAAAACTGATTAATCTTCAACACTCCCCCTCAAGTTGGGAGTAAATGTCACACATTCCCAACTTGCGCAAATCATGTTCAAGCTTGTTCTTTGCCACCCATTTAGTGAGAACATCAGCCAGTTGCAACTCTGAAGAGGCATAAGGCAAACAAACTTCTCCGGTTATTACCCTTTCTCTTATAAACTGTCTATCAACTTCAATGTGTTTTGTCCTATCATGCTGAATTGGATCGTGGACAATATTGATTGCAGCCTGATTGTCACAGTATAACATCATAGGTTCCTCTGCTTTCACCCCAATCTCACTCAAAAGAGATCTAACCCAAAAAAGTTCTGAGACACCATGAGCCATGGATCTATACTCAGCCTCTGCACTTGACCTTGCCACAATCGTTTGCTTATTACTCTTCCAAGAGATCAAGTTTCCACCTACAAAGGTGCACACTCCTGATGTAGACCTCCTGTCATCTAAGCAATTTGCCCAGTCTGCATCTGTATAGGATTCTAGCTTCAGCTTCTCATGATTTGTGAAAAGAATGCCTCTGCCAGGTGCTTTTTCAAATATGCAAGTATTCTCTCAATAGCTTCCCAGTGCTGAACCCGAGGTGCATGCATGTACTAACTCACAACACTTACAACATAAGAAATATCTGGTCATGTCATACACAAATACAGCAGTTTGCCCACCATTCTTTGATATCTCCCCCACATCCTTTACCAACTCACCATCCACACCATTAATTCTTTGATTTGGATCAATAGGAGTGTCTGCTAGTTTGGTCCCCAGCTTCCTAGTCTCTCGCAGTAGGTCAAGTACATACTTTCTCTGTGAAATGAAGATCCCATGCTTGAATCTTGCAACTTCAATCCCCAAGAAGTATTTGAGCTCACCAAGATCTTTGATCTCAAAATCTTGTTACAATGATTTTTTGAAATCATCAATCTCCTCTAGATCATTTCCTGTCACCACAATATCATCCACATACACAATCAGAATTGATACCAGAGCATCTCTCCTCTTCACAAAAAGGGTGTGATCAGACTGTGTCTGTGTGTATTCAAAACGAATGAGTGCCCCTCTGAACCTATCAAACCAAGCCCTAGTTGACTGTTTCAGTCCATACAAAGATTTTCTGAGTCTGCACACCTTTCCTTTACCAACATCTTCATAAAAGCCTATTGGAATGTCTATATATACCTCCTCCTATAAATCACCATTGAGGAAAACATTTTTTACATCATGTTGGAACAAGGGCCATGAATATGTGGCTGCTAGAGATAAAAAGATACGAACTGAACTCATCTTAGCTACTGGTGCAAAGGTTTCCAAATAATCAACACCATAGGTCTGAGTATACCCCTTTGCTACCAACATTGCCTTGTACCTCTCTATCTTGCCATCGGCCTTATACTTCACTGTGAATGCCCATCTACATCCAACTGTCCCCTTGTCTGGGGAGAGATCAACTATTTCCCAAGTTTGGTTTTTGACCAAAGCATCCATCTCGTTTTGCATGGTAGTTTTCCACTCAGGTTTGGAGAGAGCCTCAGTAACATTCCTGGTTATAGACACAGAATCTAAGGAAGAAAGAAAAACACGGTAGGAGGGTGACAAGGCATTGTAGGAAAGATGTGTGAAATGCAGTGGGTTGTACACTTTCTCTTTCCCTTACGAAATGCAATGGGAGAATCAAGGTCAGTGGGATCAGATGCAACAATGGTGTTAGGGACAAAGACATTATCATCAAAAAACATAATAGGCTCAGGCTCAAGAGGAATACCTGGAACTGTATCTGCCGAATCTGGAGTTTAAGAAGGATTGACAGAGAGTGGTGTGGGTTGAGGATGTGTGGAGTCAACAATCATCTGTCGGCGCTGATATTTCTGTGAGGCTACCCGTAGTGGCTTAGGTAATGAAACTGGAGGTGCAGGTACTGGCTGAACTGATGCAGATGTTGGCTAAACTGATGGAGGCACCAAAGAAACAGAAAGAGGAATAGATCATGAGTTCTCCTCCCCAAAACTCTCCCCCTGAGGAGAACCACTCAAGAAGAAAAAGGTAGATTCAAAGAAGGTAATATCCATAGTGACAAATTTGCTCCTCGACACTGGGTCATAACAGCAATACCCCTTTTGGTTCTGAGCATAGCCAAGAAAAACACATTTCTTGGCCTTAAGATCTAATTTCTTGCAATGAGAGCCAAGAATGTGAACAAAATAAATACAACCAAAAACCCTCAGAGGTATATGAAATATCCCCCCATCTGGAAAAAGAAGCACCTTAAACCCCAAAATCCGTGAAGGAACACGGTTAATCAAATGCACGACTATAAGAACTGCATAGGAACTGAAGCACACACCATAAGACTCCTTGCCACCTCCACAATGTGTCTATTTTTCCTCTTATCAACTCCATTCTGTTGCGGTGTATATGCACAACTGCTCTGATGAACTACACCATGTTCTAAGAGATACGTGGTCAAGTCCTTCTCAAAGTACTCTCTGGCATTATCTGATCTAAAAGCCTCACTCCAAATTGTGTGAGAACCATCTGGTGGAACTGTCGTACCAAGTTAGGAACCTCATCACGTGATCTCATGAAATATATCCAAGAATATCGTGTATAATCATCCACAAACAAGAGAAAGTAACGGAATCCTCCCATGGAAGGAATATGATATGGCCCCCATACATCAGTGTGAACAATATTAAAAGCAGAAGTACTTCTTTTATTGCTTGGTTTAAAAGACTGTCTATAATGCTTTCCTAACTGACAACTCTCACACTCCAAAGTAGATAACTGAACAGGCTCAAACAACTTTGGAAAAAGACATTTCAACGAACTAAAAAAAAGATGTCCCAAGCGATTGTGCCAAAGCATAATCCGGTTCACTAACTCTGACCCACTACTACTATTGCTACTAACATGATGGCCCTGATGTCTCGGAATCTCATCCAGAAGGTAGACTCCCACCTCACGACCACTCCCAATCATCTTCTTTGACTCCAGATCCTGCAAAACACAATTACCAGGAAGAAAGGTCACGGAACAATTCAAATTTTTTGTCAAAGAACTAACAAACAGTAGGTTGGTATGAAGTCTAAGGACATGTAAAATAGAAAACAGGGTTATATCATTGGTCACTCTAACTGTCCCCTTCCCAGCAATGGGCATATGTGAACCATTTGCTGTAGAGACTCTATCTCTACCAGAGCACAACTGATAGAAACTGAAAATGATAGAGGCATTAGTCATATGCTCAGATGCTCCTGAGTCTATAATCCAGGGAAGTCCCTCCTTACCTAAAGTGGATGCAAGATTTGTAATTGCATATGAAATACTTGTATGTGCAAAGGAAGTGGTGTAGTTGGCTCCTGCATTTTTCTATCCATCTGGAAGGCTAAAGCTAGGTGAATCTTTCTTACTCATAAGCTGTCCAAACCTCTCCAATTCTGTTCTACTGTGGCTATTGCAATGGATTCCCAATCAGTTTGGGAAAGAGGGGCTAAAGAGTCTCCTGTAGTGGCTACATTTGCATTTCCCTTCTTGTTTCTTATCCGAGCAAGCATAAGATTTGGATGAAGCTTCCAACAAGTGCCCCTGGTATGTTTAGGCTTCTTGCAATAATCACACACCAAGTCCTTCTTATCTTCCCTTCTAGTCTCACTACTCCCCCTGTTTTCATTCGGCTTAGGTTTTGTTGTACCAACCATAGCTGAATAGTCAATCTCAGGCTGTCTCAGCATTACATCCCTCCTACTCTCCTCTCCAGAGACAAAGGCATGCCTAAGAGAGTGTCACACCCTCCCTAGAAAGAATACACTACCTGGCAATGTCAAATTCAGGGTTCAGCACTGCCAAGAACTCAAAAACCCTATTCCTCTCTACCAGTCTGTGATAAGTTGTTGCATTATTTACACTTTCCCATACCACAATTTCTAAGTGATCTATTTCCTGTCATAGGGTTTTCAGCATGGAGAAATACACAACAAGAGGTTTTTCTCCTTGTTTCATACTTATCACCTAATTTCTTAACTGATAGGCTCTCGCTTCATTTTGCTTCTGAGAGTAGGTTTCAGTCACTCCATCCCAAATCTCCTTAGCAGTATTAGCCCATAGGAAATTTTTTACAATATGAGGTAACATAGAATTACACAACAAGGACATTACCATGTAATTCTCCTGCACCCATCGGAAAGAGTATGTATCAGGTTTCTTCTCCTCCCCAGTGAGATACCCTAATTTTCCACGGGCACCAATAGCCATTAGTTGATTGTGCCCACTCCAAATAATTTATACCAAGTTTTACTGTAGTAATGATCTCAAAACCAAAAATATCACTACTACCTCCAACACCCAATCCCACAATACCAGTAGATTTCATCTCGGTATTCCAACTCTACATCTTACTTCAAACAGTTCAACAGTAAGAAAAAATATATTGGAGACCTTCAAAAAACAATTTAATATCACACACATAGAAACCAACCCTTCCGGAAGAAGAAAACCCTAGCTAGAGGGAAATCTCTCTCCTCTCCACGCCTCCCAATAGAGAAAAAAGTGAATCGATCACTCTGGGAGGTCTAGAAAATTCCAGAAACCAAACCGCCCTCTTCAGAAAATTAAAAAAAAACTAACAATACCTAGGCGCCCAAGATCAGATAAAAAACAAAGAGTCCAACTTTTCTAGGACTCTTCCCCGTACTCCAGTTCTTCCTGATTTTGATGTCGAACAGTAGATCACCTTCCTAATGACTAGATCCCAACTCAAACAGATAGATTCTTGGCGACCGCACACAATCTCTTACAAAATTACAAAGCTCACAAATAGCACACTTCTAAAATCACTCGGAAAGAAAAACACTCAAACTATTACAAAGCACTGAGAACTTGGAGAATTATGCACTTCGAAAAATTTTGCACACCTTAAACAAAGAGAAGGGCTCCTTATACAGAGGCTATCGAAGCTTCGAGAGAGAGACAGCAAGGAACCACTTTATTCATTCTTATCTTCAAGGCTTCTATTATTGAGATGCCTTTTAACTTTTCCTTTGCGCATCTGAATTATTGAGTTGCTAACTTATCTTCATATTGTCCTATTAGGACCAGCTGCCAAAGCTCTTACTGTTCAGGATAGGGACGAATTTCACAATGGTGATGTTGACCTTAGTAAGAGTTGAGCGAGCGGATACTTTCTGTCTCGCTATCCATTGAGATGCCTTTACTTTTTTTCTTTCATCTTTTCGGCCATACGGAGGGACATGTCCTCAAGTTCGATGTCATCTTCGTCAATAGAAGGCTTGAGGTCTTCTGTAAGATCAAATTTGTCCCACCACTTTATCTCCATCACTCGATCAATGGCTGGAGGCAATCAAGAAACATCTAGTTGATAAGTCCATTTTAAAATCCATGGGAGGCGGAAGGTCTTAAAGAATTTGAACTGCTTAATGTGACTGAATTCTAAATAGCTTCTCCCTTTTCCAAAATTTTTATATCTGTCAGCTAATTCTTGACAAGGGAAAATATCGTCTGAGGCTCCCCATGAGGTCCACCAAACATAGGCCCAATCGGGGAAGGGGCCTTGAAAGTCTTCAGAAAACCAGATGAACCATGAGTGTCTAAAAATGGAGTTTTGTAGCGGAAATACTTTATACCAAGCATCTTGATAGTCCCAGTAGTTGAACATTCTGGGTCTTCTTTGGCTTGGTAATAAACCTGAGCTTGCTGGAGTCACCCCATGCTGACTTAGTCATAAATCTTACTATTACTAGCTTAAAATAAGCTAGTTCAGTTTTGTTAGGATCTCTGAAATAATGCTGGATTCTTGCAGATCCTGTATGCAACAAGATTTCCTCATAATATTTTTTGTCTTTATTTAGACCGCAAACAGTAAAATGATGACCATATGCAATGATGTCTTTTCAATCTACCAGTGAATCCTCATGTGTTAAATACTTGAGGTATAAAGCCAAAGATTGCAAGTGTGAGAAGAGATGAATGATAAAGGTGTTCGAGACATGTTACAACCTAAATCGGATATTTTACAACTGCCCCAATAATCTTGTAGAATTACAACAACTTCATAAATGTATGGGTATTGATCATCAATTGGTAATCGTGCTTATGTTAGGGAGCATACCTACACCATGCAACTTCTTTTAGTGGGTGGTTCCTACATATGGTGCAATGAAGCCAGTCCAGAAATGAATTCAGTAGAAAACCATGTTAGGGAGCTTCATAGGTTGACATGTGATCCCAACTCCCGTTTGAAGTCACTAGAGTCTTCTCAGCAACTAATTGTGGAGGGGATAAAGATAGTGTATGTCTTGAGCATTGCATTTATCATTGGGTTCATTTGTCTTTATATGTATAGGATTAAGAAATAGAATTAGGATGTATGTACTTAGATTTGGATATGGGTTGTTTTGGATACATGACACAGAAGTTGATATTTTGTGATTATGAACTTGATGTACCTAAATGTGCACTTATGTTTTGTCATGAATGTGAATTTTACTCCTAAAATCCTTATTGTGTTGTTTACCCAAAATGATGACTTATTGTGAATTGGCTTGTACAGATTCAACTCAGAATCCTTTTTTTTTTCAAAATTGTAAATTTGAATTGGATTATAAGAGCTAAGTATATAAATATGATAAATAAGATAAAAATGTAATATGATAAAAAAAAATTGACTTATTTCTTCCAAGTTGTAAATCTGAAATCAATTGATGACAAAATTGTAAATATGGAAGAATGTTTTCTCCAACCCCAGCATCATTTTATTTTTTTCTTTAAAATGTTAGTCTGTAATCAATTGATGATATTGAAATCACCAAGGTAATTCAGAATATAAATCACTTAATGATTTCAACATCAACGTTTCAAGATTGTAAATCCAAAAACAACTGATGATGTTGAAATCATCAAGCTATTTCAATATCCAATTTAATTGATTATTTCAACATCAACGTTTCTTGACTTGTTTCAAGATTGTAAATCCAAAAGCAACTAATGATGTTGAAATCATCAAGCTATTTTAGTATCCAATTCAATTGATGATTTCAGCACCAAGTTATTTAACTTACACACATTCACTATATTAATTAGAGCCATATAGAAAGATGATTCCAAACGCTTTAGATGACTGCAAGTCAAATGTATCATCAATGAAAAGTCTGTTTGCCGATTTGGATAGATACATGTTGCCGGCCAAAAAACCTTTCGGGTTCACAAAGTATTTAGCCAATATCTCATCCCAAAGTATATATTTAGCCTGTATCTCATTAAAAGCCTGTATTTAGCCTATACCTCATCAAGTCATTAGTATCACAATGTATCTAGCCTGTATCTCATCAAGTCAAATGTATCAAAAAGTATTTAACCTGTATAACATAAAATAGCTATATTCTCATAAAAAAAAACTGGGTTCACATTTGTTTTATGTCATCAAAAAATACCTGTATTCACATTAGTGTATTGGTGACCCAAATTACCTTCCTAGGTTCACATCACTTTTGTGTCACTAACCTAACAATGCGTCTCATAAAATAGAGAATGTATCTCAGCAGAAAAACAAATATAGGTGCATCCTATACCCAACCCAACCTTAACTGTATCTCTCCACGAAAAAGAAGAAAAAAAAATCTTATATCCCTAACTGCCCAAAAAAAAAACAAAGGGAACTGTATCTCTTCCAAAAAAAACTTGTAACATGTGTATACACAACATGCAGTAGAGACCATGTAAATAACTCCTTCAAAACCATTGCCAAACGCTTTTAAAACACTGCTCTTCAGGAACAATTTCCACAGCTCTTTGTACTAGATGAAAACAGGGATGTTCTAGTGGCCAATTCTAATGTCGTGCAAGGTGATCAGGTGGTTAGGCTCCCAAGTTTAGGAGAAATTTGCAGGATTCAGAATTAGAAAGCACAGTAGGGCTGATGCAGCTTCTGGATAATCAGCAATTTAAGGGTGGAGCAGAAGGACAAATGGTGCTGGGAATGGGAAACAGAGTGTTTTTCTATTAGATCCTGTAGCAGGTTACCGAGGACT
>NW_010729166.1:1797791-1855989 GCF_000365185.1 Nelumbo nucifera
CAGAATGCTTGTTCTTTCCCAAGCAAGCTGATATGAAACTCTTTAGTTCCTTCCAATAATTGCTTTTCTGGGGAAATGTTTAACCAGGGACAGCTTAACTAGAAAAGGGGTTCTGATCCAAGATCAAAGTATGACCAGGATTAGGAGACAAGTAGCCATTTTTTTCTACATAGCAATGTATCTAGTCAGATCTGGAATAATTTCTTCTAGATGGCTAAGTTGAGCTGTTCTATGCCTGCATCTATTTTGTACTGGTTACCAACCTAGCAGACTCAAAATTTGAGCTCTAATGGCAAGAAAAATTGGTCTCTGATTCTTGCTGCTATCTTGTGGACAAATTTATCAGAAAGAAATGGCAGAATTTTCAATTCAAAGGCAAAATCTGTGGGGGAGTTCATGAAAATAGCTGTGGGCAGAGTTGGGCATCGAGTCTCAGTGCCCAATGTTGTTTATTTGTGTTCACCTGTATTATCTTTCGATCATGATGATCATGGTATGATGTAAGTTGCTGCTTGTGGGGAGCTCCTTGGTGTCTGAAGCTCTGGCAGGTGGTCTTGTTGTATCTTTTCCTCTTTCAGCAATAGAAATTACCTTGTCTTTCTCAAAAAAAAATGCAAATAGTTGAAAGCAGTAGAATCTGCATCTCCAATTTCATGACAATCCAAGAACATCTTAGTGGATTTTCTCTTTGCTGCCTTCCAGAATTACTAATGGCATAGTCCCACGGTGGGATAACAACGCATACCTCTTCTATTGTGGTTTTGTATGATTCTTGCTTCTAACCTTGTCTGTGTATCCTTATTACGAGAACGTCTTCTTAAACTTTTGCATAGGTAATCGGAATCAATGTATTCATAGATGGGTGTCTGATTTCTGGTAAGATGATGCACCTAGCTAAGTAACTGTGCAACTGTGTCTATCAATGCCGAATTGATCCTAATTAGCCAAAATGACAATCCCACGAATCATTGCAAGATATAATACAACTGTATTGTTCCTTTCCTTTTTCGCTAAACAAAAAAGAAGAAAAAAGAAGTAATTTAGACTTATGAAACTAGAAGAGAAACCCATTATAGCATTACCACTAAAATATTAAATAAAAACAAGTGCATGGAAATGACCTAACCTTCCAGCATCCTCAGGGCTAAACTCAACGTCCTGACATCCCAAACTCCTGGCGTAACTCACCATATCCCTCGCTATCTGGATTACCTCCTCCCTGGACTTTCTCAATTTATGCTTCATATGAATCTCACTAGTCGCAATAAACGTATGTATCCTGGGCCGCTTGGCATGCTTCACTGCCTCCCAAGCCGCATCGATGTCAGCACGATTACACCTGGCCAAGCCACAGATAACCGGAACATATCCGGTCTCATCAACGTCGTTTCCAACTTCCATGGCGATGGTCTTGACAGCTTCCAGATCGTCCTTGGAGGCGGCAGGGAATCCGGCTTCGATGATGTCAACACCAAGCTTGGCAAGCTGCCGGGCAATGTCAAGCTTCTCCTTGCTGGTCATGGTGGCTCCGGGGGATTGCTCTCCATCGCGGAGAGTGGTGTCGAAGATGCGGACGTACAGAGGATCGGGGATTCGGTTGGGAATGTACTCGGGACGGGCTGAGGCGCAGCATTTTATAGTTTTGGAACTGAAGGAATCAACAGAACGATGTGGTGAACGGACAGAGAAGGATTTCGTCACAAGAAAAACAGAGTGAGCAGGAGGATTGTTAGGGATGAAGGTAACGGTCCTGATGTTGCACGGGGCGAAATAAGAGCTTATGAAGGAAGCAGCCATGGATGACAGAAGTGGTGGCTCAGCAGCAGCCTGGACTTAGGTGTTGTTTGTGCAAAGCCTGGTGGTAGGGTTTAACAGCTCTATATACTCCGTCTTTTCTTTGACAGGGAAGAAGAAACGGGGGCAGCTACAGCTCTGAGTCTCTGACGTGAGCATCATGATGTGGGCCTTCTCTTCGAGAAATAAATCCACAAAAAATATCCATTTGTCTGAATCCGATTAAAATGATCCGACCAGGGGTAAGGATTGCCCGGCCCACCAATCAAATTCAATTTACAATTGGTTTGAGTATGGCTCGACCCAACCCGACCGGAGTAACATTCAAATCGTTGTTTTCAATCGGTGTTTAGAAAATCGGATCGGATCGGCTGGTTTGGACCGGTTGAATCTAACGTTGGTCCTTATCAGTTCAGTCATACTCCAAAACCAAATTAGATAAAAACAGGCCAAAATACCGACCCGATTGGTCAAACGAAGAAACTAGTGAATCGGTCTCAGTTTAAAAGAAAAAAATCAGTCTTTTTTTTTGAAAATTTTTTAGCAGATAAATGCAAATTCCTAGAGCCCATGACTTTGTGTTTGAATGTATGATTGGGATGATTTTTTTTTATTTTGGGTAATTTTTTGATATCTATGTATTTTCAAGGTGTCAAATGCGGTTTGTCCTATATATTTTGAATATTTTATAATCTAATATATAATTTATAATATATTATATATTATATATAATTTATAATTATTACATACATACATAGTACATTATCACGATTCGACCCTAATTGAACTTTTGACCTGCTAACCTCTCCCTTTTCCAAGTTAATGTCTGGTCCGGTTCTCTAAATATTTTGTTAAAAAATAACAATATAATTAAAATTATTTAAAAAATATTAAACAAATCTAGGTTATTTTCTTAAGGGACATTCTTTGAAACTCATTATGACTTTTCAAAATTTGATGAGCTCGTGAAGTTTTTCAACAACTTATGGATGAATATGAGCCCTGACGGCTTATTCTTCTACATGAGACTAGGCCTCCAATCCAGATGGAAGTTCACTTGTGTTTATGGTAATCCGATGACAGAGGAAAGGCATGTTAAGAACATGGTTCAAAGTATTGATTTGATACGAGTTTCGGTTGTATCGTATCGGTATTTAGAAACAGTCGATACATACTTTTTTTTAGTTTTTTGGGAAGTTTATAAGATATTTTTTATTATTAAAAAAATTAGGGGTCCGAAACACCTAGAAACAAACATTTTAGACCGTATCTTTTTCAAAAGATACGATATGATACGCCAACATTGGATAGGAATGAGAACACACGTGGCTATTAATAGGTGATTTTAATGAGATCAAAAACTTGGGAGAGAACTAGGTGGAACGAAAAGGCCTGGAAGATAAATGAGGGAGTTTAATGAAATGATAGGAGAGTGTTGCTTAGTGGATCTAGGGTGCCAAGGCCCAAAATCCACGTGGACCAACAATCAACATGGGAGAGAAAATATCAAGGAAAGGCTTGATACATGTCTTGCATCTTCTAATTGGCAAATCCATTACAATGATGTTGTCGTTTAGACCTGTTCATGGGTTAGGTAGCCCAATGGGCCGGCCTAGCCCTAACCCGTTCTAAGTTGGGCTTGGACATTATTTTAAGCCCACAGACTTGGGCTCGGGCCTAAAACACTCCAGCTAACCTTTTTTTCCAGGTTGGGCTCAGGCTTTCTCAAAAAAGTCTGGTGTGAGCCTAAGCCTGACTTGATAATGTATATTATATAATGAAAACATATTTCATTTAATAATATATATACAATATTTTTTTATTTGTTTATCTTCTCTTTTTTAAGTAATAGTGAGATCTTTTATTATTTTGAGTTTTGAGGATTTTTAATATAAATAAAACACTTTTTATTGAATAAAAAAGAAAAAAAAAATTCTATTTTCAAATTTCTAGTTGGGCTTGTGCTCAGGTTCGTGCTTTGTGCTTTATATGAGGACCGGATTTGTGCTCAAGACTTAAGCCTGATGGTTGGGTCGCGCTCAGGCTCGAGCCTGAATGTATTCTATTGATACATAAATAAAGCTCAAATTGAACCTGGCCAACCCAACCCATGAACAAGTCTATTGTTGTCTACCATGAAGTATTTTTTGGGCAATTAGGCATGGCAAGAGTGAGCCAAAAGCTGAAGGAGTGTGTGATTTGGCTCGATTCATTAGAGATTTGAGGTAGCTAGGAGAGAATTGTTAAAATGTTTAAATGGCAATGGGGACCTCGAAGAGGAACGTTGTTTAAGGAGGAACTTAGAAGAAAAGCTTCAAAGGGAGGAGGAATTTTTGAGGTGTAAATCAAGAGTAGAGTGCTTGTGAGGAGGAGATAAAAATACTGTTTTTTCCATCTACCATAGTCATTCGAAGACAAAAAAAAAAGAAAAAAAATTGTGTTTATGCAATGGTGACTGAGATTGGTTGTATAATGAGGAGATAGAGGGAGAAATATATAATTCAATACTTTCAATCACTATTCCAAACAACAAACTGAGTCTTGCATGAAACCTAGTTTTTAAACATTCAAGAGATAATTCCAAACAACAAACAAGCTGTGCAACATTGTTTCTCTTCTAATACTATCAATAAGATTTTAGCCAAATGTATTGTTAATTGTCTTAAGCCTTGCATGGATTACTTAGAAGACGATTATCATAATGCTTTTATCCACGGCCGATCCATTTCAAATAGTGTAATGATAACTCATGAAGTGTATCACTACTTGAGTCCAAGAAGAAATCTAGCCAATGCTTCAATCATGGTTATAAAGCTTGACATGAATAAAGCTTATGACTGTCTAGAGTGAAAATTCTTGATTCAAATGTTGAAGAAGTTAGGATTCCCACCCCTAGCTGATCTCATCTATAGTTGCATCTCCTCAATCCAGTATTCAATGATGATCAATGGTTGTAGTAAAGGAAGGATTAAACCAAAGTAGGGTTTGAGACAAGGAGACCCACTGTCGCCATACTTATTTATATTTCACAATTATTCTTCATTGATGACATTGTTTTGTTCTACAATGCGGATGTGGTAAATGCTTTGAAAGTGAAGCAAGTTTTGGATAACTTATGTGGTTCTACATGGTTATAAGTCTTTCAAACATCTCTCATCTTGTAGTTGATGATGCCTTGCTTGTCTGGCAATTTAGTCATATACCTCGAGAGGCCAATGGAGTTGCGGATAGTGTTGTAAGAAGAGTTGTGTCATCCTCTTTCTCATTTCATCCTTCTTGTTCATTGCCCCTATGGTTATCAAATGTTGTAGTAACTATCAACGAGTTTTGTTGTCCAAAACTCACTTTCAATTAGTGATCATTAATAGAAGATGTCCACATAAGCATTTAAATAATTTATATAACCAAACTACCCTTGAATGGACAATTAACCTTACTAAATATTTTTTTATGACAAAAAAAAGTAGTAATATTCCCACGTGCATAATGATATTGGTGGTATTCTTGCTAGCATGGTTTTTTTTATGGATAAAAGTTCACCATATTAAACATCAAATGCTAAAAACATACAAACTAACCTTACTAGGGGTTCGACCAAACAAAAGAAACCCCTCTAAAATATTTAACTTGTTGAACTATAACATAAGTTAGTTTAGTAATAGTTTTGGACTTATATATAAAAAAAAATCCACAAAAATACTAGGTATATGGCAAACAACCCATCCACTACATTCTCTTTACCATTCACAACATTCAAAACATTCTTCGTGATGCGTCATGCTTTTTAAAGTATATTTAAAAATTATATAAAATATTATTAGATTGAGCTTGGGCTTGAGCCATGCTTTTTTAAGAAAGCCCGAACCTGGCCTAAACAAAGTTGGGCTTAGTGTTTTAGACCCAAGCATGAGCTTGTGTATTATCTATGCCTGACCATTAAAAAGTTGGACTAGCCCAACTCATCAAGCAATTGGGCCCATGTGAATAGGTTTGCTCACCACTTGCAAATAACCATTTATATTTTTAATCAATTAGTTTCAATCAATGTTTTCAACCCATCATTGACCTGACAGATTGAATAGCTCAAACAGTCTCCTTGTCAAAATTTTGAGTCTGGTTCGAATAAAACTTAGAGAAATGTTAAAACCTGCCCGATCCAGACTAATGATCCAATTGACCCAGTCATGGGTTGCATACTAACCATGTATGCAAACTTTGGGGCACCATAATACATATATCATATCTAAAACATATAATTATACATTATTTATTGGTAAAATATGTATTTGTACATATATACTGATAAAACTCATATTAGATGTTCGTATAAGTTCAGATCAGAAGAAAGAGAAGGAGAAGAAGGAGAAGAAGGAGAAGAAGAAGAAGGAGAAAAGGTCACAGCTGAACTAGAGAGAAAAATTCAAATCCCTCTAGTCGGCCCTTCTTTTATTTATACTCTTCTAAGATATACAAGAATTACCATTGTGCCCTCACTTAAGTGAGAGCCACATCAGCTGAACAATACATATATAACTAAACATAAAAGGACTATACTATCCTTGTATAGTCAACTCTAACACTCCCCCTCAAGCTGGTAAGTATACATCAATATAGTCCCAGCTTGTTACATATGTAGTCCACTCTTCCCCAATTCAACCTTTTGGTAAACAGATCTACCCATTGATTTCCTGTGTTCACATATGTTGTACTTATCACTCCACAAAGCACATTCTCACGTACAAAGTGGCAATCCACTTCTATGTGCTTCGCCCTTTCATGAAACACTGGATTAGAGGAGATACGAACTGCAGCTTGATTATCACAGTATAATTTCATAGGAGTGTCAATCGAGTATACCATCTCCTCTAGTAGATGATATAACCACACTAGTTCGCATGTCATGTGTACCATAGCACTATATTCAGCCTCTACACTGCTTCTTGCTACCACTGTCTGCTTTTTACTCTTCCATGTCACTAAGTTTCCACCAAGAAAAGTGCAATACCCTGTAGTGGACCTTCTGTCAAATATGGACCTGGCCCAATCAGCATTTGTGTATCCCTTTATCTCGAGACTTCCTCCATTCTTATACAATAAACCACGACCTGAAGCACCCTTCAAATACCTCACAATCCTTAGGATTGCCTCCTAGTGTGGGATTCGAAGGTTCTGCATAAACCGACTCACTACACTGATCGCAAATGAGATATCAGTTCAAGTGATTTTTAGGTAATTAATCTTATCCACCAACCTTTTGTGCCATCCCGGATCCTCAAACTCCTCGACTGTATCACTACCCAATTTAACATTCAGTTCCATAGGTGTTTTAGCTGATCTGGTACCCAACAACCCTGTTTCTTCTAGCAAATCAAGAACATATTTCCTCTAGAACAGATTAATATCATTCTTGGACCTCTCAACCTCTATCCCTAGGAAGTATCTTAATTTTCTAGGATCCTTTATCTGGAAGTGATCATGCAAATAAGTCTTCAACCTGTCAATTCCTGGTTTGTCATTGCTTATGATAGAAATGTCATCTACATATACCACCAAGAGAATCTTCCCAGCATTTGATTCATAGCTGAATACGGAATGGTCAACCTAACACTGTTTCATTTCAAACTTCTTCACCACTTCACTAAATTTCCCAAACCATGCACGGGGAGATTGTTTAAGTCCATAAATAGTCTTCTTAAATCTACATACCTTCTCACCCTCCCCCTGAGCAACAAACCCTGATGGTTGCTCCATGTACACCTCCTCAAGAAAATCACCATGTAAAAAAGCATTCTTGATGTCAAGCTGAAACAAGGGCCAATCAAACATAGTAGCAAGAGAAATCAGAACACGAACTGACCCAATTTTGGCAACCGGAGAGAAGGTGTCTATGTAATCAATACCATACTGTTGTGAATAACCTTTGGCAACCAACCGAGCTTTCAACCGTTCAACACTCCTATCAGGTAAGTATTTAATCGTGTACACCCACTTACAGCCGACAACATGCTTACCAGGCGGAAGAGTGGTGAGGTCCCACGTATGAGTACGAGTCAGGGCCGAGAGTTCTTCTTCCATTGCTTGGCACTACCCTGGAGAAGTGAGGGCTTCCTGGACATCCTTGGGAACAGAGAAACAAACTATCGATGGAAAGCCAAAAGGTGAGATATAGAAACGTAATTGGAAATGGGATGGAGAGTGCAACTGCGTTTACCTTTCTGTAAAGCAATAGGAAGATCAAGGTCAGAACTTGGGGTTGGGGCTGGGGTGGGATCAACTGCCAGATCTATCAACGGTGATAAAGCTGGCGGAGGAGTCGGTGCCTGACGATGTGTATACACTTGCCAAATAGGTGGTCCTCTCTCAGGTGCATTGGAGGCAAAAATTAGGTCACAACTGGAACAAGAGGAACGAGATCCTCAACAGGAACTGGAAGAGGGGGTGATGGCAACAGAAGAGAAGAAGTATCCGACCTGGAGAAGAAAGGAATAGACTCAAGAAATGTAACATCAGAACATACAAAAGAACGTAAAAAATGAGAATTATAACACTTACACCCTTTTTTAGTCATAGAATAGCCAAGAAAGACACACTTAATGGATCTAGCATCTAACTTGTCCATTCCAGGCCCAAAATTATGAACGAAACACACACATCCATAAACTCTAAGAGTAAGGGGAAAAGGAGATAACATGGGAAACAAAACAAAGAAAGGGGACTGACCTTCAAGGATAGACATTGGCATGCGGTTAATAAGAAAGCAGGATATAAATACAACATCACTCTAAAAGGGTTTGGGGACATTCATCTGATGTAAGAGGGACCGAGTAGTTTCCAAAAGGTGACGGTTCTTTATTTTAGCCACCCCATTTTGTTGAGAGGTGTAGGTACATGAGGTTTTATGGATAATGCCATGTTGTTCTAAATATTCTTGAAAGGGTGTGGAAAAATACTCGCGGTCATTATTAGAACAAAGAATTTTAATATGTACACCAAATTGATTGTGAATTTCAGTATAAAATTTTTGAAAGATAAAAAACAAATTCACTCTTTTCTTTCATAAGATAAAGTCATGTCATCTTTGAATAATCATCAACAAAAATTACAAAGTAGTTGCAACCATTATAAGACACTACTCTGTTTGGACCCCAGATGTCTGAATGGACTAAAGAAAAAGGACTCGATGTACAACTATCAACTCTAGGGCTAAAGGAGACACGATGATGTTTCCTAATCTGACAAGACTCACAATTTAAATTAGAAAGACGACTCAATGACGAAACAAGTAACTGAAGAGCTCTAAGAGACGGATGACCAAGTTTGTAGTGCCACTAATGAGGGGAGAGAGATGATTGAAGAGTTGTTGCCGAACCACTTCCATCAAGATAATACAGTCCACCAGCTTCATGCCTTCCACCAATCTTCATCCCCGTCTTGAGATCCTGAAGCACACAAGAGGAAGGGTAAAAAGTTATTGAAAAATTAAGAGACTGAGCCAATTTACTAACAGACATCAAGTTAAAGGGAAACTTGGGAACATATAAAATTGAGGAGAGGGATAATGAGTTTGTGTCAACATTATCAACACCACGAATGGCTGATTTAGAGCCATTGGCAAGAGTAATAGATTGGGAAGTAAATGATGGAGAAATGGATGAAAATACACCTGGAGTTCCAGTCATATGATCGGAAGCTCCAGAATCTATAATCCAACGAGAAGGTGTGAATGCTAGACAAGCTGTACCTGTGTGTGCAAGGGTAGTCGTATTCTGTTGAGATGTACCCTAAATGAACCACTCATACTCATCCCATGAAACACTTACCATCTCCTTTCTTGAAGCATCTATAGATGTAATGGGGATTTGATTAGTGACTTGAGATTCTTTTCTTAAGCTACCACCATTTATAGCTGCATGATTTGCCCAGGTTGAAGGTGGGCCATGTAGATCATAGCAAAAGTTAATAGTATGTCCCTCCATACCACAATGAGTACACCTTCTTTGAGTATTACCACGTCCCCTATCACGGGCTCCCCCTGAGTCTCATCCTCCAACACGATCACCACGACGACCATACATGGGTCCACCACCACTACCACGGCCATGCTGACCTCCTCTATCACCACGACCTCCCCCTCTCATAACTGCAAATGCAGACCTATCTGACATAGTGAAAGTCTCTGCGGGTTCAACTGAAATCCTCCGAAGACGAGCAAACACTTCCTCAAGAGAGGGAAGAGCAGATCCACCTAGTATTTGTGCCCTTACAGCTTCATACGCAGACTTTAGCCTTACTAAAAATCTGGTCACATCCAACTGCTCTCTCTGTTGTTGTTGAATTTTGACATCAGGTGTAAGAGGATGATAAACATTCAACTCATTTCGTAAATTTCTCATACTTGCATGATAGTCCTCAAGACTTTGATTCTCTTGTTGTAGATTGAAGTACTCTTGGGACAATTGGTAAACCCTAATAGTGTTATCTTGTCTAGAATATAGTTTCCTTGCATGATCCCAGACTTCCTTGGTTGTATCTAAAAGCATGAAGTTCACACTAATTTTGGACTCCATGTTGTTCCATAGCCAAGTCATAATTTGAGCATCCTCTTGCTCCCATTCATCATATCCTAGAGAATCAATTGGGGGTTTATCTTCCCTCACATGTTTCACTTTCTTTTTGGCTTTTAGGAAAACTTCAACAGACTTAGCCCAAGGGACATAATTCTCACCATTCAGATTTATAGAGGTCATCTGCACATTCAGATAATCAGAAGGCACCATCACATTTGATTTGTATTCACTGCTGTCTCCCATGACTGCACAAAAAAATAGTGGGAAGCTGTACCACTAAATTGTTACTCTACTGCCCTAATAAATCACCACACTCTACACGAATGACTGAACACCACTAGGGCTCCTAGTACCAAGTTTCAGCAACAACACTCACAACTATTCATCACTTTTAGCAACAACACTATTGTTGTCGTCTACTATCAGCACTAGAAACCCTCACAACACATCTAATGAATAGGATTTTCAGTTCTGCAACATATAAAAGAAACTTGCTACATACCACAACTTAGTTCGAAGATCATGTACCTGTCGAGTAGAGGGTACCAAGTCTGCATTGTCACCATCACAAAACCAGCCCTCTTCGAATTGCGAGAAGAGAGTTTTTTACCAACCACACAAAACCACAACAACTGCACTCATTGGAGGCATGGAAACCCCTATAAGAGAAAACAATCAATCATTTTCTTTCTTTCTGGAAAACTCTCTAGATATCAATGAGAATTCTACAAAACCCTAGAAATGAATGTGTAGAATAGGGAGAAAAGGAGACAACTGATCTGAACTAATTATCGTGGCTCTAATACCATGATAAAACTTAGATTAGATGTTCTTATAAGTTCAGATCAGAAGAAAGAGAAGGAGAAGAGAGAGAGAGAAGAGGGAGAAGGAGAAGAGAGAGAGAGAAGAAGGAGAAGGAGAAAAGGTCACAGCTGAACTAGAGAGAAAAATTCAAATCCCTCTAGTCGGCCCTTCTTTTATTCATACTCTTCTACGATATATAAGAATTACCATTGTGCCCTCACTTAAGTGAGAGCCACATCAGCTGGACAATACATATATAACTAAACATAAAAGGACTATACTACCCTTGTACAACTGACTCTAACATATACATATATTTATACACACATGCATACATACATACATACATGTGTGTGTGTGTGTATATATATACATACATACATACATACATACATACATACATACTTAACATATATAGATGCTAACATGGCACAATCTGAACTATTTGACCCGGCTGGTCAAACCGATGACCTGCAACCAGAGGCAAAAACGGTTCATCCTTAGAGTCAGTTTTTAAAACATTATTTCAATGTTTTAAAAATAGACCTGGAACAAAAATCGCTTTGGCCACTAGTTTATGGGTTAACGGTTTGACCACTTGGTTCAAATGGATGGCCCACTCTAAATTTAAAAGATTAAAAAATAAAATAATTAAAATAGAAAAATGGCTAAAAACCACTGCTTGGGGTGAATGGATCAATAAGTCGCTGACCAAGTCAACGGTTTTTGGCCAAATTAGGGGTGAAATCTAGTTGCCTAGATGGTTCCCAGGCCGAACGGGCTAACCGTTTGAATCAATGATGGTATAAAAACACTGATTAGATTCAAAAAAAATTGTTTTTTATTTTTTGTAAAAGAAAAACAAATGTTTCTAATTCCTCACTGCAATTTTTTTACCAAATTAATTCTTGTTAATAAAATCAATTAGAAGCAATATTTTTAAAACCGGACCAGACGGTTGGATTGGAAAAAACCAGTCATCCATTTCACGCCAAAACCGCTTTTTGGCCAAAACCCATTGATTTAGTTGAACGATTCAACCATTTGACCCAAGAACCGGACCCCATAATGGTACCCTATCCGGTTAGGTTTTAAAAACATTAATTAGAACTTAGAAGGTTACCATTTCCCATGTTTTACGTTTTATTATATTCCCTCCATATTGTATTCAAATTTCTCTCCATTACTATTGAACCTCGACTAGAATGTGAAGACCTCACGATTTCAACTTCGACTTTGACTTAACCCAAAAGAAGATCAGAAATAGTTTTCTCCATTGGACTTCTACCACTCTTTTGCTATTTCTGTATTCAAAATTTCTGTGCATTCTTTATTTTGCTAGAAAGATTCGAGCAAGTTGGTTCAATGCAGAGTCATTATTTCTTCAAACAAGCATGTACAAAGACAAAAGTTTCTGCCGTTTATGTTCCCATTTATTTCTTGGTAGACTATAATAGATATAACTTGATTTGCTAAATGATACCATAAAAGAATAACTTGATAGACGGTGATTTTCATGTGGATTTTGTTTGAAACCTTCTAGACTTCTCCAAAGACTAGATTTCTAGTCAGACTTCTATTGTTTTTCTTATAAAAGTATCATGTCTAAACCACTGGATTCGATGTCACAGATTTGTTTGTCAGATAAAAAGTGTAATGAGTTGTTAAAAGGAAAGGAAAAAGTAACAGTATACCCTAAGCTTATGTGAGTGTAACTATACTTTGCAGCAAATTTCAGGTGAGGTCGTAAATGTCATAGTTCCATTATATTGTGGTTTATACGAAATTGATGAGTATATATTATTAATATAGTAACTCATGTTACTAATATTTATGTAGAAGAGAGAGATTTGTTTAGGGTTTATAGAAGAGGGATTTAAGAAGAGTTGTACTGGTTAATTATACTTAGTTACAAAGACTATAGTACAGTTCGTCTTAGAGAGAAATTCATAGTAAGCAGTAGTTCTTGTATAGAAGTCGGTGCTTGTTAATTACACTTTTATTCCTGTTGTTGAAGATAAGCATGCACAAAAATGGTTTATCTATTATTGAGTATTCAAAGAAAACTACTCAAAACCAAACAAAAGCATTCCCTAGAATCTACATTTTTGTCATCTGTGAACCAACAAATCTTTCACAATCCACAAGCAGACAACAACTTTCCCTCTCACCCAGACGACAACTCACCAAAAAGAAATTTGGGTTTGGCCATTGGTGTTCCCTTTACAACTGTGACTGGACATGTTGCATTTGTCACCACATAGTTGCTTACACTTGCAAGCAAAACCCTTTTAATTGCCCCTAATCATTTGCTTCTAACCACAAGTGAGTCAAGCTTGAGGCCTTCAATTGCATCTAATGGCTTCTTCCTTGGATCATCCCAGTAGACCTTGTGAAGCACTTTAGCCCCTTTAGCTGTTGAAGTAGCATCAAGAAGATCAAGAACTTCAGGATCCGGAGAGAAAGTCCATACTGCTTTGACAAATTCATCTCTTTAAACTCTTCAAGAGGAATCAAAGGTGACCGGGTTTCTTCCCAAAGCTTCTTTTGGGCATGATTATCCTTAGGAGATTGCACATGGATTACGACAAGTTTGTCTCCATTCTCCACCAGATTATCCACAGCCCACTTGAGGGCTGTCTTACTTCTCAGAGAGTAGTCATTCCCTAATCATAATCATAATAAGCATATATACCTTTTATATATTGTAGAATATTGTGTGAGAGAGTTTGGGTGTCTTGGCATATTCCTCATTTTATTACATTAGTAAGATTTAATGTTTCAAAGAAAAAAGAAACAATCAAATATTATGGAAAAAAACTTTAGTTTTGACTCTTGAGTTGCTTCTAATGGAATTTGCAATTGTATCTTTAACTTCTTTCTTTCCGACTGTGTAGTTGCACTTGTTATTTTATTTATTTAATGCTTTGGATCTATATTCACATATTTATTCATTGTTGGAGTATGAGCTTATCCAATTTGTATCTATTCTAGGATTGAAGTTATTTTATATATTTTTACTGATATGAGTTTTCATGTTTCCATATGCAAGGCTGTAGACAATCAAGTACTTATAAAAAAAACTGTTTTTGTTCCTTTGTTTAATGCAAGTGCTTATTGTGTGATTAGATTTGGTTATTTGTATGTGTTGTTAAAAAAAAATTAAACCCTTGTTATGAATAGAGGTGATAAGGTTCTGATAGTTATTATGTATTTGTTTTATCTCACTTGAGTGAGTTCCACTAAGCCTATTCCTCCAATTCTTTCTAATGTCATAATCTTTTGTCAATGGAAGAGCCTTATGAGAAAATATGAGAATAGCTTTAGGGTGAGTATTTGATATAACACATATGGGCTTTGGACTCAATATGCCATTTCTCCATTTCCTACTTTTAGTCATTGTTCTAAAATCTGAATAGAACAACAATATTGTATGGGCTGGATTTTAGTTGAGATATCTTGCCTTCTCAAGACTATAAACTTAGCAGTTTGTTTCATATTTTGTTGTATGAATATGAGCGCAATTGTGTATTTTTCAACATAGAATGAAAGTTGGTGAAAAGATTTACCAAAAACTATATAAATAAATAATGAATTGAACAATTGAAGGTCATAATCTTTAGTAGAGGGAAGCTTCCACCAAGTGTGTGTGTATGGAGGGGGACCAAAGATTTGCATAAATTTGTTGTGTACTAGCTTGGAACTTCTTTGAAAATAAAAACTGCAACCATTCTCTTATGTTGGGACCCATGTGATGTGGCCTTGACCTCTATAGTGTTAGACAATGTATGCCCTTAGCTCCATTCTTAGACTAATCAAAATTGGATTTTGATTCTGATTTTTGCAAGAAAAATTAGATCTAAGTCGTGCTCAACATCCCTTGCTTGATCCTTACTGAAAGATTGCAGTTCTTGGTGAAGGACTGCATTGCTGGTCCTGTTTCATCCTAAGCTGCGCTTTCTTCAGTGGAGGCAGGCTTTGGTACCCTCTTTGGGCGTGAACACCTATGTTGGGAGTTACACGTGTGGATTCTGTGTCAGGTAATCCTCTCTCTATTCTTTGGTTTCAGATCTGGTCCGGTTTGTTTCAAGAATGGACCTTAAAAAATGCAGTTTTTCTAAAACTGGGAATACGATTCCCAGAAGGGAGAAAGAAAATTTTTGAAATTTCGCCTAGCCACCCTACATGGTTCAGCCATCCATATGATGAATCTCCCTTCCCTTCAGTGGTATTAGAGCCAACCAGATCTGGAGCTGCGCAAATTGGCAAAAATTGTTCTACCCGATTTGTGCAAATTGGCAGTTTTTTTGAGAAATCGGTTCTCAGTTTTGGGCGTTTGATCTGAAATTAATTCTTTACTATTCTTTATTAATTATGGAATGATTTGTGATTATTTCTTGGATTTTTTTATTCTATTCAATTTGGTTTGTAAATATTTTTTTTTATTTTTAGACAAAATTTGTAGGATCTATTCTGATGTAATTAATAGAAAATTAGGTTTTTCTATTTCTTTACGTTGGAAGACCTACTAGAGCGTGCGGAGGAAGAAGAAGAAATTTTGTAGTTGAGAAATTTGCAATCTGCAAATTAACCTTTTTCTTGCAGGTTTGCAATTTGTCCGAATGGGACCATCACACTTACAACCCCTTGTTATGCGTGTTCTTGTTGTTCTTAATTGTATTTTTCAGCTGTAATTAATTCAAATCAAATTCTTATTAATTAGACCATGCATTGGACACCAAACCCTAGGTTGAATTTGACCTAGTTTGGTCCAAACTAGTTGGACCGAACCCATGGTTCAATGGGTCTATTGTCAACCCCATGGGTCATGTTTTAGGTGACCCAAATTCGGTTATGGGCCAAGGGTTTGATGGCCCAAGACATGATACGATTCAGCCCATCCCTGTAGAACCCAATTTTGATAAGTTAAAGCAGTATTAGTCCATTTTCAGCATAACTCCTATACGGGCCGAACCGTTTTTTGCAGTTTAGCCCATATACCTAGATGATATTATTTGATAATATTATGGGCCTTAATGGGCTGATAATGTGTTAACTTTAATTAATTAGGGTTTTATAGTTTATTTGATTAATTGGGTCAATTATGTGAATGTATGTGATGTGCTGAATGTGATTCGTACATGGGCTATAGATAGTTGGCCCATGTTTAATCGTTAGTGGCTCTCTTCGCACACCATGGCTGAATGCACATCATTTCCAAGGTGCCCTAAAGATCATTGGATGATCTCCCTTCTCAATGGGCCCTAGATCAACTTTCACCCCAAGAGAAATCGTGCAGAATCCTAGCCCGTTTTTGTGCCCGTTTAAACCTGACTTTAAGAAAGTCAGTGGGAGCCACTTTGGTTTGACCTAAATCTGATCTTGGGACATTTCAACTTGTTCCCTCCAGATATATAAGTGCATGTGATAGGAAAATTCATATGATGAATTCTCTAAAGGCCTTTCGTCATTAGCATGAAAATGGGGTGTATTAGTAATGAAGAGATGCAACATAAAATTGGGCTATCCATTTGCTGATTCAGTCTGTTTGATTGCTTCATAAGATGATAGGGGCATCATAGACCAATGTGGAAGGAGTCTATCGTAAAATGGAAGACTCTCTCACGATTCTTTGGGGTACACAATATGATGGGTCAACACTTACTAGACAGAAAGGTTTAACCTAAAATGGCAATGAACCTTGTCTGACAGAGGTCAAAGGGAAATCCCATTTGATGAATGGATATGATCCTTCACAGAAAGTGGTGGGTTTTAATGCTGAAAAAGTTGGTTCCATGCACCCTATGTGATTTCCCACATTTACAGAGACATAACCGAGTCTCCATCATTGAGATAGGAGGGAAATCTCAAAGATGAAGAAATCGAAACGGAACATAGATAAAAGACCTTTCTATGTAAATAACATGAATCAATTATTGGTCGTGGACTAATAATTTGTGTTGCCTTTTATTAGAAATGGAATATAGACAATTCACCAAGCTGTTGGACGGCAATAAGCTTAAGAGCCCAAACTATGCTGACTGGTTTCGTAAACTTGTGCTTGTTCTGACGTCCGAGAAATTGGATAAGGTTGCTAAAAACCCTACACCGGAATGTTTGGGTGATAAGGCTTTTGAGGCCTGTAAGAAAGAGTATCAAGAATGGGTGGAGAAGTACTCTCTTCCCTGGTGTTACATTATAGCATCCTTAGACAATCTGATACAGAGACAGTTCGATAAGATCGAAGTGTCCAAGGATATCATAGATAGCCTGAGGACAATGTATGAAGAGCATAATCATTCTACTCGACAAAAGGTCCTCAAATTATTGATGACCACACAGATGTCTGAGAACCAACAGGTTCATGACCATTGTCTTAAGATGAAGGGTTACATTAATGAACTGGAGGCTTTTGGCTCTGTGCTAGATGATGACACTAAAATTGATGCCATCTTAAACTCTTTGGCTCCCTTATTCAATCAGTTTATCATGAACTATAACATGAATAAGCTAAAGGTTGGTCTTCAAGAACTCAACAATATATTGTAGAGGGCTGAAGAACTGATTAAGAAGGATAAGCCAGTAGCCATGTTTGTTGAAGGTGGCAAATCAGGCAAGAAAAAGAGGAAAGCTAAGAAGAAACCTTAGAAGAAGGTTATCAAGCCTAAAAAGCAGAAGAAAGACAAAGTGTCGGAGGCATGTCACTTTTGCAAGAAGACCGAACACTAGAAGAGGAACTGTCCTCAGTATCTGGAGACCAAGAAGGAAGGTAATTTCAAATCTTTTGTCATAGAGACCAATATGTTGGTCACTTCTGCTTCCTAGTGTATTGACTCTGGGGCTTCTACTCATGCTTGTAACACATTACAAAGGTTCAGGACAAGTAAGAGGCTGAGTGATAGAGAAGTGATGCTCTACTTGGGGACTTCTGCAACAGTTGTAGCTACAACTATAGGAACTGTAGATTTGTAATTCAGAAAATGAATAATTACACTTAAAGATTGTCTTTATGTAGCAACTTTGAGAAGAAATTTAATTTCTGTTTTTAAATTGTACAATGATGGTTATTCTATTTTGTTTAGTAATACGATTTTATTAAATTGAATAACAAATTCCTTACTTACGGAGAATTTAAGAATGGTGTTTATGTCCTCAATCCTTCTTTGGAAACAAACATAACCGAAACTGCGTAGGAAATTATCCCCAAGAAGAGATCACGTGATACGGTTAATCTTACGTGCCTGTGGCATTACCGACTTGGCCACATTAATATAGATTGTATCACAAGGTTAGTAAATGATGGTCCTTTGGATTTTCGAACTGTAGAAGATCTTCCACTTTGTGAACATTGTCTTTAGGGTAAGATGAAGAAATAACTATTTATGGGAAAGCCTGATAGATCTACGGGCACACTTGACGTAATACATATTGATGTATGTGGTCCCATAAATGTTAGGACGTAACCAACACGTTTATTTCATAATATTTACCAATGATTTCTCTCGGTATGGTTACGTGTACCTAATGAGACATAAGTCTGAATCCTTTGAACTTTTCAAAGGATTCAGACAAGAGGTTGAGGAACAGTTGGGAAGACAGATCAAGGCCCTTCGATCAGATTGAAGAGGCAAATATCTCTCCAACGAATTCAGGGACTACTTAAAGGACATTGGGATTATATCACAGTTAGCTCCTCCTGCTACACCACAATTAACGGTGTATCGGAGAGGAGAAATCAGACTCTATTGGTTATGGTCCGTTCACTTCTCGTCCACTCAGAACTACCTATATCCTTTTAGGGTTATGCATCAGAGACTGCGATATATGTGTTGAACCGGGTTCCAACCAAATCCGTTCCTAAGGCCCCATATGAGCTATGGACCAATAAGAAATTGAGTGTAAGACATTTGAAGATTTGGGGCTGTCCGGCACATGTTAATAGAACAAGTGCTGACAAATTGGAATCCAAAACCAGCCATTGCCCATTTTTAGATTACCCCAAAAGCTCTGTAGGTTACTTATTCTATGACCCAAAAGAGAAAAATGTGTTTTGTAGTCAAAATGCTTACTTCTTGGAAGAAGGTTACATCATGGACAATCATCGTCAAGAAATTGTTCTTGATGAGGAGAGCCCAGGAATAGTCCCACAGGCTCTAGATAATAACCAACCTAGAAGCTCTACCCGGGTTTCCAGGCTTCTAGTTTGTTACGTCTATGATCAAGAAAGTTACTTGATGAAAGCCACAATCAGTGAGGAAGATCCCATGACTTATATGGAAGCTATGTTGAACCTACATTCCTTAAAGTGGGTAGATGCCATGAAAGCCGAAATAGACTCGATGAAGTTCAATAAGGTCTTGACTCATATAGCAAAGGGGTCAAAGCAATTGGTTGCAAATGGATCTACAAGAGGAAGATGGGTCCTGATGGGAAGATTGAGACCTATAAAGCTCATCTTGTAGCAAAGGGGTATACTCAGAAAGAGGGAATTGATTATGAGGAAACCTTTTAGCCAATGACCATGCTTAAATCTATACAGATCCTGCTAGTTGTAGCAGCACACTATGACTATGAGATTTGGCAAATGGATGTCAAAACCGAGTTCCTAAATGAAGATCTTACTAAAGATATCTACATGTAGCAATCGCAAGGTTTCATTGTTGTGTGTCAGGAACACATGGTGTGTAAACTTAACAAATCCATTTATATACTTAAGCAAGCTTTAAGAAGTTGGAACATCCAATTTAACTTTACCGTCAAATAGTTTGACTTTAAGCAGAATCCGGATAAACCCCGTGTTTACAAGAAATCAGTGGGAGATAAGGTTACATTCTTGGTTCTGTATATAGATGACATTCTACTCATTGGAAATGATGTAGGAAAGTTAACTACGGTTAAGGTATGGTTTTCGCATCAATTCTCCATGTAAGATCTTGGAGAACTCTCTTATATCTTGGAACTTTGACTCTATATAGATAGATAAAAAAGGATAATAGGATTATCACAGTCTACTTACTTTAACAAGATTGTCAAAAGGTATAGCATGGAGAACTCCAAGAAGGGATTTGTCCATTTCAGGCACAGAGTCACTCTCTCCAAGGGTATGTCTTCCAAGACTCTCGAGGAGATTGAGGGCATGAGAGAGGTTCTGTATGCCTCAGTCGTAGGGAGCATCATGTATTCCATGTTGTGCACTCGACTAGACATTGCTTAGGTTGTGAGTGTGGTAAGTAGATACCAATCAAACTCAAGACAAGAGCACTGGACAGTTGTGAAGAATATACTCAAATACCTTCGAAGGACAAAAGCGTTTTGTTTAGTATTTGATGGTAGTTTACTACGGATCATAGGGTATACCGATACCGATTTCCAGTCAAATCCAGATGATAGAAAGTCTACATTTGGTCACATCTTTAGGAGGGTGTCCTATGTAATAAGAAAAATAGTCTATGACCCAAGCCAAATACATTGCTGTAAGTGTGGCTGCCTAATGGATGAAGTTGTTCATCCTACAATTTGAAATCCTACCAAATCACCTATTCCACTGTTGTGTAACAATACTGGATTTTCGGGAGATTGTTGGTAGAGGGGACGTCTAGATTCAGAAGGTATCAACGGAGAATGTGGCAGACCCATTGACTAAGCCACTAACACAGAAAGTGTTTGACAAACACAAGGACAGTTTGAGACTGAGGCTTGTACCGATTGGACTGAAGTGTAAGTAGGAGCTATTAGACAGTGTATGCCCTTAGCTCCAATCAAATTGATGTATATTTTGACATTTATTGTAAATGAATAAAAGTACACAATTGATTCGTGTTATATTTGGTATGTTTCTGTGTAATTACTCTTAAATTGGACACTTATGAGACTTGTGTTAGTTTAGAATGTTCACAAACCGCTGGATAGACCTGGGGAGGTTTATCCTGCCAATGCTGACACTAATATGCTGCCAAGTTGGTTATGGTAGCTTGTCTCAGCTGCTAGGATCAGACCCGAAGCACATGTAGTGTAGGTTTGCTTCAAACTCTGAACTAGACCAATTTTTAATTATGCCATGGATTTTGGAGACTGATGGGCAAAATTAGAAAGTTACACCTAACCCCTAGACTTGATTATGGTATTGCACTAGGTGTCGGATCGAGTTGTCTTCGATATGCCAATCAGTGAGATCCTTAGCAATGGTCAGAACCTGGGTATGTTGGGGCAGCCTAAGAATTTACTTGAGTGGGTGATCATAGTGACAGAATCAGCCCCTTTGTTGGACAAAGTGAATGATCGGGGAATGCACTCTCTTTGATAGAAACATAAATTGCCGGCAGTTAATTGCAAAATTGTTTGAGATTTATTTTGCAAAATATATATTATATATGTATGTATGTATATTATGTTTTATGAAAAAGGTTTGCAAAATGTTTTAATTCCAGGGATCCATGTGAGCAGAGAGTGCAACACTGTACCTTGTAACCAAAGGAGAGGTCCTCTCTTGTTAGGCAGTGTTTGATAATTATGGGCTGAGAGGTTGAGTGTAAGACCATTTAGAGCTTTTATACCTAATGGGCCTAAAGCCCCAAAAGATTAATTAGATTAATCTGGGCGAATTTGGATAAGAACATGGGTTTGGATCAACAAATAAGGATAAGAGGATAAGTCTTATCCACTTAAAGAGTCCAGATCCAAATAAAGATTTGGATCAAGAAACTCCTAATCAGATTAGGAGGATAACTCTTTAAGATCTATTTAAATAGAGGAGGGTGAACTGCAAAAATGTTACACACTCACTGCTTTCAGTTCTCCCTCTCCATCTGCTCTTGCTACCATATACCTTATTCGATCTCCATTCTTGGACTGATCAAATTAGATCTTGATTCTGATTTTTCCAAGAAAAATCAGGTCCAAGTTGTGTTCACCATCCCTTGCTTGATCCTTGCTAAAGGATTGCAGTTCTTGGTGAAGGACTGCATTGCCGATCCTGCTTCACCCTAAGCTATGCCATCTTCATTGGAGGCAGGTTTTGGTATCCTTTTTGGGGGTGAACACCTACGTTGGGAGGTACACGTGTGGATACCGTATTAGGTATTCCTCTCTCTATTCTTTGGTTTCAGATCTGGTCCAGTTTGTTTCAAAAACGACCATTGAAAAATGCATTTTTCTAAAATTGGAAATACGATTTCCAAAAGGGAGAAAGAAAATTTTTGAAATTTCACCTAGCCACCCAACATGATTCGGCCATCCATATGATGAATCTCCCTTCTCTTCACATAAAGCAAATACAACCATATTGCGTAAGACCCAAGAAAAACAATAGCCTTCAAAGATTTTTTTTCTTCATTCATATGGTCTTATGGAATTAAGCCTATCCAATTTTAGACAGTTTTTAGTGGCAACTTCAATAGTTAGGAGGACGAGAATTTCTAAAATGGGGGAAGAGGATCCAACATCCAATGATGCAAAGATGCAAATAGATCAGTATATCGTGACTAAAATTTGTTGGAAGCGTTCGCAATGTAGTAGGAGATCTGAATTAGTGTGTAATTGTGTATTCATCAAGTCCACCATTAAATGGGCCCATTAACACTTGGCATAATTACCTACTTTAGGGTAACCCCAATTTTGGAAAACAAGAGTGAATGAAAATTTGATGAAATTTTCATAAATATGAACTGAATATCATCAAATCCTGAATGCCATTGACATTGGCTCTTGACGAGGTTTAAACTTCCATTCTTCTCTAAATCTATATGGGTTCTTCAAATATTTTTATTTTTTCCTTTTCTGATACATACACCCAATATCAATAATTTCCAGATCTTAGTGGCTGAGTTACAAAAATTTTGATCGAGGAAACTTGAGAAAGAGCACTAACCAAATCAAAAGGCACATTGAACCGTCACAAAGGTAATAGGTAATGCGAACCACTTGAGAAAGAGCACTAACCAAATCAAAAGGCACCCAACTTAGAAGTTTTAAAGCCTTAACAGAACCTGTCAAGTCAGATTGGGCTAGGTGGACACAATTAGGTTTGAGATAATACAACTAATATTTTCTAACATAATTTGAATCAACATATTATTAAGTTGCTTATACAGTATCTGAATCAATGTAGAGCATCGAACCATGTATTGGATAGTAACTGTTTGCCAAAATTGAACTAACATATGTGTAGACTCATCAAATTAACTTCCTAAGGGTTATATACAGTCATATATCCAAGGGAGAGACAGTAAACACCTCATTAATTCAGTTGTTTCAGCTCTTAATAAGAGGAAAATATTTACTAGGAGACGTAGACAACATGCACAGCTGGCTCTGTGCAAGACCCTAAACTTTGGTATAAATAAGGCCTACCTATAATGCACAGAAGGTGTAGGTGGTTCCACTGTAGAGAGTTTCATTCGATACTTCTGAATTGAAGCTTGAAGGTTGAACTATGGATAGAAAGTATAAAAATAATTATAATATAATATTGAAATTAATAATAATTTAATATTTTTACATAATATTGTAAATAATTAATTTCACTTATATCAAGTAATAAGTCGAGAAAATAACTTTCAAGAAAATTAATATTTATTAATAATAATTTTAAACTCTTAATTTGAATTTATTATATAATTATATATATTAAAATTAATATTTATTGTATTTCAGTAATTATTTATAGTTTTTTGTCATAAATGTATTTTCAATGATTATGTATAAATTTATTTTGTTTTGTTATTTAACGAAAAAACTTTCAATAATTATTGGAGATTAAACTACTATTATTGAAAATTTTAAATTTAATATATTGTACTTATTGTATTTATTGTATTCTTGTTATAACTTATTGATTAATATTTATTAGAGATTGAACTATTATTTGAGATTATGCTATTTATTGACTAAGTTAATATATTTTTAGTACGTATTGTACTTTTGAAATTACCAATATATTTTCAATAATTATGTATTTTTGCTATAAATTTTTAATAATTATTGGAGATTAAAGTACTATTATTTATCATAGATGAGATTTTTAATTTAGCTGAAATTATGAGTGTTCTTGAGTTGGTTTGATTCGGTCGTAGGCTATTTGGTCAACCAAATTGACCTAGTCAGGTTAGGGAGTTGGTCAGATGAAACCGACTAACCTTTTGTGAAAACCAACCCACTCAAGTTGTTTCGGTTTGGGTCAATTTTTTGGTTTGGTCATCGGTTCAAAAGATTTAAACTTAAAGATTAAATTTAATTTTAAAAATTACAGTGCATTTATTAAAAATAAATTTAAAAATTAGATTTATGGTATAAAACATTTTAGACTAAGAAATATGGGAAATTTCCCACTTTTCCATATTAAAAATTATATTTAAAATGTAAAATATTAATATATATCCATGGTTAGGTCATTCGACTTTGGTTGGTTTACAAATGGCCAAAGTGAAACTAATCCAACTTGGTCGAATTGGGAAATTTTTGAACTAAAGCCAACCTAAAATACTAGAAAACCGACCAATTCGGGTCCAGTTAATTGGGTTGGTCGGTTTTATCAGTTTGATGAATAAAACTAACTGAAATTAATTATTGTTATTTTTGTATTATAAAAATTTTATTAAAAGTAGTATATATAATATGAATAATTATTAATTGTTTAAAAAGTTGAAAATATAAAACAATTATATACTCTTATGTGTTTTTATTAGGGTCATTTACTAGAACACACCTTTAGGGATGGCAATTTTCTCCATCCCCGACGGGGACCCGACTTCCTTGACCTAATGGGGGCGGGATGGGGATGGGGATTAAATGTTATTTATATTAAATATACTATTATATTATTTATATTATATATATATATATATCAAAACATATTTAAAACATTATTTATAATTTAAAATTTTTATTTATTTTAAATAATTTATTTAAAAAAACACTATTATTTGAAAATATTTTGGGGATTCAGGTCCCCATGGGGAACCCATCCCCATCGGGGATCGGGGATGGGGGCTAATTTCAAAATCAGGGTCGGGGACGAGGAATATGATCCCTGCCCCGTTGCCATTCCTACACACCTTATAGTTTTACATATTTACTTAAACCTACCTTATAGTTTTCATTTTACTAAAACATCCCATATATTTTATAACTTATTTATTAATCAACCTTTCATTAAAGAGTGTTTGTTTTGCCATTAGGCCCATTATTTTTTATTCTAAAAATACCCTTAACACTTTTTTTGTATAAAAAACAAAATTGACCAAATATAGCCAATAGAGTGGTTGCCCATGTCTTATTAAGGGAAAAATGGTATTTTTATTTTTATTTTCTTTTGATTAAATTTATTTAAATGAACATTAGGGTCAACACTATCATTTTCTATTGTCATCTGATGGAAGATTAATTAAATCCCTTGCAAATTATAAGTGGTGTTTTAGTAAAATGCTAACTATAGGGTAGATTTTAGTAAATCCATGAAACTATAAGGGGGCGTTCTTTTTTCGGATTTTGAGAGGGGGAAAGTTGGTCAATGGGATTTTGGTTCCCATTGACCAAGAACCCCATGCTCTTTTCTCAGATTTATGTGGGGATTAAGGAAAGTTTATTGTGGGTAAATAACTTTCCCACATAGGGAGAAAGTTACCAACACTTGAATGGGAAAAAAATGCCCTTTTTAATAATGATTTTTTATGGCTAAAATGGTCATTGCCTTATTTACATGAGAAATAAAAGAATATGGGTAAATAACTTATCGAAAAGCGAGCAGGGCCTAAAAGGTATCTTAGTAAATGACCATTTCTATTATTTACCTTTTGCTTAATAAATCCCGAGCATTGCACGGGTCCCTGCTAGTATTATTTAATATTTATTTGTTTATGTATTTTTATATTAATTTAATATTTCAAATTAATCACGATTAATCATGCTATTATATATTAATCAAGTTAGTTATTTATATACTGTTGGATTAGTACAAGGATGCAATGCAACATGCATATGTGTTACATGCAAGTTTGTCATAAGGAAGAAACACCAATTTGCAACGCCATGACACCAAACAATTTTTTAAATTGAAACGTTTTTTTGTTGATGCGGTATAGATTCATTCAATATTTTTTTTATACAGAAATCGGTTGTCTGCGTTTTCCAAGACATTTATGATTCTCCAAGAATCGAATTGATTGTAAAACACGTCAGTCCCAAACAACCTCCAAGTGATCATTTCAGCTGCTAGATCATCAACAAGTGGTCACCAGTTAATAGTAACGTTTTTGAACCGCCATTAACCCGGATGGTCGGACCGTTTGGCTTGGGAATCGTCCAGGCAACCAGTTTTGTTTTATCCCAAATCTGAAATTTGGTCAAAAACCATTGAAAAAGTCAATAAACCGTTGACTCGGGCAGTCGAACCGTCTACCCGTTCAACGGTTTTTGACCATTTTTTTATTTTTTTAATTATTTTTTAGTTTTTTAAATTTTTTGTCAGAACGAGCTGTCCATTGAAACTGGACGGTCAGATCATTGACCCAGAAACCGATGGCCAGAATGATTCTGTTTCCGGATCGTTTTTTAAAATGTTGGTTAATAGTGTTATCAGACTTGCATCAGCCATGGAGCCATTTCTTGATAATGGATTACGAGTCAAACTGTCCTACTATCTGGTTCCACTCACGAAATTAAAATTAAAAAAAAAAATCCATCTATATATACTCATGTTCATACCGTTTTAACAGTTTGTTATAACCTTATATTAAAATATCTCTCATAAAATAAAGCACATAAATATGGAAATATTCCTAATGCAAGGCTGTAAAGATTATTCAAACGGGCATTGCCTTTGATCGAAGCCGAACTCCTCAGTCATGAATTAAAATTTGACATATATAGGTTGAACTTGGGCCAGGCCAGTCTCATAGTCGATTTATTGGTTTCATGCAGCCTAACCGCCTAAGGCCCAACCTTTTGCTCTCTCCACCACACCCAAAGCCCAGTCCTGTTCTAACCAGGCCTTGAGCCCATTTGTTTGGTAAGAAAAACTTTTCATTCACAGAAACAGAACAACAACAGCAACAGCAACAGCAACTACACGACACCACTATGCACTACGGTTAAAAACAAACAAGATCAAACACACTAACAAGAAAAACAAAGGAAAACTAACAAACAACACAAATAAACACCTAAAACACTACCATGGTACTGCAAGTGAACAGAAGAACAACAATCAACCCTCGTGCCAAGAAAACCTTGAGAAATCCAGCAGATGTAAACTCCTTCAGAGTAACTCGCTCTAGGGTGGTATTTGGTAAATTTAAACTTGCTCTAAGGTGGTGTTCGGTAAATCTGAAGTCTGAAGAAAAATCTGAAAAGGTTCTGAAAGTAATCAGTCGAAAATTTGTTTTTCTACTTTTGCAGATGTCTGAATATAGTGGAATTGTTCGGTAATATAATATGAATGTTGCAACATCTAAGAAAAGTACATTTGACAAATTTACCCTTCAAATTGTTATTTAAATAATAATAAATAAAAATGACTCAAATATTATTATATTATGAAAAATATTATAAATTAATAAAAGAGGTTATTAAATAATATAAAGAGCATAATTTTATATAAAAGTAATCGACCTCACAAATTAATCTGCTGAAGCATAAACTGATTTTTCTTCTTTTCCACATAAAACTTGGCAACATGTAGCCTTTATATTTTAGCTGGGATTCACAAGTACTTGGAAGAGAATAATCTATTGTTTTTATAGGAAGTGTTGTTTTTTGTGCTTTTAAACCTAGTGGTACAATAATCATTTTAATTAAAATACATTAAGAGAGTTATAAAAGAGTGTGTGTGAATGCATTTTATTAAACATTGGGAGGTAAAAGAAGTATCATTTCACCTAAGCATCGTTACTCTGTTTGTGTGTGAGTGTGAGGACCATATCAATCTTCTTCCAACCTCACTCTCCCCAAATAAATAACCTTGCTCTTTCCTCTGTTCTCTTTCACATAAATTTAGGATCACATCATTTTACTTTCTAGTTTACTTTTTATGCCCTGCCCCTTTTGGAAAGTTACTTACCCATGTTCTAAATAAGATATTTAATGACTATTTAAGTCATTATTGAAAATGACAATTTTGTCTCATGCAAGTGTTGGTAACTTCTCAGTGAATTGATATAAGGAAAAATATTTTTTTCATAGAGCCCACATAAATCTAAAGAAAGAACATGGGTATCTTGGTCAATGAGAACGACCCACTAACCTTCCCCCTCTCAAATCCAAAAAAGAAATATACCTTTAGAAATAAACAAAACAAAATCAAATCTAAAACAAAGCAAAAAATAATTACATATGATGCGTCAATGATGTAATTGCATTGGGTGGCACATCTCCATTTTCACCTAGGATTGACCAAGGAGCCAAGGAGGGCTATTGGATTCATTTGTTTTGTATAATACCGATCAATTAATAAATGCTTATTTTAATAGTTCAATAAAGTGTTGCTTTGTGATCCTCCATGGGTTTCATTATAATAATAAAGGTATGCATGGAGTATTTAATTAAATTCTCATTACAATGGATGTTACTCTTAATTCTATGGATTAGTTTCCACAACTTTTCTTCATTTCTAAGAGATATGGCAGAAAAGGCAAGGCGAGGCATTATCTTAAAGCCTTACGAGATTTCTAACAAAATACTAGACAAGACTAAAACCAACCCTCTCTACCTTTCTAAATCGACATTTAACCTCCTCTACTGATATTTAGGGGCTGTTTGGTAACAATTCAAATGGCTAAACTGAATGACTGACTTGTGGCTTTGTCTTTTGGTGGATAAAATATTTGAGAGCAAATAATAAACGAAATTTTAGTTGCAGCGATTAACGAGTTTTTTATTTTATTTTTTGGTAAGAGGGAATTCATTAAAAAAGTACAGAGAAAGCAAAACAGATACAACCACCAACACTAAACAAGAACAGGAGAAAAAAACAAAGCAGCAACAACACAGAAAGGAAAAAAGGAAACAAAAAAAAACTAGAAAAAGTGAAAAACTACTAACTACTAACTACTAAAACAGAAAGACTCAGAACTGCGACTACTGTTTGCTAAATCACCCAACAAAACAGGAGATAGCCAAGCAGGCGCTGTGTTCAAGAGAAGGCATGAAGAAGAAAGGCCTTTTTGGGCTGCCACATGGGCTGCTCTATTTGCTGATCTGTCTCTCCATGAAAAGGAGATGTCCAAGCCTTGACTTAGAAAGACAATGGGGCCGTTTGACAAGTTTTTTTGGGAAGATCTTTTGATAGCTCTGACAGTTAAAAGACACATTGAGATTTTCCTTGAAGATCTGAACAGCCTGAAATTAGTTTGGCAGATACATGTCTTTTTAAGCGTCTTTTCGCACAAGAATAAAATGCGAAAGATGCAAAAAGCTTCATTTGGAGCTTTCTGAAATCAGCCCAAAATGGGTTTTTCACGTTTTGTCGGCGCTCCGGCTTTTAGCGATTAAATCTTCTATAAACCAAATGGAAATAAACCAAAAATCAGTCTGCCGAATATATAAATAACCGAAAGACCGCATAAAAAGACGCACCAAATGAGGCCAATATCCTTGATGCAGAAAAATAACTCCTTCAAGCAACTCGATCAAAGTTTCTTCAAAATGCTAGTTACTAGCTGTTTGCAATCACTTTCCACCTCTATTATGTAGAAAACTTCACTTCTGGTTAACTTGATTGCTTCCACCATTGCGAGGGCTTAAGACACAGTTAGGGATGAAGCACAACTTGGACCAAAAGATGTGGCTGCACATGATTCACTGGAGTCGCGCACAATCACACCAAAATCAGCTTGAATTTGATTAACAAATTAAAAGCACCATCTATATTTATCTTTAGGCTTGGCGGTCTTCGTGGCTTCCAAAAGGATTTTCCCAAAGGAAGGCTCCTAGAAGGGAGCACTGTTTGCACCTCCTTGGCCATCACACAGGCTTATCAAATTTTTAAGCCAACTTTTAAAAGAGCAGTTCAGATCAAGATTTGACATCCTTGACCCTATACCACATCCAAACCAAGCAGCGCGCTTGGTTTAGGGATTAAAAGTGTTTTGGCTTTTGAAAATATTATTTTTAAAAGCAACTCTTACCAAACACTCAAGAAAATATTTTACTTCAATTTTTCTTTTCACAGCCCTAAGCTCAAAAGCAAAAGCTTATTCAAACAAACCCTTACTTTAGTCATTTCAGCTTAGTGATAATCATGGGTGATCAAGGTTTACGCCATGGTTTAAAGTATCAATATGCCTGATACATATGGGTGTTTCGATACTTCATAGCTTGTTTTAGTGTTTTTTATTTTTTTTTCCAAAATTGTTTCAGGGGATCGGTTTTAGGCTTGTTTACCCCTTGAAAGCGACCAAATTCTGAAATACCTCTTATTTGAGGTTTTAGGGAGCTACCAGTACAATACAATATGCTCGATATGGGTGTATCATATCGAAATTTTGAACCTTGGATCAAGCTTAACACTTACTACAAGGGTTATAAGGTGGACTAATACTAAGATATAAACTTGAGCTCGGGCCTACACAAGCTCGAGTCGAGCTAAGCATGGTTGCATCTAAACCAAGCTAGAAATGATCACCCCTACTCAAACAAAATGCTACGCAAACCTTGGGGGCAGCCCTTCCTCAACAACCCATGAAACAAATATAACTCAGCTGATTTAAGCCATCTTTACTGCTATTAAAACCTTTCACTTTAACGAGCCATTCTTCAACCTGATTGGCTTTAATTCCTAAATCCTAATATATGTTTGTGCTCCACTCACATGTTTACTTCTCTTTTTATCATGTGACATTCATTGGTTTGGTCATCAATGCCCTGTAGTAAATTTATTTTTCCTTCAACTTGAATAGTTGATGCTCAACTCCTTTTTTGCCATTTCCCTCCCACATGCACGAGAGCTGATTTTGACTTCATGCATGTTTGGTATTCTCCATTTTATTACTCATATTTGCTTACCTCCATTGCTTACAAATACGGTCCCTTTCTTTTCTTTCATTGTGAGAGGGGGAAAGTTGGTTAATGGGATTTTGATTTCCATTGACCAAGAAATTCATGTTCTTTTTTCAAATTTATGTGGGGTTCATGGAAAATTTAATTTTTCCTGTAGGGGGGGGGGATTGGCAACACTTGGATGACACAAAATTTCCCCTTTTAATAATATCTTTTTTATGGCAAAATAAAAGAACATGGGGCTTTAGAGTCGATCTTAAGAATTAGTGCATTAACCATGTTCTAGGCTTTCTTTTTATAACCTGATCCTGAGGTGGGCTGTAATAGCCTTAAATTGTTTTTAAAGTAAACTTCATTCCTTGCTTTACATATAGCTTAGATATGGAAAGCGATTCTCCCTTGTTTGAACTCATTACCCTTGATATCCTTTGAGCTTTTTAGATTCTCTACTATCATGCAAAGTGCCAACTAACCGGTTGATAAGGTCTCCTGTTAGTCGTAGCAGAGATTTGGGATCTAATCCTACTTGCACCTAGTTGAGAGATAGGCTACCCCCTGTTGTGTAGCCCTTCAAAGGATATAAAAAAGGATTCTATTCTACCATATATACAATATTATTGTTTGTTGCTTAAAAGGCATAAGCTAAATACTTGCACCTGAGGCTTGTGCTTGTTCTAGAACCAGGAAGAACGGTGGAAAATGCAGTCGATGGAGTGTGATGAAGGACGAAGAACAACCTCATACCTTTACACATGACTTAGATAGTAAATGAAAAAAAGACAAAATATAACATGCGCTTAGCAACCCCAGACCCTCATTTGTTATCTATTCGCACGGTTCATTAAAAATCATGTGTGGATGCTATTATTTCAATGGTCAGAATGCCACGCCACCCAAAACGAACATCCATTCTGCTTTAATATATATAGATAGATTATAGAAGTCTAACGTTCTAGCAAAGAGTTCTAAATAAGCTATTCAAAGAATCTTTAGTGGAGGGTTGTTCGACTTACTAATCAATAGCCGATTTGAAATGCACTGGGACTGGGCCCAGGAAAAAAAAAAGCGAAAGCAAATTGGATGATCTATGATGATAGAAGCTCCAAAATTTTCATTCTATATAATAAAAAGAAGAAAAATGGAAATTGGATGAAAGTGGTTTATAAATCTGAGAATCACTTGCTCCCAACAGTATATATTTAGACAGTGGGGAGCATTTGTAGGTAGGTCTCTTGAGGAAATTAATTAATGAAAACCTTGTTCTAGAATCTAGAGGCACTCAAGCTTTGCCTAATTTTACAAGCTAAACTAGTTGACCTTCACATTCTTTTTCCAAATTTTACTTTAATTTTAAGCTTTCAACCACAAATCTTTTGCAATTTGTGCTTTCTTTATTTATTTATTTATTTTTTATTTTTCTTTATTAGTTTAGCTTGTCTTAAATTCTCAAAATATTCCGTTTGGTTGCTTGCGTGTCTTTATGTTTATTGAGAGTTGGCGAAAAAACAACGTGCAGCAGGATTGAACTGCCCCAAACAATACCTTATGCTTCCCCTTTTAAAGTTCAAATACTGACGTATTGTTATCGTAGATGATATCATGTTTCTGTTTGTATTAAATCTAAATAAAGAAATGATTCTAATCCATCGGTGTCTACGTATCACAACGTCACAGGCACGGTGTGCCTGTGTCACGGATCATGCGTTTTGTTAATTCTAACTTCGAGGTAGTCCATGTGGGCCCACACAACAATGCTCCACGTCTAGTTTTTTACTTTGATTTGGGATATTCAAATATTCGAATCCAACGGCTTTGCCAAGCGTTTCGTTTTACAGGTGAACCGTTCCTGTTCCTCTTTATCACATTCACATCCATTCCAATTGCCAAATCCATGATTACCCACATGCACATCTGGCTATCTGAGCGTGCATTGAGAACATCTCCCGTACTTGCTTGCATTGGGAGATGTTTTCAATGCACGGTTTTGTGAGGCGCAGATGTGATCTTCCACGATTCTAGCTGCTGAGTTTGGATGGCTCGTCACGCCAGCCCCATATCACGGAGATGTTCCCGATGTGCGGCTGCAGTTTTGTAGGGAGCCAACCCGACTCCAGATTGTCCTGACAAAGACAAATATTCCATCGAGATTCCGTATTCTGTCCAGCCTTTGTTGGGCATGTACGTTATTCTTGATACCAGCGATGTCTAGTTTCGGGTTTTCATATCGAGACATTATTCAGTGGGATCATCTCATACGTAAAGCTTCTGGTTGGATACGTGTCTAATTTTTAACAGTTAATTGTCTAGATTTCCGTCTGATAAAGCTCCACGTAATCACCCTACGTGGGGGCTCTATAAAGGCGAGAGATATGACTTCCGATTCCGATTCAGTGCTTTTCGCAATACAAAAGCCTTGAAAGTAGCCGCGACCCACCAGCTTCCAGAGAGAGAGAGAGTTGAGTTGAAGGAGAAGAGAAGAGTGAACGAAGCTGAAGCTCTTCATTGGCTCTCCAGCCGCGGCAGACGGGGCATTAATCAGACATCAATTTGTCTCCAGGTATCAATCAAACCTTAATCTTCCCTCCTCTCTGTGTTTTTGTCTGAGTGTAGATCTGGAGGTGGCTTTGGTGTTTTCTTTGATTTTAGATCTGTTTTCTTTTTTATTCTTTTCATCCTTAACATTCAATGGATCCATGTTCTGGGTATGCTTGATTTTCTTGAATTCAGGCTTTGTTTTGTTCTTCTTGATTTCAGTTGTTCTATCTATCCGGATTAGATATCAGATGTATTGCTTTTCTTTCTTTTCTTGTTTTGTGATTGGGACACGGCATGGAGATATGAAGTGTCGGATTCAAAGACGATTGCAGGGATTATTATGATGGAGAACCCAAGTGCTTGAAGGAAATCGAGATGATTCTGCACTTTGTTTTTTCTCATCTAGTGCCAGGCCGTATTTTCAAGGGTCCTAGGTTTTCCTGATAATGCTCCTTTTTGATTCGAATCATTCAGGATGAGTTGTCTTGGTATTTTATGGTCGGTACTCTTACTAATTTTTAAGATTTCTCTCGGACTCGGGGTAACAGAGCTGTATGCTAGCTTGCAAATGTGGTTTGGCTGGTAAAGGTTCTTTTCAAGTCATTAGCTGCTTTAATTAAGTTCTTGTTTTGAAATTAGGGCCTTTCTTCATGTTTTGGGCATTTCCGAACTTGTCTTCAAAATCTGTTTAGGTTTTCATTTGAATGTTGGTATCCTTTTACCTTTGATTTCAGTCTCCTGTTTCGATATCCTTTTGAACCCTATCTTGGTTATGGTGTAAGGCTCATTTTGGGAAGAGTGCAAATACAAATATGTACAGTCAAAACCATGTATTAGTATTCCTAAGCCATGTGGAAACTGAGCCTATGGTTCAAGTTGCTTTCTTGAAACATTTCTTCTTCTTTATTCTTTCTGTCTCTTTTGTTTCACCTTTTTTGGAGGCTTTAAGTTCTGTGGACTGAGACTGGCTTCATGATTGTTTTCAAATTTGATTGAATAGCTGGACCATTAGTTCTCTTTTCTTCAGGAAGATGCACGACTTAGGATTGTTAAAATAAATGCTTCTGAGAAAGCCTGTAGTAGGACCTAATTCCTGATTTCTCGTCTCTTCTTGCTTGAAATTTGGGTTTTTTATTTGGAGGATAGGTGTTGTAGTTCGGATACGTAGGAAATAATCTATTCTGCCTGTATGTTGAATTATTCATCACAATTTGACTCTTTTTATTTTTTCTTAAGTATGGGTGCTCCAAAAGAATTTGGAGTTTTACCTGACTGTTTCTTAGGTTTGATTAAATGTGTTCCATCCATATATCTATGTTGTGCTGCTAATTTGATTGGTATGGTATGGAAGGTTTTGTATCTTGACAAGTGCAGGATCTGTCATAGATCATTTGTTTTTCTTCTTCGATTTTCCTTTGATCTTGATTCTTAGCTACAGATATGGGTTTAGCGATCTTGGAAAATATTTTGTTTTCTTTTAGCTCTAGAAGTCAATATTCTCTTGTGAGAGGTAAATGTTCCACCCCATGAGTTTAAATAGAGCTGAAATTTTTGTAAAAGAATTAGTGAATGAAATAAATTTTATGAGTATCTTTGCTTCTTTTGTTTGGTTCAGACTCCAAACATTCTTGATGGTGCAAACTCCTTCAAGCTATTGGTTATTGCCTCATAGATTTTCTAGGTGCCGACTCCAAGGTTATTCTATTATATTTTCTTTTCTTATTAGATCTATATACTATTAGATTTGGCATTGCCCCTTCCGCTCAGTTTGGAAAGAGTACAAATACAGATATGTACAATTGTACAGTGCAAAATAAGGTTTAGAAATACAATATACAAAGTTTTCCGTTTTGTACTGTATATATTTGCATTTGTACACTTCCCAAAATGAGCCTTCATTATCAAAATCTGCATTTCAACATTGTGAGTCTTATCTCTATCAAAAACTTGTTTTTTTTTTATATATATATATATACATTCAAGGTCAAATTTATATCAGTGTGAAAGAGTTGGAAGCTATGTTGCCCGAATAGGGTTGGGACATTAGTAGTGTAAAGTTTCAGGAATGAAGTAACAGTAAAATAAAATTGTGGTGTTCAACAGTAGACAGACATAGTATAACACGAAGTGTAGCTTTTCATTTTCATTTTCTCATTTAGTATAACTTGAATGACTTGGATTATGCTTTTTAGTTATAAAGTTTTACTTGAGTATGATCAGATTGGCCAATTGTAGCTTGACCAACATTTTTTTGGCATGTAATGTTATCAGGTTGCAAAATGGCTGCAACAACAGCTTCTACCTTTCTTGTTGGATCAGTTTCTCCATACGGTGCCCAGGCATGCATGGATTCAAAACTCAAGCCATTCAACGTGAAATTCAACTCAGGCAACTGTCTTAGGAGTTTCAGTGGTCTTAAGGCAGAAGCATCTGTAAGTTGTGAAACGGAGACATCCTTCTTTGGCAGAGAAAGTGTGGCTGCTCTTAGGGATTCTTTTGTACCAAGAGCTGTAAAACAAAACCAGAGGAGCATCTGTTGTGTTCGGCCTCAAGCTTCATCCTACAAAGTGGCCATTCTTGGAGCGGCTGGTGGGATTGGTCAACCCCTGTCACTTTTGATCAAGATGTCCCCATTAGTTTCGGCCTTGCATCTTTATGATATTGCAAATGTTAAGGGAGTTGCTGCCGATATCAGCCACTGCAATACTCCTTCTCAGGTGCTTGATTTTACAGGGGCTTCTGAATTGGCCAATTGTTTGAAAGGTGTAGATGTGGTGGTCATACCTGCTGGAGTTCCAAGAAAGCCGGGAATGACCCGTGATGATCTCTTCAATATTAATGCCAGCATTGTGAAATCCTTGGTTGAGGCTGTTGCAGATAACTGTCCAGAAGCTTTCATCCATATCATCAGCAACCCAGTCAATTCTACTGTCCCCATTGCAGCAGAAGTCTTAAAGCAGAAAGGTGTTTATGATCCAAAGAAGTTATTTGGGGTTACAACACTGGATGTAGTTAGGGCAAACACTTTTGTTGCACAGAAGAAGAACCTGAAGCTTATTGATGTAGATGTCCCGGTTGTTGGGGGACATGCAGGGATCACCATCCTTCCACTGCTTTCAAAGACGAAGCCATCTGTAAGTTTCACAAACGAAGAAGTGGAGGAGTTGACTGTAAGGATCCAAAATGCTGGGACAGAAGTGGTAGAGGCCAAGGCAGGTGCTGGGTCTGCCACACTGTCAATGGCATATGCAGCTGCAAGGTTTGTTGAGTCCTCCCTCCGTGCTCTTGACGGGGATGCGGACGTCTATGAATGTGCTTTCATCCAGTCAGAGCTGACTGAGCTGCCATTCTTTGCTTCAAGGGTTAAAATGGGAAAGAAAGGGATCGAAGCTGTGATATCTGCGGACCTGCAGGGACTGACTGAGTATGAGGCCAAGGCTCTGGAGGCACTTAAGCCAGAGTTGAAGGCTAGCATTGAGAAGGGTGTGGCATTTGCCAACAAGCAACCAGTGGCTGCATGAGTTAGACCGTTGGATCTACCTTACATCATTACTATCCAGTGTTAGAATAGAATAACAAGATGGTGGGAAAATTGCTGCAGTTTATCCATCGTGCCGGTGAAGCTGCAGTGTTCTATCCATTCTGTGTATGCTGTGAAAGTGTCTTAGTGGGTCTTTTTACAAGGGGGAAGGGGTTGGGAATAGAAATTTTGTAGGTCTCAAGAGTCAGAGATAGATAGATAGTTGAGGTTCAGTTCAGGTGGAGAGAAGCAGAAAGCTGTGATACCCACACTCTCATGGTGGTAGTCCGGAAATAAAACTGCAGTTGACTTACAGGAGAGAAGAACTTTACCAATTCATTTTTTTTTCTTTACCAAAAGAGATATTTGAACATGCTTCTTTTCTTTATTACCCTGTTGCCTGCATTTGCTTTGATCTACCAAATTTCCCGTTTTATTTTCTGTTGGAAATGCTTGTTTTGCTGTTTACTGTTGGAACTTAAAACATTGATGGGAGTGGTGTGTTCTGGTCGTCCGGCTCGCAGGCACGGGCTCTTAAACCTAAAGCACATAAAGTAGTGGTCATGGTGCTTTTGACAGGTTTGTCTGTCGTTTTTCTGGGGTTCGAGGATAGGCTTTTAGCATCTCTATGCACTGCAGAAGAAAAGCGTTGGAACACTATGCAGTTGCTACGTAGACTTTTTACAGCCCTGCCCAACACCGAATGGCCCATGGTTGAATTCACCTGTAACCAACCAGCTGAACCCACCCCAGCCCGATCCGATTAAATGAAAATGAGAAACCTAGCCCCTCTCGCAACCTTTTTTTTTTTTTTTTAAATTGTCTGATAACTGAGCCCGTTGCAACCTGGGTTTATCATAATCAACCTATCTCACCTTGCCCACCCAACCCAAGTCACCTTGCCCTTCATTGCCTTCTATCACTTTAACTACCTCATTTGGTCATTCTCAAGTTCTTTGGCTAGCGAGAAAGACAAACAATTTGCCTCTTATATGATTGAACTTATGGACCCCTGATTCTAAAAAGTTCATTTCTTCCCATTTCATTGCATTTTTCTTGATACATGATTCTTCATTTTCAGTTTCAGGTTGTTTGTTATTTAATTGTGCCAGCTCAATACAGGTTTCTCGGCACGCGATGCACTTTTGTATTCATACGTGCGAATAATCGGGATTTGCTCCAAATGATAAGCCTCATACCCACCTTGTAGCATCTTCACATGAATTTAAACATATAAATATGGGAGATATTTCTGATCTATGGCTGCAACGTGTGACTTGATGCCTTCTATCACTCCTCGTCGAGCAAACCCGCCACCACGAATAGGACTACCTGACAGAAGAGCTACCTAAACCAGACTACCACGAAAAGGGCTACCAGCACAACACCTCCGGTCCTGGTTTAGTTTTCTTCCATGTCTGGGGGCCTACTTGCACGGCGTGACTACCGATGTGCTTTCCTCTTCATGTATGGTTGTTCCCAGTTTCCTATTCATAAATCATAATACACCACGATTCATTGTTAAGACGGGCCTTCTCCTTGTGAAAGCCCACATCTTTTGCACTGAGAACTGGCTTCCTATCTCATCAACACAACTTTAATGGGAAACTGGCTTCCTTAAGGCTACATTTCTCTCTTATTTTCTATCAAACCTAACACAGCTCAAGGGTTTCGGTTGTACTAGTTTTTCTTGGCTCTACCCTTATAATAAGCACAGGCTTGATTACTGTTCCCACACTATGTGCTCATTGGGTATGGGCCTCAGCACCTGGGTTCGTTCATCTTACAAGATTGGAATTGGGCCACATTTTCCCTCACTATATATATGGTCTCTGCAGCACCCAGGGCATCGTTTAGGGTCTTAATAGATCAAGAGTAAATGGGTTTTGCCCAAGGTTCAAAATATCGATACGCTGGTAGGGGTGTACCAGGCTATATCAGTACTTGCTTTTTTACTTTTTATTTTTTTTTATTTTTTTAAAACCGGTTCAGGGGGGCCGGTTTAAGGCTCCTCCATCCCCTGAACTGGTCAGAACCCCAATACACCCTCTGTAGGGGTGTATCGGGGAGCTTCCAAAACGATACGTATTGACCAATACGGGCCGATACGTGTCGATACTTTGAACCTTGGTTTTGTCCAAACCTAGCCAATCTATAGATTCGGTTTTATTCCTCTGATCACGCCAGAATTGTTGCCCAAACCCACCACAATTAATCTTGGGTTGCTTTCAGGAGGGGACTGGACAGAGTTCAAACTTCATTTTAAGCCATGAAACATGAGTCTTGGTACCAGTATCACAAAATGCATCCTTGAGTTATCAATGTTGCATCCCGGCATGGGTGCATGCAAGGTTTAAAGTATCGATACATACGCTCTGTATTAGGTGTATTGTATTGTATCTTTAGATGGCCAATACACATGTTTACAGGTGTTTTCGGGGACCCATTTTTTTATTAAATATATATAAAATTATACTTAAAACTGAATTTTGAAAAAAAAACTAAGACGACAAAAATTGCATCAGTTAAATACTGATACACTTCTACTGATACAAAGAGGTGTACGGATACTTTGAACCATGGATGCATGTTAAATATTGACATGCAGTAACATTGTTGCTCCATTGTTTTTTCTGCATTAATTCATATTAGACAATCTCTGTTGGAGAACAACTCCAAATTGAGAGTTATTGATCTATCATCATCATCATTATTTAAGCCTTCTTCCAACCATATGGGATTGACTACATGAATCCTGTTTATCAGTTCCATATCCATTGTTAAATTATGTACACTTAAATAATTTCTCATTACTTCCACTGAGTCCTTTTGGTTCCTTACAAAAAAGTCCTTTCCGGTCTGCCCTAGCTCTTCTAGCTCCTTCAACTTGTTACATACCACTTTTTCCGAACAAGTTCTGTAGATGGTCTTCTATGAACACGACTACACAATTTCAATAAACTCTCTCTCATTTTATAACCTATTGGAGCTATTCCAAGATTCCTTTGCATGATGATATCATTTGTTTACTGTTATTGACACCATTATTTATTCATTTTTTTCATAACAAATATTCCCCATTCCATATTTGAATTGCTACAACTACTAAGCTTATTCTCCAATTGAATATTATTTGTTAAGCTGTTTTGGAGCTAAAATCTAGAATCTAGATGGCATGTCCATGCATAAATATGATCATTGTTGTATATGCAATGGAGGTATACATTATTTTTGCAAACTCATTTATAATGAAGAGAACATCTGAATAACACAAAACCCACAGTTTCTCTTATTTTACATTATTTTATTTGCTATGAAATATTTTACCACTCTGGATAGGATTTTTTTTTTCAGCATTCTTGCTGCTATTCTGGGGCAACACTAAAAATAGTTCATGAAATTGATATGTTATATATATTCCATAAAAATGTGATATGATCAGATAAGCTGCATATCCCCTCTTTTATTTTATTTTATTTATTATTTATTTTTCCTTTTTTGGAGGTCAGAGACATCCAAAATTTGTTATTAGGCGCCCACCTTTGCATCAGATTGCTAAACCATCACCTTGACAAATGTGCATCAATAGATGTGCTCAAAGCATGAGTAGAACTCTTTCTTCCTAATGGCGCACTCCACTTGGTGATAGGACATACATTTCACAGCCATGAGACTCAACCTCTGCAGAAATTTTCCCTTGAACTGAAGTCTCAGTTTTATGCTGCATAAGACATACAAAACCAAAGGGTCAGGGCATACCATGATCAAATGGGTAGGTCTAGGTCTGTTCATAAAGCTCAGTTTTGAAGGAGTATAAATACAAATACGTAGAGTGCAAAATCTTGTATTTTGTATTTTTTTTTTATGTATTTGTATTGTACGAATTTGTATTTGACCTTCCAAACTGAGCCTAAGAAGAGATAATTTAGGAATCTCACCTTCCACAAATTGCGAACATCTACAATAGTTGATGAACTAAGGCCAATATCAGACCAAAATACAGTAAGTTCTGCTTTTATAGGCCCTCTATTCCATAATATCACTGCCACCCTGTTACCACTAAGAGGACCTGCCCAAACCTGCAAATTTCCAAGGGTGATTGGTCTTGGCTATGGAATTTTCTGTACACAGAGCCAGAATAAGAAATTCATAGATTTAGCTTAGTGCATGGATAAATCTGGTCTTGCATTGGGTTTGACAATAAGATATGTCCCTTTTGGACCTTTATGGGGCTTTGCCTTAGATGCTTCTGTCCAATGATGAGCTTGAATTTAATCCAAGTAAGCCTGGATAAATGTAATATGAGTCGGGTTTCCTCTGTATAGATTTGAGGGGTAAGGCCTTACGTCCCCCCTCCAAGGTTTTTCTTGATTATGAATAAATTTGCGGTGGCCACCCTTCCACTGGGAGTAAATTTTGGGGTTTAAAAAAAAGTAAAAAAAAAAGGGCAGCCTTACCTCTACACATACAGGGAGGCTGTTTCCAATATTTGAACCTTGGTCATCCAGGTCGCAATGGAACAAGCTAACTGTTGTGACAAGGCCCACCCTCTGAGTTAGGATAAATGTAATAGTAAGGGTGTCAATGGACCGGTTTTGGATTGGACCCTGCCAAACCAAAATCAATTTGGATGGGTTGGACAGACCAGCAAGGCATATTAAATTGGACCAGTCTAGACTTAATGTTCCAAAGTGTTTATTGGATTGGATTGAACCTGGTCCATTAACAATGAATTTATATTGGATTTGGTTGGATTGAGCCAATTTCTGGTCCATAGATAGAAGATAAGAATATAGGTGTCAATGGACCAGGTTTGGGTTAGAGCCAATCTAAATTAAAACAACTTTGAACAGATTGGACGGTCCAAAATATCATTGGATTGGATTGGACATGGTCCATCTGTAATGGGCTCACAGTTTCCCCATTCTACATAGCTATTGAAATAGCATGGGAAGAAAAAAAGTAATGTAAAAGTTACCTCCAACTCTCCATCCTTCTTAACCTTTTTCCCTTGAACTCCAAGTTTATCTGTTCAAACCAGTTTCTTATAAGATAAATCCACCTCAATAATTTAATGTGGGTGTGTGGATTCAGTTCATTCAAGAATTTGTTAAACAATACCTTGATTTACATCAATAACTTCTTTGTTGCTAAGAATTTCAAAGGTTGCATTGTCCATGGATCGGATGTCACATCCAATCAACAATGGAGCCTGTACATGTATAGCAAGTTAGCAACAGATGAAACTAACTGGACCATCATCTGCAGAGAGATTAACAGAACTATTCATGTATAGAAAACAATAAAAGCCTAAAGGGGTACCTTAATTAGTGCCCATATGCTGAAGTGTGACCGGTATTCCTCTGTGGTCATGCCACCATTTCCTACTTCAAGCATGTCAGGATCTGATCCAAAGCAGCTCACCAAGTGAGATATCTTGGAGTTCTTCACAGCAATTTAAGAAAAAAATTGTACACAATTGAGCTAACTTTACCATTCCAACCACCAGGTCCAGCATAAGATGCCCACTTATCATTTAGATCTGCACGAGTTGCCATACTGACCATAGAAGTAACATCAGCTTCTTGCAACAGGGAAATAAACTTGACCATGTAAAATGCATTTCAGTAAGGAGGGTAGCTTTGGATTTATGGAATCACGAGGCTTCCTTTTGGAAAGAGAAACATAGATACCCTAAATTGCATATCTCATAGGTATTTTTCTTTCATCTCCTAAGATGGGGGGTGTAGGTTTATTGTCTAAAAACATTGGTTTGAAATGCCATTTTGCCAATGCTACTCCAATAAAGCCATCAGGGTAGCATAGCTAGAGATTCATTTTACAAAGAGATATGGGTATATCATAAATTTTACCTTCCCCAACTATCCACAATATCATCTGTTGTTCTCCAACTATTTCCTAGACCAGGTGCCCATGTTGCAGGGTCTTCCTCTCCCCTGGAATCACAAACCCAGTAAATTTAATGAAAACAGAATTGTAGATATTGACAAGTTAAAAATCCATAACAAAGAGAGAATTTTCTTTATATTCAATTGTTTAGAGTTTAGACTGTTTGCAATAAGGACTGAATTGATATCTTTTTAAGTGAACTTATCTGTAAGTGCACTAGTTGCATGGGCTTATATGATAATTTCAGAAGTGACAGTTTTGAGCATATTCTTATTCCAAAAGCTTTAAGTTGTAGCATTATATGAGTTTTATTTCCATGATGTTCTTCTGTACTTAGTGCTTGCACAAGCAAGATTCCTTTATGAATGAAATAGATCAGATGGACAAAATTTTCCAGTGAAACCTTGAATTTTTTTATACATACATTATTCCTACTAAACAGAATCACGAAGAGGTTTTATCATGGTTACCAATTGATGAGAATGAATTCTAATTTGGTTTTCCTTAGGCTCAGATCGGAAGGAGTGAAAATACAAATACGTAGAGTGCAAAACCTTGTATTATTTTGTATGTGTTTGTACTCTTTCCAAACTGAGATTTTCAGACTTGAAAATTTACCTACCATTCACACAGCGAGAAAAATATAGGCCTTCCTGTCTCCAGTAATGCTTTACTCATCTTAGGGAACCTATTTCACATAATAAGAAAACAGTCCAAGAGTAAATAGAAAGACTGGTTCTTTGAATAACTGATGAAGGGTGACTGAACTTGAATGGACAGATAACACATTGATCACTATCACACTGTTGGTTACCTCTCCCTTGGGCTTGTACCACTGTTATCACAGTTATCATATTTCAAATAGTCAACTCCCTACATGAAAAGAGTTAAAAACAGAAGGTAAATTAATCACTTCTAGATGGATTTCATCTGAGGCATTATAACTAATCTCAGAAGCAATCTTTACATAAAAACAGTCAAGCATACCCATAATGCAAATGTTTTTGCATCTTGTTCTTCATATCCCAGTGATCCAGGCATTGACTGACTGCAAGTAGTAGTCCTGAAAAAATATAAAACGGAAATGCTCAGCTCCTTGAAAAACACGAGTCCATTACGAATGGACCAAGTCCAATCCGATCCGATCCGATGAATACTATGGACCATTTTGGATCAGTCCAATTCAATGTTTGGACCGCCCAATCTGATTTGCCCTATAACAGGCAATGTGATTTGAATATAAGCAGTTGATACTGAAAGCTGGTTTAAGCACAAGAATGATACCCAGCATTTGAATAAAGTCCAAACTTTAGCCCTTTTTTATGGACGTAATCTGCTAAAGCCCTTATGCCTGAGGGAAATGTTGAAGCTTTAGGAACCAGATTCCCCTGCCAAAATCCAAATTTCCAACACAAATCAACATAAATTGCAAAGAAAATCCAACAATGAAAAAGGACTAGGACTTAATGTTGATGCATCATGGACATTTGAAAATCTTGCCATGTAATGAAATAAATTGGACATTCTGTTCATCAAGCTTAAGTAATACAAACGGGATTTTCTACCGTGAATTGCAGCCGCACATCTCTATTATGAATTGAGAGATGTGTGGCTGCAATTCACGGCAGATAGAGAGTGGGTAGGAAAAGTGAGTAGGAAATCTGGGTTCCAAGCAATATGCCTATGCTCTTCCGGGCCTGTTTGTTTTTCGGAAATCTACTTTCCCAAGTAAGTAATTTATCCATGCTCTTTTTTGTTGAATTTACTTGGATAAATTTATCTTGTGGGGGCATTTTTGATCATTTCAGTCTCCACGAAAATAAATTTTGCTGTGGATCTCATATGTTTCTAAAATAAGAACATAGATAAGTTGGTCAATGGGATTCCTTCAAAATACCAAAAACAAACTGGGCCTGGGTGTATTCCTTCGTAAGTGAAGAGAATAAAAGAAGAGTGGAAAGAAATTAAAGAAAACGGCATAGAGAGTAGGTGTACCATAGAGTCTCTATTGAGTTCAGCCCAGCAATCATCTGATGCAATCAACAGTGGAAGAAAAAAAATAGGACAACTAAACGTTAGCATCACTGAATTATTGATCACCATGAAAAGATAATAGTCTAGAAGGCATAATTTGATACCGTACCGATATTAATATATTCATATCCCACTTTTGAAAGCCCAGTTGAGACCATGGCATCCGCTGTAGAACCAGTTTGAATGAATTCATGAATAAAGTTAAATAAATGCAGTAGAAATTTATCTCTTTCTATTATTTTTAGAAAACTGTACTGTAGTTATTCTTTTTTATATATGGGTAAAATTACCTGTTTCTCTAATCAATTTCTCATCAACATCACAATGGAAGTGGTTCCAGGTGTTCCATCTGATGACCAAAACCACACAAATTAGTTGGAAATGCTAAGAAGAACACCCTTCCCTCCCTCCCCAGGGAAAAAAACAGAAAAATTAATGAGATTTATATTAATAGAATTTTAAATTATGGCAAAATCTATGGTGCATGAACTGCATGATGAAACTAGTGATAAAACCATACTGCACAGCTGATATCTTTAACGTTGATTGAAGTATTGATGATAAATACATTTTGTAAATAACAATTAATGAAATCTTAATTTAATATATCACAGATATTTTTTAATGTATTATAATTGCAATTTTTAAATTATTTGTCTAATTTTTTAATGAAAGTATTCCCACTCAGCTTGTGAGTGGGAGCTGCTTGGGTTGCCATTAATGGAAGTGTTCAGCTCAGTTTGACTAGTATCATCATTTACAGTTGCAGCCTAACTTTTCAATAAAAAAATTGGGTACAATTACTAGAGCCTGACCTTCACATATATGGATCAACTTTTCTCAATTATGAGTAATTAATTGTAAAGAGGATCCACAATTCACAACCCGTTTCACATTCATTAATGAACCCAACTGCCTCAACTGTAATATGTGATTGGAACCGATGCAATATTTTCCCACCATTCAGTTGGGCACATCGATCCCAACTTTGATTTAAGTCCAACTGGGTGTTTGTACCCTGGTATCTTTAGTCACAATGTTTGAATTTAATTTGTATTAATATAAATATATGGGGGGTGAAAATAAGAAAGCTGCAAATTTTGATATCTTTTTTTTTTTTGCTTCGAGTTATATTTTGTTTTTATTTAAATTTTAGTTTATTTCATCTGCACCGCAAATAAATGAAATAAAATTAACCAAATTAAACCAAAATTTGTACTCTACTCATTTATACTTTCATACTTTTGCATCAATATAAAGGAACTTCCACTAACTAATTCATAATGCTGCATTTGGAAATGATGCAAATGGAGTGTAAATCTCAGTTCAAAATAAATTTACATTCTAGTTCAATTTTGCCTGAAAACACATTTTTCAATGTATATTTACATCCATAATGAGATGTAAAAGTACAGTAATAAAAAAAAAATAAATTTACATTCAAGTGGACTTTTGATAAAAAAAAGACATATTTTATTGAAATTCGTGTTTACATCCATTACAACTAAACGTTTGTTTGGTAAAAAGATAAATTTGTCAACTCAATTTTACAATTTATATAACCCGTTTTACACTCTACATATTTGCATTTACATTTATTTGTATCATATGCAAACACAGTGGAATGGTTTCAAATACATGTGTGCCCTTGAGCATATTAACAAATGAAATTTATACAAATGCTTCTATACTGCAATTGTGAATCGGTTGGATTTTATGAGCCACTTCAACCCAAAATCCAATTAAGACTGACATGGCCCGACCCTAACCTGATGGGTCGGTTCAATATGGGTTTCACTTAACCCGATCCATGATATGGGTATTTAAAAAATAGGGGGTTTGTGTTTCAAAAGAGTTAATAATTTAATACCCTTTTTTTAGTTAAATAAGGTTAAGACTCCCATTTTCTGATTTTCATCATAAATAAGATTCCATTCTCAAATATATGGCACAGAATAAAATAAATAAAAGTGTGACCCATGCATGTCCACCTAAAGAAGGAAAAGAAGACAAATGGAGGGTGATAAGTTTTAGTCAACATAGGTTGTGTTGCGCCTCGTTGACACTATCGTTTTCAAAAAAAAAAAAAAAAACTGGATCTGTCCGGAACCAGAACCAAATGGCTCCATGTTTTCAAAATCAGAGTAGACCGGATGGTTGGATTGGAAAAACCGAAAATCGGTCAGGTGATCAGTTTCATTTTACCCAGAACATTTTATTTTGTCAAAAACCATTGATTTAGTCAGCAAACAGCTGATCTAGGCAGTCAAACCATTCAAACCGTTTGAATCATCCAACAGTGTTAGCCGTTTTTTGTTTTTTTTGGATCATCTATTCGGTTTAAATGCTCAGACCATTCAACCCGAGAACCAGACCCCTGACCACTTCGTCGTCCGGTTCAATTTTAAAAACCTTAGATGGCTCAAATGGAAAACCAATCAACAAGACCAAATAAGAAAATACGGGTGTAAATCAGGTTGGCCCAAATTAACATTTTACACTAGTTCGATCGGATTCGGGCCTATACAAATCTTGACAAAAGTCTAACTTTGGCCTGTCCAAGTTTCACCCTAAAAAAAGGTAAATAAATAAAAGGAGTATGAAAATATACACTAAATTCAATCCGATTATTTCAAATTTAAGTTGATTTAGTGTATAAATTAAATACATAATCATACAAAGTTTATCATTAATAAACTCATTATTTCATATTTATATAAATTTGTTTTTATGTATGACTAAAAAAGTAATTACTTTATGCTCAATTTGGGAAAAGTGAAAAATCCAATCTAAGGATTTTTGGTAGGCCTAATGAACTTGGATGTAGCTAGATCTAATCTGAATCTAATCACGTTACGGCCCTATTTTTTAATTTGTGTGTAGGTAAATCGAACTTTTTTTATTCTGTGGTTCAGCTAAAAAATAACTTTTTTTTTTGGTTAAGATTTTTTAGTAGTTTCTTCAAAGCAGTTCAGTGAAAGCTTTTCAATCAAAGCTTCAGCCTTTCCAAACAGGCCCTAAATCATTCAAACAAACCACTTGATCGGATTATTCCCTGTTGCTATACTCATAAGATAGGACTCACTGTGCTCACCATGTGTGCCTACCTAAGGGTGTCAATGGATCAGTTTTGAATTGAACCCTGTCCAATCCAAAATTAATTTAGACGGATTGGATGAACCAACAAGACATATTGGATTGGATCAATCCAGTCCAAAATATTTATTAGATTGGAGTGAACCTGGTCCGTCTATAACAAATTTATATTAGATTGGGTTGTTGGGTTAAGCCAATATCTAGTTTATTGATATAAGATAAGAATATATGTGTTAATGAACTGGGTTTGGGTTGAAACCAATCTAAATCAAAATGCATTTGAACAGATTGGACTGGATCGGTCCAAAGCATTCACCGGATTGGATTGAACCTGGTCCATTTATAATGGACTCACAATGGACTGAATTGGATTGGACAAAATTCAGTCCAATTAACACCCCAGCCTACCTGATCCGGACTGTTCATAAGAGTGACATTAACATTACACTACTATTACATAATCATTAAAGTTACTAAGACTGCAGCACTCATCCACTCAGAAGGAGATTGGCTTTACTGAGAAAAAAAAAGAGCATTGAACTCTTTCTTTATTATTGGGCAAAAACCTCCTTTCTGTCCATATAAAAAGAAAGGAAAGAACAATTACTAAACTAGAGCTGCAAAAAGATCGAACCAGATCGGACATAGATTGATTTAAATTTGATTGGTTCACATTTGAATTTGGGGTAAATTGTTGAAATCTCTCTTGAAGTTTGGTAATTGCAATCGTCTCCCCTGAATTTTTTGACATAGTTGTAAGTAAATCCTTTTTGTCAGAATCTTCCAAAAAGAGGCATGAAAATGTCTGAAATACTTGTACAGTTATTATTGAGGTTAATTTCTACAGAAAAAATACAAACTTTATGAAAACAAGAAGAAAAGAGAATTTAAAGTTGTATCTTTACCTTTGAGTGGTTGATATGAAGGGCAAATTTAGAAATTAAATTAATTTCAGAAAAAAGATTGGAGGGGTTTGAGGCAAATTTGGTCAAAGTTATTGTATGAGTATTTTGGAGAGGCAACTATGTCATAAAGTTCAGGAGAGGTAATTGCAATTACCAAACTTTAGGAGAGGCTTCAATAACAACAAAAAACTTCAAGAGTGGTTTCAGCAATTTACCCTTGATTTTAAAATGCATTTCATCAATGAATTTATATGGGAATCTGAAATGCAATCAAATATTGAATATTATAAAAATCTAAAGTAAAATGATCAAAATAGTATATAGTGTTAAAGAAGTGAATTAAAAATGACTTTGATATTATATTTTTATTTTGTGGACAAAATTAATTGAAAATTACTTATAAAAAACTTAGTAAAAGGGCTACAGGGGGCTGAGTACATGAGTCCTATTTTGGTATTCCGTTTTCTTTAATATTATAACCATTGTTAAAAAAAGATAACATTTAAATCAATTTTACAAATAGATATAATATAAATTTTAAATATTAAATCAAAACAAATTGGATTATATTGGATTCAATTATAAATGAATCGAATTCAAATTCAGACAATGGAATAGTACTGTTTGGAGCCCTATACCAAACGTCTCCAAACCACTTCTCCTTTTGCTAACTGAAAAAGCTTAAACATTTAAAAACCACACTGCCAAGCAAAGCCAAAATGGGAAACCCTATAAGCTTGATAAGAAGGAAAAAGGGATACATTAATCTCTCACTTAGCATTATTTATTGACAAATGACAACCACCGACGAACTCACAATTTTCCTATTTTCTTCTTTTGCAATGAAAATGACCACCCAACCACAGACAACACTATAATTTCCTCCTTAAAAGATTATTCACAAATAATGTTTCCTGATATAGTCAAATTGGGTTTCTTACTTTCTTTGTAAACGTTGAAAACACTTCTGCCTCTAATTACGGACAGATTCCATGAACAATAAATGGTTGTTCTTTTATCCTAATAAGAATGTATATATTGAGGCTGTATTTGGTTGCAATGCAAATAAATTTGTAGTGATGCAAAACTATGACAATGCAAATGATTTGGGTGTAAATTCTGATCTATTTTTGCTTCAAAATTTAGTTTATCTTGTTTAAGTAAACTAAGACATGAAGCAGAATAAAGTAAAGGGATTTTTGGACTGTAATCCCCCTCAGAAATTTTTTTGCAGCCCCCTCCTATTCTATTAGTAAACCCCCCTATAAACCACATCCTACCTGTGAATTTGGCATCAATCCATGGGCAGGATTCAGTTCACCCCTAGGAAATCTTAGCTCCACCTAAGGGTGGACTGAATCATAAAAACCCCTAAAATAAAACCCAAAACAAAATTAAATGAGAATTTGAATTTTTTTTTTCATTTGCATTAGTACGAATAAAATTGCACTGCAAACAAACACAGCCTAAATTTCAAATTACTTTATGATTATTATTGGGAGGGCCATTCCTGGGTGCAGTGGTAAAATCTCAGGCTGATGGCAAGAATAACAACACATGGTCGAATCTGAGATCATCCATCCAAGATTTTCAGGAAAAAATAAATTAAACTTTGACTGAAATAAATCATTAAATCCATAGGATATATTTTTTTATGTTACATGGGTAGATCCGAAACCGAAATCTCACACAAATTTATCAGCATTCTGATTAGAACCGTGGCAGAATTCAGTGTACGCAGACAGAAGAAAAGAGAACAATGGAAAAGTTTAATTACCCCATCTGAGGTGTGAGACCAATGCCATTATCCATCAGCTTCCTTTTTATCTCCTCTCTTTGTCCAAGGTTACTTACAGGAGCTGCTCCAGCAGTGACAATGGCTATGAAGAAGAGGAAAATGCAGACCAGCCTAGGGAAAGCGAAGACTGATGGAGCCATGGCCATGAAAGGCAAAAGTAAGGAAGGAGAGAGAGAGAGAGAGAGAGATGTGAGGATTCTAATGCTTGTTGCTATTATATAGAGAATGTGGGTGGAGGAAAGAGAGATTTTCAATGGGTGGGGTGGTGGAGTCTTAACAGTGCTTCTGTTCAAAGCCTTTGTATGTCATTAATTTAATTGTTTTTTTTTGGATGGTTCATGGTTGATGAGAAAACCAACAAAGAAATACTTCATTTTTGGGCAAGCTGGGATTTGAGAATAGAGACCCTCTCTTGCAAGTTATATTGTCTCATAGTAGTCAAGTAACATCCTTCACCCAGAAGACGGATATATGTGACTTCTCTCCCTCTCACTCTTTACACCACATGTACACCACAAATATTCATTCAATGAACATATGGAATTACATGGATAACTTAAATATAATTTAGGATGTAGTTAGGGGGGTGTGCTAAAATGAATGTTTTTATTTTTTATTTTTTCTAAAACAAAAAACAATTGCCATGTCAGCAAAAACACCTAGCCCAAGACCCCTCAAATGGGTGCAATTTTCTGGGCGGTGTCATTTTGATCTGATAAACTTAGATTTGGTTTGATAGAAAATAAGAAAGAAACAGAAAGTTAGGGGAAGTTCTTAAGAAATTTTGTGAAGTTACTTAATAACTTTTTCTCAATTTTTATTTTCCTCATATTTTCTATTAAACCAAACACAGCCTGTTCAAACTTGCAGAATGACAGCCTCTCCGCATTGTGAATAGCAATGGGTAGGACTAGCTAGCAATTGGTGGGTTTGGGTTGGATTGAGTTTGAACCCAATCCATTTAACCCACCAACCCGTTAATGACCCATTTAAATAAAATTAAATGGTTTCAATCCAAACCCACCATGGACCATGTAGTTTTATGAAACTTGCTTAGAAGTAAAAATCAATTCAATTTTGTCAACATGGTTAGATATTGTTTAATGATTAAAATGCTTGTCTTACATAACTATATTCTAGGTTCAAATCATATCACCTACACATAATATACCATTTGAACAAATGACTTTAGAGAGAGCACAACAGATAGGTCAATCCTTTCTAGCCTATAAAGGCAGCTAAGTTGCATGGGAATTATTTGAAACATAAGATAGTGACATACATAGACAGGCCTCTAACACTTGGTGCCTTTGTAAGTCCAAAGCAAGATTGGTTATATCTATTTTAGGTGTTTGCATGTTACCTATATATTCAGATTGTAGTTCTAGAGGTGTTTTTGATTTAAGGCGAATGAACAACCTAGGTCCTTGGCTGCGGGTTGAGACACCACCCTTCAGGGAGTATTGACATGCATCATTTGATTTTTGAAATGGAAGAATAAAGAGAAGACAGGAATCTGAACAAAGAAGACAAAAGGGAAGAAGAAGAGAGAAGGTGCTTGAACTCCTGCCATGGAAGCCCTAGAGGCAGAAGGTGGGAAATGGATCGATCACTCCTCGAAGTCAGTTAGTTAGAAGGTCATAATTAATTGTAGAAAGCTTAGTGATAATGTGGGCCAATCCCTCATAGCTCTAGAGGGTTAGATAGTATTGGGGCTGAGGAACACCGAACACCTAGAGGGAGAGTCCTAATCGTGAAGATTTGCAACAACAGGTGGAGAGTATTTTAAGTTAGTTTAGAAGGGAAATAGGACCTCTCCTAGTTAGTGGACCTCAGTTAGGTTTGTTCTCTTCTTCCCTAGGACTCCTACCGAGCAATAGGACTAGATCCTCGATTAACCTGAATGCTGGCATGAGTTCCTAGTTAGGTGGCAATGTGGGTCAGACCCTCGGGTCGGGTTATTCTAGGAGTAGGGGCTCAGGTTTGGGTTTGGGTCCAAAAGGACCTAAGCGACTTTTTGAGGAAGAGGATTTGGACCTTTGGGGTCAAAAAGTGGAGAACCCCAAGATAACCATCCACATGGAGTGGAGCGTGAGGTGTTAATAGGAAAATGATTTCAAATAATTTTGATCATATTTTTATGAAAACTAAAGTCCTGACTCAAAAGATAAATTAGATCCAAAGGCAAACCAAATACTGAATCGGACAATGAATTGGTCAAAGGTCCGGTTCTTGGGTCGAACGGTCCGACTGTTCGAACTGAATAAACGACCCGTTCTAACAAAAAAATGAAAAAATTGCCAAAATCGTTGAACAGTTTGACCACCTGGGTCAGCAGTTTGTTGAACAAATCAACGGTTTTTGATGAAATAACAATTCTAGGGTAAAACGGAACTAGTCACCTAGTTTTTCCGATCCGACCGTTCAGTCCGATCCAGTTTTGAAAACCATGCTCAAACCTAGACCAATTTCCCCCTAATGGATTGATTTGTTTTTGAAATCGGGGATTGATCTAAGAGTTGTGGATAAGTCGAATAGATATATCATAACCAAAATCCGGGGCACTTATAGTTTTTTATTTGTGTTTATAGAGAACCTAACAAAAGATGGAAAGTTTCATTCTGGAGAGAGCTTTCTTAGTTATTCTAGAATTGCATGGAATAGTAGGAAAATGCTGTGTGATTCTAGGAGATTTAAATGTGGATTCCAACATTACTTGTGATGAAATGGTAAAGGACAATAAAGTATATGTTTGGCATCGATGATGCAGATACAACACTGTTTTTTCAGAAAACTGTGCTGCTGATGTGTGGATTGGAAGTACTATTTTTTGAGAAAATGGTGTTTTTTTTTTGTTTGGAAACGTTGCTGCTAGGTAGGACATTTCCTAGAGTAACAACAACATTTTCTCTTTGGTACCAATGCTCCAGGAAACGTTTTCAGCATTGGTACTTATTATCCAGTGCCACCTCATGTCCCTGTCATTTTCACCTCATGTCCCTGTTGGCAACAACAAGCTACAACTTCAGAAAATGCCAAATTCAGCGTTGCTCCAAGCCACGCCTTCCTGATTTTCAAGGCATGGCTTGGAGAACCATTTTTTTTTATGGAAAAACGGTTTCAAACAAACAAGTGTTCCTTGGAGCACCGTTTTTTCTAACATGGCGTTGATGTGTCACCGTTTTCTGGAGCAACGACATTGATACCAAACAGACGCAAAGTTAGTGGAGGTCATAGAATTTCGTTACTATTTCAAAGGTTTACCTAGTCAAATGGTCAACAAGGTTTAGGAAGAGTGAAAAATTGGGTAGAATCTATGGAGGCACTCCAAATACTTAGCAATATTCAAGGATGAATAGGACTGAGATGGGGATCAGATCATAAATTGATTCAAGTGTCAATAAATCCTTCATCCAGACTTAGACCTAAACTGCTTAGTTTCCTACGGAGCTGGCTTATGGAAGAGAAAAGGTTTCAAAATCACTAAAAGGGGTTGGAAAAAAGAAGTTCAAGGTATAAGTGTTTAAGAATTGTCACTGTAATGGGATAGAGTGAAGGATCAATTGAAATAGATGGCAAAAAATCATTTTAAGTGGGAAAAATAGGAAAAACTTTGTGCTCTAAAAGCATAGGGGCCGGTGGGATTTAGGAGAATGGACCTCTTAAACAAAGCTTTAATTTGCAAGTTGACTTGGAGTTTTTTATCAGAAAATAATACCTTATGTGTGTTAGAGAATATCAATGAATATCAACCTATTCAAGGACCTCACCTAACAGGCCATACCTTATGTTGAAACTTAATTAATTGTAATGAGGGTAATGAGGATCGAACATTAGACCATTTGATCAAAGTAGCTCTGATACTATGTTAAATAACCATTAAACCTAAAAGCTTAAGCTGATAGGTGAGGTCCTTGAGTACCTTGATATTCTCTAACAATGTGTCTAGATTTTAAAGGATAATACTTGGAAAGAAATGAAAGGATCCCAAGAAAGATCCCAACTTCTACTTCTCCCATTTAGAAGATATTGGAAAAAGAATTACAACTTTTATTTTCTTCATTAGAGGTTTGGTGATCAAGAAATTCTCATTTGAATGCTTAGAATGTTCCCTGGATCATTTTGGATAATGAGTTGAGATGTCCAATGGGCCCTGCACCTTACAAATGGAGAAACCTCTAGATCAAGGATCTTGTGAATAAGGACATGAGGGCTTGAAACTATCCTTTATTAACTGTTACTATGTTCAAGTTATTGTTACAACTCGCCTTTTTAATAGGGCCCTACACAAAATGAATTAGGCTGGAAATTCAAAAGGTGATTTTTTTTTTAATAAGGAATTTTTATAATTCTACTTGAAGATAAAATAATGAAGTTTTGGATAACAATATCTAGACCCTTATAAAGTACTATGGAAACTTAAAATTCCCCCAAACAGATGATAACCGGCAATTTTGCAATAGTGAAAAGGAAAGAATTGCCATTTGTTTGTGCATTATCCTCTTGTAAGAGCTTTACTTTTTTTTAGTCAAAGTCTTTTAGTTCATTTCCTTTTGCTAGAATATTTTAGAGTTCTCTAACTGTTGCATCTATCATTCTTTTATGCTAGTTGGCATTCACACTCCACTTGCATAAGCAAGTGGCTTAGTCAGTTGTACTACGTATATATATATATACATTTGTTTGAGAGATTGGAATAACTTAATCCAATATCCATTTATTTTTCATGGTAGTAGAGCCACAAGCGATCAACAAGGGCTCATCATTTTACTCCGATTAACCAGAAACGCATACCTTTGTAGTTGATAATAAAGATTATAATTGTGCTAGTTTGAAATTCTTGAACATAGATGATCAGCCATCTAGTCTGGTTATATCTTTGCCCATTGCTGACTTCGCTAATAACCTCATATCAGGCCAAATCAACCATCCATGTGTTGATAATGTTAATGGCATAGACTTGATCCATGTTGACAGTGTTCATGAAACTACTAACATATAAGGCCCACCCATACTAGCTATGGCAATTCATAACACTCATGAGAACCATAATACTCACCCCACACGTGTTTAGAGACCTTTGGCCCATCTAGCTGATTATGATTCTCCAACCATCCACATTAATGGTGAGCATGAGTTGGTTCGGTTCAGTTCCATGGTAAAACCTGAAGCCTACTTTGTGAAGGTCGATTTTAGGGTTGGTCCTGGCCTTGGTGGTTCTGGGGTCGGTTCTAAGGTATATTTATGGAATCTGTTCTTTCTTTACTCCCTCCTTCAAAAAAAAAAAAAACAAAATGAAACATGTCCTTTAAAAACTTAATTTTCAATAATGATAATATATCGTTTAAAACTTATATTATCTTTATTGATTAAATTGTGTAATTTAATATGTATATTATCATAATATACTAATATATGGTACAAAATATGTCATCATAATTTAAATTTTGTAAATGTTACCTTTTACATTATTTATTATACACATTCAAATATTAAATGAAAACAAATGATTAAGTCACTTAAGTAATTCAATGGTAAAGTGAGGGCATGATTTTTCTAACCATGAGTGCTTGGGTTCAAATCTTCACATCCTTAAAAATATTTTGGGGTTTATTTTAAGGCAAGTTTGGTTCCACAAAGGCCAACTAAGGCCAGTTCCACTAAGAATTTGGAACCAAACCCTACTCTATAATAGATTTGGTAGGGTTGATTCAAGGATAGTTCGAGGTCATCCATTCAATTTTGGGTAGAACCTGAAGGGATGAGAGGTCATCATATGGATGGCCGAACCCTGCAGGAAGGTTGGGCGAAATTTCAAAAATTTCTCTCTCCCATGTGGGAATCACATTCCCTATTTTAGAAAATTGCATTTTCAAGGATTAATCTTGAAATCAAACCGGACCAAATTTGAAACCAAAAGGGAGTAGAGGGATAAACCTGATACGAAGTAATAGTAAACCCACAATGAAGGTGTTCACGCCCAAGGAAAAGACTAAAGACTGCTTCCACCGAAGATGACACGATGCGAGGTGAAGCAGAATCAGTAGGATGATTTTTCAGTAAGAACCGAATTCTTCAACAAGAATATGATGGAGGGCTGGTGAGCACGACTTCAGATTGCCTCTTCTAGCAAAAGGCAATATCAAGAACTGGTCTTGATCACTCCCATTGGTGGAGATCGAACTGGGTAGGGCGGCAAGAGTAGGAAAGAATAAGAGTAGAAGATAGTGCAGTCAAACTGTATTGTCTCTCTCTGTAATTCTACAGATTGTTAGATGATCTGGAGGTTCGCCCTGCTCTTCTATTTATAGCCTTAAAGAGAGGATCTCCTAATCCCATTAGGAGTTTCCTAATCCAAATCTCTTATTTGGATCTGGACTCTCTTTAAGAGATAAGGATAATCCCTTATCTTATCTGCATAAAAAAAATAGCATTCCTAATCTAATTAGGAGTTTTCTGATCCAAATCTTTATTTGGATCTAGACTTTTTGAGTGGATAGGGACAACCCCTTATCCTATCAGCTGATCCAAATCCCAGAACCGCCCCCTTTTAATTAATCTTATTAAGCCAGTATGATTTGGGCTTTAGGCCCATTAAGTCCATGTGCTCACTAGCTTCTTAGTCTGCTGCCTAGTTGGCTATCATTGTATGGCGTGGAACCCAAACATTGATCTACACATCAGCCACATGGGTTCAGCCCAGCCTTTGTCACAAGGCTTGGCCAAATTCACTGTAGGAGACAGTGAACCCCTGAGTCCATCACCATGGGTTCTTAATGGGCCTAACATTTACACTAAATGGTCCTTGGGTCAAGCCATCTTATAAAAACCCAAGGACTGTGGGCAGATGCAAGATTAGCCCATCAGATATTACCTTCAATGGTTTTACACTTAACCTCTTAGCCCATAATGATCAAACACTACCTAACAAGAGAGGACCTCTCCCTCGGCTGCAAGGTACAGTGCTGCACTCTCTACTCACATGGATCCCGGGAATTAAAACATTTTACAAACATTTTGAAACCATAATATATATATACTATATCTCTATATAAATATATTTTGCAAAACAATTTTCAATGGTTGAAATCGACTGCCGGCAATTTTGGTTTCCATCAGAGAGAGTGCATCCCCGATCATTCACTTTGTTCGACAAAGGGGCTGATCCTGTCACTATGATCACCCACTCAGATGAATTCTCGGACTGCCCAACATACCCAAGTTTTGACCCCCTCTAAGGATCTCA
>NW_010729166.1:1874212-1914565 GCF_000365185.1 Nelumbo nucifera
AAATAGTCCGCATTGGGTCCAACCTTCCCCCCGATAGCCAATCTGAACTGGTAAGTTTCCTTAGACTTAATGCCGACGTCTTTGCTTGGTCCGCCACTGACATTCCCGGAATTGACCCCTCGGTCATTACACACAGGCTAAATGTGAACCCATGCTCTAGGCCAATTCGATAGAAGAAGATGAATTTTGCATTGGAGCGTTGGAAGGCCATAGAGGAGGAAGTTGAAAAGTTACTCGACGCCGGCTTCACCCGAGAGGTACACTACCCTAACTGGTTGCCAAATGTGGTTATGGTAAAGAAAGCTAATGGAAAATGGCGGATCTGTATTGATTTCACAGACCTTAACCGAGCCTGCCCCAATGATAGTTTTCCTTTGTCGAGGATAGACCACCTCGTTGACGCCACTATAGGGTATGAGCTACTTAGCTTCCTGGATGCCTTCTCTAGATACAATCAGATAAAGATTCACGTAGAGGATGAAGAGAAGACCTCATTCATCACCGAACATGGCACATACTACTACCGTGTGATGCCCTTTGGCCTCAAGAATGCTGGGGCCACCTACCAGCGTCTTGTCAACAAGGTGTTCAAAGAACAGATGGGGAGGAACGTCGAAGCCTATGTGGACGACATGGGTGAAGAGCCTGAAGGCCGAGACTCACGTCTTAGATCTAGCCGAGACCTTCAACACCTTGTAGAAGTATAATATGAAAGTCAACCCTAGCAAGTGTGCCTTCGACGTCACATCAGGCAAGTTTCTTGGTTTCCTTGTCACTCAGAGGGGCATTGAGGATAATCTTGAGAAGATACAGGCCATACTAGACATGGCACCCCCACGGACGGTGAAGGAGACCCAAAAACTTATCGGCCGAATAGCAGCCCTCAATCACTTCATGTCAAAGTCGGCCAACCGCTACTTACCCTTCTTTCGTGCCATCAAGATGTTGAAAGAGTTTCAATGGACAGAGAAGTGCCAATGCGTCTTTGACGAGCTCAAGGCGTACCTCACTTCGCCTCCCCTCCTCACTCGGCCGGCCGAAGGGGAAACCCCATACCTGTACCTCTCGGCTAGGGATGAAGCAGTTACTCCAGTCCTCATTAAGGAAGATGGCGTGTGGAAGCCAATGTACTTTGCCTGCAAGGTCCTCTACGACGCCGAGACCAGGTACCCCGAGATAGAAAAGTTGGCTTTCGCTCTCGTGATTTCGGCAAGGAAACTTAGGCCATATTTCCAAGCCCACACTATAGTGGTCTTGACGAACCAGCTCCTCAAGGCCGTCCTTGCCAAACCTGAGACCTCTGTATGCCTGACGAAGTGGGCAATCGATCTTTCTGATTTTGACATCCAGTACCAGCCGAAACCCGCGATCAAAGCACAAACTCTGACAGATTTCATAGTAGAATGCACCTTCATCCGAGCCCTTCGCCAGCGCCCATAAAATGTTAAGGGAGATCATGTGGGCGATGAGGCTCAATCCCGATGGAAGATTTTTGTTGATGGCTCTTCCAATGCTAAAGGAAGTGGAGCAGGCCTCATCCTCCCCACCCCAGATGATGTTTCCTTGGAGTATGCGCTAAGGTTTGACTTTCAAGCATCGAACAACGAAGCCGAGTACGAGGCCCTCCTCGTTGGTCTCTAGCTTGCTAGGGACCTCGACCCCTCACACATCGACACCTTCAGCGACTCGTAGCTAGTGGTAAATTTGGTGAATGGCGAGTACAAGGCCAGAGAACTAAGCATATCCAAGTACCTCGCCAAAGTCCAAGATTTGGCTTGCCATTTCCAATGCTTCTCCTTGCAACGGGTCCTGTGAGCTGAGAATGCACGAGCCGACGCCCTCTCCAAGTTGGCAAGCACCTCGAATGGAACCCTAGACCGGGCTGTACATGTCGAGAAGCTACTTCGGCCTTCCATTGAAGAAGTCCAAGTACACCCCATAGAGACCGAACCTTCATGGATGGATCCCATCATCAACTTCCTATCAATTGGACGGTTGCCCGAAGACAGAATGAGGCAAAACGACTCAGAAGACAGGCAATCCACTATACCCTGCTAGAAGGGAAGCTGTACCGAAGATCCTTCACCTTGCCTTACCTCCGATGCCTTCGTCTAGAGGAGGGCAACTATGTGCTACAAGAAATTCATGAAAGCATATGCGGTAACCACCTCAGCGGGAGTGCCGTAGCCCAAAAAGCCCTAAGGCAGGGCTACTTCTGGCCTACCCTCCACAAGGATGCAACTAAATTGGTGCAAAAGTGTGATCCATGCCAGAGGCATGCCAACTTATGCCACAGGCTGGCCACCACTCTCTCGGCCCTCAGCAGCCCATGGCCCTTTGCCAAGTGGGGCATGTACCTCCTTGGCCCCTTTCCTCTGGCCATGGGGTGCAGAAAGTACCTCGTTGTTGCAGTATACTATTTCACCAAGTGGGTGGAAGCCGAGCCCTTGGCTACCATCACGGCACAAGCCATCCAAAATTTCTTTTGGAAAAACATCATCTGCCACTTCGGCCTACCCTACATGCTGGTCACCGACAATGGGAAGCAATTTGATAACGCCAAGTTTCGGGAGTGGTGTGCCTCCCTCAGCATCAGGCAACAGTACACCTCGGTTGGCTATCCTCAAACGAACAACCTAGCCGAGGTCACCAACAAGATAGTATTGGATGGGCTGAAGACCAAATTGGACCAAGGAAAAGGCCTATGGGCTGACGAACTGAACAGTGTACTCTGGGCTTACTGAACTATGCCTCGAACAGCCACGGATGAAACCCCCTTCGGCTTAACCTACAACACAGAAGCAGTAATCCCGAAAAAAATTGACCAACCGACACTCCGAGTCGGGGCATTCAATGAAGCCAAGAATGATGAAGCCCTCAGAGCAAACTTAGACCTGGTGGAAAAAGCCCGAGAACAAGCATAAATAAGGGTAACCACTTACCAACAGTGAGTGGCTCGCTACTACAACTCCAGGGTAAAAGAAAGACACTATCAGGAGGGAGACCTTGTCCTCAGAAAAGTTATGGTCCCCAAACCAGGAGTAGGGAAGCTGGCCCCCAACTGGGAAGGTCCCTACAAAATCAAGCGTGTTGTCGACCCCAACACTTTTCACCTGGAACTCCCAGACGAGCCTCAACTTTGTCTTGCCCCCCCCCCCCAATAAGGTAGGCCACCTCGGCCTCGTTGAAGCTAATGTGTAGGGACACGGGAGTCAAGCGAGCCTCGACTCTGCCTAGGCCCTGTGGAGCTAGACGGGAGCTCTGTCTCTGCCACCCCTCAATACAGTAGGCCTTTTTGGCCTCGCCGAAGTCAACACTTAGAAGAATGGGAGGCAGGTGAGCCTCAGCTTAGCCTCGACCCCCACTCTCACGTCGAGCCCCATGCTCTGCTTCGGCATCCCTCCATCATAGGTCTCCTTGGCCTTGCCTAAGTGAACACTTAAAAGGGCATCAGGCCAGGCAACCCCCAGCCTAACTGCGTAGGTTTTGCCTCGGCCACCCCTCCGCCACGCTTCTGAAGCACAAAGTAAACTGAAGAGAATTATACTTGTATCACACTATGTTTTTCTTTGGAGGGACATGGACCCTTCGGCTGCAAAAGCATAAGTGCGAAAAAACACAAGGAAAAACAACACAACAAATGCAACAGTTGAGGCAAAAAATAAAAAAATGCCACTGATTTTGATTATGCACAAAAAATTCTTTGGCTTTAAAAAGTTGTTTCATGGCCCCTCAGGCCAAATACATGTACATTGTCAAAAAAAAGAAAGAGAGAGAGAGAAGAAGAAAACAGAAAAAGCCCAGCTTAGGCCTTGCCTCTTGTAGGAGGGGGAAGAGTAGAGTTGGCAGCCTCGGGAGAATCAGGGATCACCTTCAGTGATTTGGCATCAAAGTCAAGCAGATCCACCGTGAGGGCCTTCTTAGTATCCTCGATCCCATCTAAGTAAGCCTCGGAGACAAGATCAGCCAGTTCCTCAGCCCGCTTCTCTGCCTCCTGGGCCCTCTTCTCGACCTTAGCGGCCTTCTGTTCGGCCTCCGCGGCACGCTTTGCTGCTCCCTCGGCCACCCTCTTCTTTGCCTCGGCCGTATCTCCTTGGCTTGGGTGAGGCATCGCTATATCTCGAAAAGAAGGCTTGTGATGCGGGCCCTCTTCGTCTGCTCCTTGGAGAGGCACTCCTGCGCCTCCTCCAACTATGCTTGAGCCTCCATATGGAACTTTTGTTTGTCGATGATGCTCTATTGGAATTTATGGTACTTTTCCTTGGCAGCGGTGGTAGCTTGTTGGAGCTTTCCCTTATTCTCCTCCAGCTTATCCATTTGGGCCAAGGTCAGCTTCAGCCGGTCCCCGAGACCAACATAGTGAAGGCAGACCTACAATAAAGAAACAGTCAGTACTCCACAAAAAAAAACAAAAAGGCATGAAGGAAAAGGAAGAAGCGTTACCTCGGCTAGGCTTCCCAGGTCCTGAGTGTAGATTCTCTCGAGCGCGCTTTCTAGCTTCTGAAAGCGGTCCCTCGAGAGGAGGGCCGTTCTTTCCAGGGCTTGACCAACCCCCTCCTCGCGGACATTCCATTGGGTACAGAAGATGTAGTTGGACCACTCGGTGAGCTCCTCCAAGGGTGTGGGGGCAGAAAACGACCCCATTTACTTTGTGGGACCCCCTTGAGGCGTCCCCCGTCGAGCCCCCATAACGGGCCACCTTCTGTGGGGGCTGATCCCCCGCAGCTTCCTTGGGCGGCCTCTTCTGCCTTGCCTCGGTCTCCTTGGCGGGCTTTTGCGACCTAGTGGTCGACTTCGGCGGCACGAGCTGCTCCTGCCTCGGCGGCTCCTCCTCGGTAGTTTTCTTACCCTTGGCAGGGACTTGTGAAGTTGCTCCCTTCATGGGAGCCACTGTAGTGGTCCCTTTACCATGGACCTGGTGAGAGGACTCCCCCTTCGCAGGGGTAGAGACCTTCTCCTTTTGCCCGTCAAAAGTCCTCTAAGGCATTTTAGCCCGCTCCTTCTGCATGGCATGAGCACGTTCTAGAACAGCCTTGCGGGCATCCATCGACACCTTTGCAAACAAAGCAAATCCATCAATAATGCTGCAAAAAAAAGGGAAAATGACGTGTTAAGGAACCGCATGGCCTCTCCTACTGGGGAGAGCAGGGCTGAGCCCCGCAAAAACTAGTGGGACCTCCTCCTTCACCAAAGGTTGGGCTTGGACTATCCCCAGGTTGAGAACCCACGCAAGATCATCATTCTCCTCATTCGTGAGTACGGGGACACTCTTCTCCACAGCCTGACTAACCTCTCCCCATCCTGACTTGAAGGAACAACCCTCGGGACATGACAAAAAGAAGAATTTTCCCTTCTAGTTATGCATGGAAGAAGGGTTGTCTATCGGCTCGGTCCTACGGGGTTGGAGGTAGTACATGTCGTTCTTGGAAGAATGCCTCCTTGGCACAAACAACACTCGGAAGAGCCTTGGTGTCAGTTCCACCCCCTGGAACCAAGCCACCACCAACATGGCCTCTATAGTCCTAACAGCGTTGGGCACCTGCTGGCTAGTAATCCAATACGCCCTCAACAGTTCTGAAATCAGCGGATGAAGGGAAAACCAAAGACCAAACTGGAGAAAATGTTGGTAGATGCGGATCTCCCCCTCCTTAGAAGTCCACGACCGTTTGCCTACTTCGGGCACCCTCATGCCATAGGACGAGGTAATGAAGTACTGCCTTGCCAGAGCTTTGACCTGGTCCCCATCCAGAGAGTTCTCGAAACCCAGGCGGAGGACATCGGTCTTAGCTACTGCTTGGGCAGCCCTCGTCCCGGGAACATGGTCTAGGATTCCGTCCCCCTTGGCTGGGCAGGACCCTTTGACCTCCCTTGGTGTCACGAAAGCGACACTCTTATAGGGAGGGTCCTTGCCTCGACGGTTGCCTTTGGCACCCTCAAGGGCTACCCTCCCCCAAAGCACATCAACCTCCTGCCGAAGGAGGGCAAGAGTAGAAGGACTCAAAGGGGAAAGGGGAGAAGGGGTATGGAAAGAGCTCCCTTCCGACTCATTCGGAAGATCATAGCACTCAGGACCAGAATTTGAGAAAGACATTGTTTAAAATTACTTAAGAAATGTGGAGGAAGAAAGAGTGATAATGAAGTGTTGAAGGTTGGAGAGTCTGGAAGCTGAGTTCACTCGAAGGTAAAGGCACTTAGAGGCAAACGACAAGAATGCTGCCGCTAAGGGCCCTATTTAAAGGAGAACGAATGACCCAGATTTCTCGAGATCCAATGGTTGAGAAGCCACCGCCTCCACAGCCCAATCATGGCACGCCGCGTAACACTCATCCTCGGAAGGCAAAACGACGCGCTAGCGACGGCACAGATCGTCCCTGATCCAACGGATGTAAAACGCCTCCACACTTAAGAACCAACCACACCATACCCCTAAACGCCCATCCTCGGAAGGCGAAATGACGCTCAGGGTGCACCTGCGATCCAGCTGTGCTGCACTCACAAATGCCCATCCTCGGAAGGCGAAATGACGCTGAGGGTGAACCGACATGTCTGCCCACTGTGAACCACTGGCTTACGCAACCCAGTTGCGCGAATGCGCTTACCAGTTTGAATGGAAAGCCATCCCGCGCACAGATCCTCGGGCCTCATAGGCCCTCGGCTTAAACAACCTTCGGCTTCATAGGTCCTCGGCCCAAATGGCGGCACCAGATCATCCGCACTGAGCACGCCTCCCGGGTCACTTGTCCAAAGCAGCAGTGCTATAGACCACTCGCAGCCTCGGCCCAACTTACGAAGACAAACCAAGCAGAGACGCGAAAGAGGATGCCATTGCAGGGTACACCTCGACTGACAGGTCCATTGGTGCTCACTGTTACTACTCTCATCAGCCGAAGCCGAATTTTTATCCTCGGCCTCGGGAGTGGGGGCAAGTGATGTGAGGTCACCCAACCTAGCCCATTCGAGGCTGGAAGGCCCAGTCCACGAGCACCAGACCTGGGAATGAGATCCGCTTCAGCAGGAGTTACTCTGCTTCCCTCGTACGAAGCCAATCATGAAGCGCCCACGCATCCCCGCAGAGCTCTTTGACTGCCCTCGTACGACACCCATCTCTGGCGTTCATCTCCACCTACCTCAGGGCAGCTCAAGTATAAATAGGGGTGCTCCCCTCCTGGTAAGGGGGAATACAATCTGTGTTTGGACTTGGAACTGATCTCAAAAGTTGTATTCTAATTCTCCTCTTCGTACCCTGTACTAACTTGACCGTCGGAGACTCTGCCTCGGGTTTTCACCGGGGGCCTCTGAACGTATTCTGCCGTGTAGCACCTCGGCCACTTGCCTTTGGCTTCTATAGTATTCGGATCCCTCTCCATCTCGGCCTACATACCTCGACCTCGACAACAAGCTCCTCGAACGCTTGAAGCCTTCGGCCAGTCTTCGGAGTCTAGGGGCGAAGTTACTTCCTTGTCCTTGACTATCTTGAGCATCAACACTAATAATTAAATAGAATTTAATACATCGATCAATTTATGAATTGTATTTATGAGTTAACTTAAATAAGAAAATATCTAGACAATCCACACTTGTAGCATTAGTTGTTTATGCAATGGATACCCAATGGGTTGCGCGAGTTCAACCCGTTGGGTATGAATGCCACCCCTATTAATGGGTCCATATCATGGTTTTCAAAACTGGATTGGATCGGATGATTGGACCAGAAAAACCAGGAACCGGTCAAGTGACTGGTTCCGTTTTCTCCAAAAACCGGATTTCCCCCCAAAACCGTTGATTTTGGTCAACAAACTGTTGAACCAGGCGGTTAATCGTTAGAACTATTTGAATGGTTTTGACCATTTTTTATTTTTTTTTTATTTTTTTGTCAGAATGGGCTGAGCGTTCGGTTCGAACGGTTAGACCGTTCAACTCGGTATTCGGACCCCTAACCAGTTCGGTCACCGGGTTGGTTTTAAAAACCATGGTCCATATATGTATGCATCTCAAACATCATCAATCTTAATCCCGCTAACATCTTTTTTTTTGGATAATGAACTACACAAGGGGTAACCCTCCTCGAAACCCCTAGACCAGCTAACCCGGATGCTAGATGAAGTCAGGACTCAAAACCAACTATGCCAAAAGAGACTTTACCAGCATGCTAGTTGGAACCTTTCTAACCCTTTTAATTAGGTCTAGCAAATAGCTCCCCACCAGGCCAAAATTGTACAAAAAGAGATTATTTGCATAGGTATTTGGCATCATAATACTTACTGGGAGCATCATACAGTTTTTTCAGAAAAATATGCTTATTTTATGTTTGGAACTGGTGGTGCCATATAGGCGTTTTTTGAGAAAACAACACTGATTTTGTTTGGTACCAATGTTGGTTGTAATGTTTTCAACATTGATCTATATTATTCAATGTCCAAGATGATGCTACATTGATGTCACATCATTATACCACTGGCAGCAATACACCGTTTTCTCAAAAAACATTATTTGATATTACTCCAAGCCACACTTTTTCAATTTCCAAAGCGTGATTCAAAGCAACGTTGAAGCACGGCTTTCTCTGATATAGTGCCTATGTGGAACCATTTTCTTAGAAAGCGATATTAATGCCAAACATTTAAATTCCCCACATTTTCAGCATGAAAATGGAATCTATGTATAAAAGAAGAGTGTAGGAAAAAAGTACAGAAAATCCAGGCTTCTTCATAGACAATTAGTTGGGATCACTCAACTAAGACATTGTAACAACCCTAAGAAGGTGAGATCAGGGTCCATACTTGGTCGGTTGGACCATCTTTTTGCATGAACAGCTTAGAATTGACTCATATTCATTATAATAGTAATGCCTTTGGATTGTGCTAAAAACCTGAAAGAAAAAGGCCATATATAACTACAATCCCACGGGGCCCACTTTTAGTATTTAATAAAAGAAAACAAAATGTAGTAATGAGTTATAAGATTTGTGTATTTATTATTTGGGGATAATAATTTGTTGTTAGTGGGGAAATTTTTGGGTTGTCTACATTCAACAGCCTGTTATGTCGATACTTAGTCAAGCAGTCCATGGATTAGATTTTGGTCCAATAAAAAGAAAATCCAATCTAATTTGTTTTAAGAAGGTTTTTAAAATCGGACTGGACAGGGAATTTTTGGGTTGGTGGTTTGATCGTTCAATCTGAATGAATGGCTTATTCTGACAAAAAAAAAAATAGGCAAAATTCATTCCTGGGTCAAATGGTTCAACGATTTAATTATCTGGGTTAGTAGTTCATTGATCAAATCAACGTTTTTTTTGGCCAAATAATAGTTTTGGGGTAAAATGGATCCGGATAGGTGACCGGATCCAGGTTTTTCTGGTCCGATTGTCCAGTCGAATCCGGTTTTAAAAACATTGCGTTTTAATATAGACTAACGGCAAGCCCGTTCCAAAATTATAAGTGGCACTACACGCTGCGTTTGATTTCCACAAATAGTAGTGGAAACCTATACAATGTTCGATTTCTGCTCTTTTAGGCTGTGTTTGGGTTGAAGGGAAAAGCAGGGAAACTATACAATAATGTTTGTACATATTTCCCTTCTTTTCCTTCCCTTTTCCTATTTTTTTCTTTGAACCAAACATAACCTTAAAGTTCCCACTGTGACATGATTCAAGATCCATTACCCTGGTGATGACATGTTGCTAGAGTCCGAAAGGGCAAAAGCATAAATGATGAAATGGGATGATTGTATCCATTTGTTCAAGGATTAAAACTTTTTATTTCTGAACGTTTTCTTATCATGAGTTGTTTTTCTCTCTCTTAACTTCTAGTTAGGATGATTGAGTGTAGTTCGTAAGGGTTCTTTTTAATGGTTGATGGAGTTGTTTCTCTACTTCTGTAGTATTAGACTATTAGCATTTGCTTCCCCCTATTTCATTTTCAACTTTTATGCTGATAAGTTGCCATACTTATTTAGTTAATGAATCCTTATTGGTGGAAATTACTGCTTACACTGGCACTAAGGATTGGTTTTGATTTGTATTGGTTTATCATGGTTTTTGAACTGCCTTGAACTGGATGGTCGGATTATTCAGCTTGGGAACCATTCAGGCAATCGGTTTTGTTTTACCGTAAATTCGATCTTTGATAAAAAACCGTTGAACCAGTCAAATTAATTCGGGTGATTGAACCATCGACCCCCGTTGATCTATTCAACGATTTTTGACCATTTTTTATTAAAACGTACCGTCCATTCAAATCACACGGTCAAACTATCAACCCAGAAACTGGTGGCCAAAATAATTCCATTTCCGGGTCATTTTTTAAAACCATGTGATTTATACACCTGATGATAAAAGCAGGGTCCTGTTGTCCATGTCAACAGATCTCTCGTAAACTTAGGGAACTTATTTACATTGTTATTGGGTGAACCTCTGTTTTGCATCGTTCATGACACAAGGTTCAGTAAATGATGTTACATTATAGACACTATTTGATGCTTTGTTGGTGATTCTTTCGATTGTTCATCTATCAACTTCTAATTAGGATGATATTGAGTGTTTGGATTTATAAGTTGGTCTGCTCTGCTGACTGAACTATATAGCTGGTTATTGATTTTGTTTTCTTTTTCAAAATTTTAGTTAACTATCTACATTCTAATGTCACCCTTATTTCTTTTCCAGGTGAAAGGTTTGGATGTGGATCATGGGAGAATCAACCGTGAGTTTGTTAACTTGTTATTAAATTTTACCATCTTCTGTGGCTCTTAAATGTGACTGTTTATTTTGTATGACAGCCTATATGTCTTCTCCCTGCCACATTTAGTTGATCTTGTCCGAAAAGGAAAAAAATGTAAAAAAGAGGTAATCACTATTGTTGGATTATTTGTGTTTTATAAAACTACTCTTTTATTTAATTATTTTTCTGTTGTTGGATGCATCTATTTTGCAGCATGGACTCATTTAGCTCCAAGGAAACCCAAAAAGGTTCAAGCTCTAAGAAGTTGTGGTTATTCTCGAGTAGTGGGGTATAGGGATTCATTGCTAAAGGATTTATTAACCGTTTTAATTTCTTTGAGATTAGGCTGTGTTTGGTTTCGATGCAAACGCAAATATGTATTCTATATAAATACCCTATTTTTGGTTTAAGAATGTAAAGTGGGTTTTTAGTGTAACATCTTTTTTTTGTATTCTTCCTGTTTGTTTGAAATCGGTGCAAAGCTTGGGCCCATCATTAAATGCCTTAAAAACTTTTGATCAAACACACCAATTATCAAAAGGGTACAAAAATGTATCAAAAATTGGATACAGTAATGTCCTCTCCTTAGGATAAAAAAATGTGAGAAAACACATTTTTGACCTCTTAATTATTGCATTTTTGCATGTCAAACAAATGCTCACAAATCCAAATTTGGGGTACATAAATACCCTGCTTCGGTGTTTATATCGCAAACAATCGCAACCTTAGTTGGAAAGATTACAAATACAAATTTGTAGAGTGCAAAACCTTGTATTTTATATTATTTTGTATGTATTTATACTATACATATTTGTATTTGTACTCTTTCCAAATTGAATACAAATACAAATGCAAATTTGTATTTGTACAAATTTTCAAATTGAGTGCAAAACCTTGGAAGGAGTACAGATGCAAATTTGTACAGTACAGATGCAAGTAAAGTAATACAAAATTCAAGGTTTTGCACTCTACATAACTGCATTTGTAGTCTTTCCAAATTGAGCCTTAGAGGCATGAGATATGTTGTTATCAAGTCAAATTTGCTAGCTTTACTTTTTGGTTTGGTTACTAAGTGGAATAGTTAAATATTACATGAGGCACTTACATGAGGCACGCAGTCTAGAACGAGCTATAAATTGGGATGTGCTGCTTGCGGCCTAAACGAAGGCATGTGGGCCATGCGGGATATGGCACAATGATATGCGGGTTGTGTTGGGTATGACATGATGGTATGGGTCATGTTGGGCTTGCATTTCTAGGCCCATGGCATGACATGACAGTGCGGGCCGTGCCCCCCACGGCCCGTGACCTGGCACGACCCAGCACACGGCCTGGCCCGGCCCATGGGCCTATAGTGGGCTGAGTGCGGCCCGCCCATAGAAAACTAGTTAGGGCATATTCATGTATTTTGGCTTTGGAGGGAGAAACAATGACAATAATCCCCCCAAAAGGCTATATAATAGCTAGTTTAGGGGGCATTGGGTAAAGTGATAATTGCCTTTATAATGACTAAAATACACCTCCTAACAACTAAAAATGACTAGTTTTTCAGGGTATTTTGGGCAATTGAATTATTTCCAATTCCTATAAATACCCCTATCCTCCACCATTCTCATCACACCAATTCTCATACTCTCTTATACCCACTCTCATACTCCCTCTACTCTCTAATTCTCAACTTTATTTAAGTTTCAACAAGAAGAATGCTTGCTCAAGTATCTCAAGTTAGAAATTTGGAAGGGTTGGTGGCTTCAATTGTTGAAATCAAGTTGAGATTCCAAACCGGTATTTCGGGTAAGTTGCAATTAAATTAATTTTTATTGGATTGGACTTGGTCCATCCATAATGAATTTATATTGGATTGGATTGAATTGAGCCAATATTTGGTCCATTGATAGAATATAAGAATATAGGTCTTAATGGACCAGGTTTAGGTTAGAACTAATCTAAATTAAAACAAATTTAAATAGTTCGGATGGTCTAGACATTAAATTGGACCAGTCCAAAATGGTCCGAAATATTCATTGGAATGGATTGGACCTAGTCCATTTGTAATGGACTTACATTGGACTAGATCGGATTGAACCAAATCCAATCCAATTGACACTCATACTTAAAGATAAGCTATAACTTTAAATGTTTTTTTTTTATTATTATTGTTTTTCTACAGAAACTTAGTAATTTCATGGGTATTTTAGACATTTTTGTGTCTCTTCTTAATGGATTCTAACAAAGGGGAATCTACTTGCAACTATATTAGAAAGTTTAAATGAGGTGAATGCAATTACCAAACATCAGGGAAAATTTCAGCAATGGTCAGGGAGGCTTCAAAATGGCATGACACCGCATCATAAAAGTAGTAATGGATTAGGTGAATTTTCATTAAAGCCTTGTTAGTTTTTCAAAAGGTCAGTTATCTGAGTAAGTGCACTTACTCAAGAAAATATTTATTGGGAAACACTTACCCAGGTAAGTTCACTTACTCATGTTCTTTTGATTCCCAAGTACGTTTTATAATAAAATGCCAATGTTAGAATGATCAAAGTTGTCCCATTATGTGTTGTAAACTTTTCTCACAGTGAAAAAATTACTCATCTACTTGATAGATGATCACTCAGAGAAACTAACTTTATTGTGGGGCCCAAAATTTATTAAAAAAATAACACTATAAAGTTGGTCAATGGGAATCACTTTCTCCCCTCCTATTTCCAAAAAAACGAACAGAGCCTAAAGTCCACAAGGATTTGATTGGTTGGTATCATGTCTTTCTCACATCATAAATTTTTTAAATTTAATATTTTTACACTTGAGGAATCCTTTTATTTTTGCTACTTTGTATCATCCATCTCTCTCTCGGCTCTAATGTGCCATTCAACTAGCAATTAAAAGGCAAGAAAGGCAAGAAAGTGTTTTATGCTTGAAATGATCCAAACTGGTATAGATCCAATCCAATCCGATAAGAGAATCGATTGTTATGCATGGTCCAATCCAATCTAACAAAAATAATGGATATATTGGATCAATTCAAATCCGATCCATTGACAGGTGTAATCAACATGTTAGTCTCTATGAACTCTATGTAACAGTAACAGCGTTGACATGGAGCTACAGCCTACATGTCACATGGAGAGGGAGCAGCCTTTGGACATTATAGGCTGTCAAACATCGTAGCTTTCAACTCACAAGCATATTCAAAGCTGAATAATCTCATTTACAACCATATTATTGGAGGTGTTATGTGTGCCGTGCCCACATTTTCGTGCAGGTACGGCACAGCTACTGTAACGGGCCGTGCTGGTTTGGCCCCTGAAGGTTGGGGGTGAAGCTCAGCACGAGCCTGGGCTCATAACCCGTGGACCTTAGGTTGGGCTCGCCTATATATATATATATATTATATATCAAGCAATAAGTTTCCACGCCAGCAGTCCTTTCCCTCTTTCTTTCCTTTTTTCTTGTTTTCTTCTTATGTCATGTTTGGTTGCAATACAAATGAATTTACACTGATGTAAAATCATGATAGTGCAAATGATTTGAGTTTAAATTTTGATCGATTTTTTGTTTTAAATTTTAGCTTATTTTATTTGATTGCAGTACAAATGAAGTAAATTAAGACATGAAGCAGGATAAAGTAAAATCAAACAAGAAATTGTATTTTTTACATTTGCACTCTTATACATTTGTCCTAGTGCAAATAAATTTACACCACAACCAAATACAGCCTTAATTTTCTCTCCTTTCTCCCTTGTCCATTTCCAACCCTTTCCTTAATGTCACATCATCATCCCTTTTTGCACCATCTCTACCCCCCCTTAATATATCCCCAACATCTTACGTCTCTATCGAGGTAAATTATACGCTTTCCTATTTTCTTATTTCTTTGCCTAAATGACATCTAAAATATCTCCAACTCCTAAAACCTCTCATAAATTATTGTTCTCAATAATTAACCCTTACCTTTCTTTCTAAAACTCTCTCTCTCTACAATCATGTTTTCACTATTTGCTTTTGATGAGGGGTAATTTGGTCCGAGTTGTTAGGATGCGGACACGCGGAGCAACCTGTTGATTAGAGGACATCTCAGCATTTCCGAACACCTCAGCAGGTCAAGTCAGTTTGGGCACCATGGCTAAGACCGAGGTCCAAGTAGCTTGTCGTGTCTTGACCTGTGAAGGTGCCACGTAGCGTTTCTCTAGAAGGGGCGCTAGCTGTCTCCGATCTCTTCGGGATCACGTCAGTCGTCAGTAGGGCTTATCTATATCTCGCCCGAATTGGATGGACCTGGCTGGATAAGCCTTATCCACTCACGTAGGGCTCGCCTTCGGATACGGAACAAGCTCCCAGTCTGACAGGCCAACAATCTCGGAGGTGTTTCATGAGAACTACAGAAGCTCACCTATATAAAGGGACCACCATCCTCCTTGTTAGGTATACACGATTTAGCTCTTAGACACTAGCAATCTTACTTTTAGCTCTCTTTTAAAACCTCCAATTCGCTAATTGAAACATCGAAGTACCTACACTGGATAAAGTACCCCGAGACCTCTGATACTACTTCTTTACAATTCCATCAACCACGCATTAGACCGACGTCCAAACTACCTAAATGATCGGTCACATTGATTGGCCATGGATAGAATCAATCGGTATCATATAATTATAAAAAAAAAAAAAAGAGTCAATTGGTATTTTGATTGATCAAAAAGCTCTTGCCATGCATATCATACCTTTCCGGCATAACATTTACATAATAATTTAGAAACTTCAATGTGATAATATAACCTTAACAAAACTGAAATTAAGATGTTAAAATATGTTTTCTAACAACAACTAACTAATGTATTATTTATAAAATTTATTCTTTCAGACATTAAATAAAATAATAATCACAAAGAAAACCTTTATATTATTAATTATATAATTGGTTCGGATCTTAATCAATTCAAAAATCAAAACGGCAAAAACCAGTCTCGAGTAATTATTGTTGGTTGTGATAAAAGTATAAAACTACATAACCAAACCAACATATGGTTCAATTTTGTCGAGTAAACTCAATCCATTAATAGTCCTATCTAACAAACAATATTATTTCGCAATTCATGGGTTTTGATAAATTGCTAGAAACAACAAGAAAATGCATATGTATTGATGATATGGTTTCTGCATAGTCCATTTTACCAGTTGGGCAAAGAAGGCAACCAAAAACGGGTCAAGATTGACCCACATTCAACATAATCACTATGTTCTTCACTATTGCGGGTAATTTGACCCAATATATGATTTGTCTCTTGGACGGTTGTGCTCTTACCTATCCATTAAACAGTACCAATATACCATGTTCAATACAACTTATGGCTAGATCAAATGACCAACAAACATGTTAGAACCAGTTATGTACCCGAATTAACTTGGTTTTGACATGTTAATTTTATTAATAATTCATTATATTATTATTATCCTGGGCCTGCCGGCGCTAATGGCAGAAAGTTTTGAATTCGAGGAAATACACTGTTCATTTTCTCCTACCTCTCCAACCTTAACCAACCTAAACCAGAGGTGGCGACGACCTTTTCTCCCTCATCTCTTCTCCGCGGCTCCATTTTTTCCCATCTTCCTTTCTCATTCTCTCTCTCTCTCTCTCTCTCTCTCTCTCCATTTTTGTTATTCTTTCCCTCCCCCATCGAAATAATTCCCGATTTCTTACCATTCATCATCCCTCAAGCCAACTGTGGCAAGGGAGATCGATCTCCTCTATCCTTTTTCGTTCACTTCTTTTTTTATTTTGTTAGATTTTCTCTGATTTTTCTTCTCGGTTAGCCACCGAAACGTCTTTCCTTCCCCCTTGTTTTTAATCCTAGATCTCACTGCTGTCACTGCAAGTCCTGGCAGCGGCTGGTGACCTCCCCCATTTCTTTCCCCACATTTTTCCTTCTCTTTCTCTCTGTTTCTCTTCTCTCTCTATATCTCTCAGTGTCGTTCCCGACCCCTTCCCGTTCATTCTATCTACTGCAATTAGTTGCAGAATCGAACCTCCACCAACAGCTATCAAACTCTTGTCCATTTCATTACTGCCACTGCAACATCCGAATCTTCCTCCTCTCTTTGTTATTTTGGCACAAAGCCCCCACCCTCCGGCTATGGTTATGAGCCTCAGACAGCGCCCAGCTGTCAGACGGCGGATCCGATGCTATGAGCCTCAGACAGTGCCCAGATGCGGCCGCTGTTCACGGTGGTGGTCCGGACCCTGTCTCCAGCTGGGGTTGTCGAAAGCACTAACGATTCCCGTGGGATACAGACGACGACAGTGGTGGCAATGGCAGCGGAGAAACAGAGAGTGGAATGGTTGCGGAGTGGTTTACCGTAGCTGCCGCCGGGGAGAGGGACGATGAAGAAGAATGGAGAGGGATGGAGGGTAAAATTGGGTTTTGAAAAAAAATCATACATCACGTGGTATCACGTGTCAGAGCATTAATGGATATTAACGGAGTAGAACAATTACCGCAAAACAATAACTAAACAGTAGAGAGATTTACCCTTATTATTTACTAAACAATAGGGGTAGTTTAAGAGATTTACCCTTATTATTATTATTATTATTATTATTATTATTATTATTATTATTATTATTATTATTATTATATAATACTGGATTATAGATTTAAAAAAATATTAACACAAAAATTATAACTTTAAATTTCATTTGTGATTAATTATTAATAATACTATAATCATTAAAAATACCTCTAAAACAAGATGAAAATAGATTTAGTTATGGTTTAATATAAGCAATTAATAAATTTATAGTTAATAAAATAAATTTGAATTTTAAAATTTATAGTAAATAAAAATACAATGTGTGTTAGTTTAAAATCCATTTAAAAATAATTGCATTAATAAGCACTATAAAATCAATAAAAAAATTATAGTTGATTAATTATTAAATAATATTATTTTTAAATTTAATTAATTGGATTGAAGTTAGATTGCTTTAGCCTAATTAGGAATGTCACAAGGATCCTTTTGCTTCAATTTCGCTTGACAAAGTTTGTACATTGCATTGGTCCCAATTAAAACTAACATTTATTAATATTAAATTACTTTTATTTAAAACAGTAAGAACTAATATAGACTCAAATTGACATGACCCAACTAGGAATGTCATAAGCTTCTTATGCTTCAATTTCAAATAATATCTATGGTCGGGTTAGTTCGATTTTGGTCGGTTTAAAAATAGCCAAATTGAAACTAATCCAACTTGATCGGGGTTAGGAAATTGTTGAATTGAAGCTGATTGGAAATACTAGATAATTGACCAACTCGGGTTGAGTTGTGTCAGTTTAGTCAGTTTTATTGTTTTTATCAACAACCTTAGCTGAAATTAATTATTGTTATTTTTGTATTGCAAAAAAATAATAAAAATAGTATAAAAATATAAATAATTATTAATTATTTAAAATTTTGAAATATAAAACAATTGTTTCCTCTTATGTGTTTCTATTATTTAACTTTCACTTGACAAAGTTCGTGCATCACATTGGTCCTCACTAGTACACACACACACACACACACATACACATGAATAAACTGTTTTGGTCATGCCATGCTGTGGGCCAAAATCCCTTAGCTCAGGGGGTCGTGCACGACCCATCATTGTAATTGGCACGGCCTGATCCATGCCAGGCCATACCAACCTACTAGTGGCTTACGCCTCTATGTATTAGTAAGGTTGCAACTTGGGCCGGGTTGGCCTGAACCTAACCACATACTATCATTTATTTCTTTTAAGGTTATCACTTCACTTAATCCTAATTGAAAATACAAAAACCTTAATATTTATGTTTTTTGAATATTTTAATCTTTATCTCCTCTATGTTATTTTTCACCCATAGCTTGCTGCCTATAATGATCTATTATAAGTCATAACTCTTAATAAACTATAGTCATTTCAAATACTTTTTTTTTCTCAATTTTGTAATTAATGTTGTGTTTGGTTGTAGTGCAATTTTATTTGCATTAGTACAAAAATGTATAGGAGTTCAAATGACAAAAAATGCAAATTCTTATTTAATTTTGTTTTGGGTTTTACTTTATTCTGCTTTATGTCTTAATTTACTTTATTTGTATTACAACCAAACAAAATAAGATAAAATTTAAAACAGAAATAGGTCAGAATTTACACTTAAATCATTTGCATTGCCATGGTTTTGCATCAGTACAAATTTATTTGCATCGCAACCAAATGCAGCCTAAAGAATCAATAAAAACATCAACAAACAAATACTAATAAAACATAAGATTAATATATGTAGTGAAAGTTGAGTTAAAATATGAGATTAAGAAGTTCTACGAGATTATAAGGGATGGAAAGAACGTTGGGTTGGGCCCAACCTGATCCCAGCCCAACCCAAAGTTGACTTCGGGTTGGGTTGGGTTAGGGTTAGGGTTGAAGAAACTTAGTTAGGATTGGGTAGATCGGATTGGGGGTTTAGAACTTAGGGTTGGATTAGGATTGGCCTCAACCCGACCTAACCCAGCCCAACTTGCAGCCCTACATATTAGTAGTCCTAACATCTAAATGTCTTCTGTCATTCATGGTTTTATTGGTTTAAGTGCTGGGTGGACCATTCTATTAGTAAAAATAGCCAAAAAATTGAGACTTCGAAAGCATGTTTTGAAACTCCATGTCATGTTATTGAGGTTTTCTTAAACTTGCTCTGAATTTTAGATACCTCTAAAGACCCCTTTCAGATGACCATAACACCACTCTATTCAACTCTATCCTTTAAACAAAAATACCTGTAATCAAGGATTAAAATATCGATCCAATATGCCTAATGCATCAGATAATGCATTGACACACCAATACAAAGGGTTTTAAAAATATTTAAAATGTCTTAGGCTTCTTTCCCTACCCCTAATGATTATAAAATAAAAGTAAAAAAATAAAATAAAAGTAAATAATGATTATATTGATACGCATCGATACACAACTTTGTGTATTGGGTTTATATTTTAATCATTGCCCATAATTATATGCTTGATCCATAGTTGAAGGCCAAAACTTAAGACATATTTTATGTGAAAAGAAATGATAAGGTGAAGTGAAACATTGAGGTGTTGTGAAATGAGTGAAGAACATATAAGATAGGGGTCTGTTATCATAGTCAATAAGGTATATTGGCTGATAAAGGTTAATTTTGTTATTAAATAAATAATAATGCTACATGTGAATCACTTCTATCATGGTCATGATCCAAAAGAAGGTAGTTATCTCATAAATAAAAATATTTGACAAGGGGATCTCTGAAGGTATTGAAAAATCAAGCAAGTTTAAGGCTGTGTTACTTTTATAGTTCCCTACCCTTTCCATTTTTTTCCTACCTTTTCTTTAAAACCAAACATAACCTATGAGAATCTCTAAAAATTTAGAGTGAGTTTTAGATTAAAAAAACCATGAAAAGCTCACAAAAAAATAGTGGTATTGTTTCAGAACCAGAACCATACCAATCTCTTTTTGAACAAGACGATTTTTTTGAACCACACAATGCATAAGTGGCTGCTCCGTTCATGGTTTATTTTCTGAACCAATGATATATGAGCATTAGTTGTATGGTTTATGTGTATATGTACTTTCACCACTTGTTACTTATATGGTCATCATCAAATATAGACATTTCGATTGGAGCCGTATTGGTGTGCGAGACACCCCATGTAACTACCGTGTCATTCTATTCTTACATCAGTAAACCATGTTTCTTGATTAAAAAAGAAACACAGATCCCCTTTGAAGTCTAAATCAAGGGTTGTATTGGTCGATACATATCGTATTGGAAGCTTCCCGATACATCTTTCCGAAGGGTGTTTTGGGGTCTAACCCGGTTCGGGGGTAGATGGGCCTTAAACCGACCCTCTGAACCGGGTTGAAAAGAAAAAAAGAAAAGGGGGAGTGACACAGATCCCCTCTGAACCATAGCATACAGAAACATTGATTGTGTTAATGAATCAGATGAAACAGGAAAGCAACCACCAACCGAACACCCCTTTACTAGTTCAACTGTCAGGTCCAATCCAAATATGGCAACTATGAATATGAGTAATAGTACCGTCATTCTTTCGTTGGAGACAGTTCTTTTGGTCAGCCAATATTGATTGTAAAATTGGTGTTACTCTGCGAATTTTGATTTTTCTTTTGTGGGATAGGGAGCCCAAATGAAAAATTCTCTCTCTCTCTCTCTCATGAAGCGAGTCTGTGTCTCTTTGAGAGTAGAGCTTTTCCTTTCTCCCTGTAACCCTTCCTAGTTTTCCTCGCCGATCTCTGTCAGCGTCAATTTCCTTTGCCCAGATGGATCGAATGGTGCAACCAAAGAAGACATTGAGAATGAGATTTTCCAGAGCTTTGCAAATATTCTACAGGATAAAACTCCCATGAGGTCAGTAGCCAAAAAAGATGTAAGCAGTAGGGAGAACTACGAGAACTGAAAGAATATTTATGTAAAGCCTAGCAGTTGAAAAGTGGATATGATATAGTTTATTATGGAGGTAAAACTTTTATGGTTAAGTTCCTTTCGAAATTTTATCATGATATAGTGTTTGATGCAGGCCCATGGAGTTTCAATGGTGATTTCATTTTAATGGCTAAATGTGAAGCTAATAAGCCCAAATGAACATATACCAGCCATTGATCGAAAGTGTTCCCTATACACTTCTGAGTGGGGAAGAGATGATAGTCCCTTTTGCTTATGAACGGCTGCTGGCTGCCCCGATTCTGCTCGTCATGTGGTTTACTTGGGCACGAGTTTGAGGGGTGCAAAGTTCGGTTCGATATAATGGAGAAGATTGAAGAGAGCAAATCACTAGAATTTAGAAGCATCGGAATTCATTGAATGAAGAGAAGTAGCGTGGTGATTCTCACCCAGAGAATAATGAAGAGGAGGGTGACATTGAACATACTGTAGCAAACCTTTGTCTTGAATGTAAATTCGACATAGGAGGGATATAACAGTTCTTTCACTAGAAACTGAAACCAATATATGGGATCCTTTTCACACAAATGGGACAAAAGTTAAGAAAGAAATGCATAATTGGGGACATGAGCATTGTTGTTACATAGCCTGCCTCAAATATTCAACAGCTTGAGAAGGGGATAGCTCAGTTACAGATGCAGGATAGTGAATTACGAGATACAAACAAAGAGTTGGAGTTGACAAAGCAACTAGAGGTTTGGTTGGATAGGGAGGAGTGTTACTGGAAACAGCGCGCAAGAGTTGATTGGCTTGCAAATAGAGACAGAAATACAAGATATTTCCACGCTGTTCCTTCTAATCGATGGAGAAAAACACAATCCATTGGCTGAAAGATACAAACGGTAGGTGGACCTCTTCTCCAAATTGCATCATGGACACTCTTATCTCATTACTTTCAGAACTTGTTCCATTCTAACAGCCCATACCTCAATGATTTCCTTGAATTGGACTTGCAAATAACAGATGCCCGTAATGAAATACTTTGTACTATTCCTGATGAAGAAGAGGTCAAGCGTGCTATCTTTTCTATTGGAGCACATAAGACCCCTGGACCTGATGGAATCCATGCCTCTGTTTACCAAACATGTTGGTCGACGATTCCAAATGATGTGGTGGCAATGGTGCAAAATTGATTTATTAGGCACTGGACTTAGTAATGTTTCCTACAAAATCATTGCTTAAATCATAACTAGAAGAATGAAGTCTCTTCTTCCCCAGCTTATATCTCCCTTCCAGTCAACATTTACACTGGGTCGGCAAATCACAGATAACACAGTCATCTGTAAAGAGGTAATACACACTGTGAAGAAGCAGAAAGGTAAGAATAGCTACTTTATGTTGAAATTAGATCTCAATAAAGCCTATGATAGGCTTGAATGGGAATTTGTGCTCAAGGTGCCGCAATCTCTTGGGTTCTCTAACCTTCTTTGCAACTTGATATACAATTGTATTGCCACTACTAGCATTGTTGTTATGGTTAATGGCTGTGTTGGAGATTTTTTTAATCCTTTTAAGGGACTCAGACAGGGCTGCCCATTATCCCCCTACCTATTCATTTTGTGTACAGAGATCCTATCTCGTTTGCTGATTTCAATATTGGAGAGCGAAGAGGTCCATGGCGTTAAGTTTGGCAAGAAAGGAGTAAGAATCAACCATTTCCTCTTTGCTGATGACGTTCTGATCTTTGGGAAATGTTCTTTAGCTGAAGTTCAATGCTTAAATGATCAGTTACAACTCTTCTGTGAATGGTCTGGCCAGGAAATTAATTACCAAAAATCAGCCATCTATTTCAGTCCCAACACTCATGCAAGGACCCGTGATCGAATCCAATCTATGTTGGGTCGGGGGTCACTACTCTAGGGAAGCAAAATTTCTACTTGAGTGGTCTTATGTTTTGCTCTCGATCCTTTAACGGCTGACTGGAAATTTCTCCTGGACAAGATTAAAAACAAGCTACAAGGGTGGCAATCAAATACTAGAAGTTTACAACTTCCTCGTGTGAAGCTTTTTGTTTAGAGGGCTGTAATTGACTCATTACCCACTAAGGTCAGCTTAGTTATGTTGTGGGTCCTCCTCAAGTGGGAGCCCACAACCTTTTAATATAAAAAAAAAAAGCTCGTTTTTCTCTCTATCGACGAAACCGCCGAACTCAGAAAAAGGGAAAAAAAATTTTGGAAAGGGGACTGTCATCGGTTTTCTTTTGCGAACGGAACAGGGAACCTCTCGCCTCCTCCATTGTTCGAACTTTAAGCCACCACTGATTGTCGCCTCCATCTCCATCGCTCCAGTAACAGTCACCGCCGGCCGCTACAGGCAGTAGCCAACAACGCCAGCCGCGTCTTCAACCTTCAATGAGAGAAGATTACTGCTCAGTCTTCATCAAAATGGATAATCATTTGTGCTCCGTTTTGATGATTTTTCAGTATATTGTTCTTGACATCGTGGGCTTTAATCTGTACGGTCAGATTTTTGTTTCTTCGCCTCTTTTGATTCGTCTGTTTGTACCCTATTGTGGGTTATTTGGACTGTTTTTGGTGATTTCCAGTAGTTGATTGTGAGTAGGGGCTTGTGGTGAATCCTTTTGTTTGGAGACACTTTGCTGTACTTATTATGTCTTTATAGTGGAGATTTTATTGACTAGGTCCCGTGGTTTTCACTCCTCACATTAAGGAGGTTTTTCATGTTAAAAATTGTGTGTTTCCTTGCCTATTTATTTTTGGTGTCAAAAACCTAAAAATAAATCTAATGAAGAATGGGCTTTTGAGCATGAGATGGTTTGTGGCTTTATTCGACAATGAGTAGATAATAATGTTTTGAATCATATTACTAATGATTCACATACTAGAACCTTGTGGGATAAGCTTGAGACTTTGTATGCCTCTAAATCTGGGAACAATAAACTATTTTTGCTGAAGCAGGCTATGAATTTGAGGTACAAGGAAGGTACTCCTATTTCTGATCACATAAGTGAATTTCATGGGTGCTTTGATCAATTGTTCGACATGGGTATTAAATTTGAAGGTGAAATTTTGGGACTTTGGTTGCTTAACACTCTACTTGACTCTTGGGAAAATTTGTGTGTGACTTTGTCCAGTTCTGCTCCTGGTGGTGTAGTGACCTTGGAATATATAAAAACTGTTGTTTTGAATGAAGAAGTTAGACGACGAACTCAACAGACATCCTCTTCTCAATTAGAGGTTTTGATTAATGAAAACAGGGGGAGAAGTTATGATAGAGACCGAGGACAAGGTAGAAGAGGTAAAAGTAAGGCTAGAAGCAAATCAAAGTCTTAAGTACAAAAACCTTGAATGCAATTATTATGGTAAAAATGGACATATCAAAAGATTTTGTTTTCAGCTAAAAAAGGACAATAAATGTAACAAAAGTAAGCAGCAAAATAAAGATAATGACAATGATGATCGTGTTGCCACCACAACTGCATGTGATCTTGTGATTGCCTATGATGAGAATTTGATTAATGTTGCTTGTAATGAGACAAGTTGGGTTGTTGACAGTGGTGCCTGTTTTCATGTTACATCGAAAAATGATTTTTTCACATCTTATACTCCGGGTGATTATGAAGTTTTAAAGATGGGTAATAATGGTTTGTCAAAGGTGATTGGCATTGATTTCTACCAGTGTTCTTGATGATGATGGTTATGTTAGTACCTTTGGTAATGGACAATGGAAACTCTCTAAAGGTTCTTTGGTTGTAGCACGTGGAAAGAAGTGTTCTAGTCTGTATTGGACCAAGACTTCAGTTTCCATTGATGGTGTAAATGTAGTTGAGTGTGATAACCCGTCAGGGTTATGGCACAAGAGACTTAGCCACATCAGTGAGAAGGGACTTGATTGTTTGGCCAAGAAGAATCTACTTTCAGGTTTGAAAGGTGCAAGGTTAGAAAAGTGTACTCACTGCTTGGCTGGGAAACAAAATAGAGTCTCTTTCAAGAGCCATCCTCCCTCTAGGAAATCAGAGTTGCTTGAGTTGGTTCATTCAGATCTCTGTGGTCCGATGAAGACAAAAATGTTTGGTGGTGCACTTTATTTTGTTACTTTTATTGATGATCATTCAAGGAAGCTTTGGGTTTATGTCTTGAAGAGTAAAGACCAGGTACTTAGTGTCTTTAAGCAGTTTCAGGCTTCTATTGAGAGGGAAACAGAGAAGAAACTGAAATGTATTCGCACTGATAATGGTGGTGAATATTGTGGACCGTTTGATGAATACTACAGGCAGCAGGGCATTATACACCAGAAGACGCCCCCTAAGACTCCTCAGCTTAATGGCCTGGCAGAGAGGATGAACAGGACATTGATGGAGAGAGTTAGATGTTTGCTTTTAGAAGCAAAGTTGTCTGGATCTTTTTGGGGTGAGGCTTTATATACTGCTGCACATGTTATTAATTTATCTCCTGTTGTTGCTTTGCAGACTGATGTTCCTGATAGGGTGTGGTACAAAAAAGATGTGTCCTATGACCACTTACATGTCTTTGGCTGTAAAGCACTTGTGCATGTGCCAAAAGATGAAAGGTCCAAGTTAGATGTTAAGACAAGACAGTGTATCTTCATTGACTATGGTCATGATGAATTTGGCTATAGATTGTACGATCCAGTTGAAAAGAAACTTGTAAGAAGTCGTGATGTAATTTTTATAGAGGGTCAAACCATTAAGGATATTGATAAGGCAGAGAAATCAGAGTCTTTCAGTACTAATGGATTGGTTGATCTTAACCTATTTTCTGAGACATATATGCCTAGTGTAGCTGAGTTTAGTAATCGTGATGATGGCCAGAATCATATTCATGATGATTTGGTTGAGGATAATGATGGTGATGTTGCTGATGATGTTGATGATTCTGCCAGTGGTGCTATTGGTGAACCTATTGCCCCACTTAGAAGGTCTTCTAGATAACATATTCCCTCTACTCGCTATTTGTCTAATGAATATGTGCTTCTCACAGATGGGGGAGAACCTGAATGCTACAAAGAGGCTATGGAGTCTGAGCATAAGGAAGAATGGATTGCCGCTATGAATGATGAGATGAAATCTTTGGTTGACAACCATACTTTTGAGCCGGTCAAGATGCTTAAGGACAAGAAAGCTTTGCAAAATCGATGGGTTTACCGGTTAAAGACTTAGGAGAATACTTCTAATCCATGATTTCTAATCCATGATACAAAGCTATATTAGTTGTCAAAGGCTACTGTCAGAGAAAGGGAATTGAGTTTGAGGAGATTTTCTTGCCTATTATCAAAATGTCTTTTATCCGAGTCGTTCTTGGTTTGACAGCCAGTCTTCAATTAGAGGTTGAGTAGATGGATGTAAAAACTGCTTTCCTTCACGGTGATTTGGAGGAAAAAAATTACATGGAGCAACCAGAAGGTTTCGTGGTGAAGGGCAAAGAAGACTATGTCTGTAGATTGCAGAAAAGTCTATATGGGTTAAAACAAGCCCCGAGGCAATGGTACAAGAAGTTTGAGTCTGTTTTGATCTAGCAGGGATTCAAGAAGACTACCTCAGATCATTGTATTTTTGTGCAGAAGTTTTCTGATAATGACTTCATCATTTTATTGCTCTATGTTGATGACATGTTGATTGTTGGTCATAATTGTTCTAGAATTGACAGGTTGAAAAAGGAGCTTAGTAAGTCTTTTGCAATGAAAGACTTGGGACCAGCAAGACATATACTTGGCATGCAGATTACTCATGACAGAGAGACCAAGAAGTTGTGGTTATCTCAAGAGAAGTATATTGAGAAAATACTTCAGCGGTTTCATATGGATAAAGCTAAAGTGGTAAGTACACCTCTTGCTTTACACTTTAAGCTTAGTACTAGACAAGCTCCTTCTAGTGATAAAGAAAAAGAAGACATGCAACGTATTCCTTATGCATCTACAGTAGGAATTTTAATGTATGCAATGGTTTGCACAAGGCCTGATATAGCTCATGTAGTTGGTGTTGTTAGTCGTTTTCTATCAAATCCAGGTAGAGAACATTGGATTGCTGTGAAGTGGATATTGAGATATCTTCGGGGTACTTTTAGTTTAAAGCTCTGTTTTGGAATTGGGAAACCTATTCTTTGCAGTTATACAGATTCAAACATGGCTATTTGATTACCTTTGCAGGGGGAGTTGTGGCCTGGCAGTTTAGGTTGCAGAAGTGTGTTGCATTGTCTACGACTGAGGCTGAGTTCATTGCTATTATTGAAGCATGCAAAGAGTTGCTGTGGATGAAAAAGTTTGTGCATGAACTTGGTTTCACTCAACAGAGGTATGTCTTATATTGTGATAGTCAGGGTGCTATCCATCTTGGCAGGAATCCTACTTTTCACGGTAGATCTAAACATATTGATGTGCTGTATCATTAGATACGGGATGTTTTGGATTCTAAGTTGATAGAACTTGAAAAGATTCATACAGATGATAATGGTTCAGACATGTTGACAAAGACTCAGCCGAGAGGAAAGTTTGAAGTTTGTCATTTGATTGCTGGTTTGGCATTTGCCTCCACTTAAGTCGGAAGGGGAGTTTCTCTCTATCGACGAAACCGCCAAACTCAGAAAAAGGGAAAAAAATTTTGGAAAGGGGACTGTCATCGGTTTTCTTTTTGCGAACGGAACATGGAACCTCTCGCCTCCTCCATTGTTCGAACTTCGAACTTTCTACCACCACCGATTGTCGCCTCCATCTCCATCGCTCCAGTAACAGTCACCGCCGGCCGCCACAGGCAGTAGCCAACGAAGCCAGTCGCGTCTTCAACCTTCAATGAGAGAAGATTTCTGCTCACTGTCTTCATCAAAATGGGTAATCATTTGTGCTCCGTTTTTGATGATTTTTCAGTATATCGTTCTTGACATCGTGGGCTTTAATCTGGACGGTCAGATTTTTGTTTCTTCGCCTCTTTTGGTTGGCCTGTTTGTACCCTATTGTGGGTTATTTGGACTGTTTTTGGTGATTTCCACTAGTTGATTGTGAGTAGGGGCTTGTGGTGAATCCTTTTGTTTGGAGACACTTTGCTGTACTTATTATATCTTTATAGTGGAGATTTTACTGGACTAGGTCCCGTGGTTTTTACTCCTTACATTGAGGAGGTTTTCCACGTTAAAAATTGTGTGTTCCCTTGCCTATTATTTTTGGTGTCATCTTAGCATTATCTGTTGTCAGGATATTTTTGGTGTGTTCCCAATTCTAGATGAGATGGAGTGTCCTCTTTGTGGAGAACATGAGGAGAGCTTGGAATATGTATTGTTCTATTTCCCTGTTGTTATGCCAATCTGGTTTGGTTCCACTCTCTCTATGTTTGTGTATGGACTGTGATTTAAGTAAAAGTGTAGCCCAGAGGTTAACTGATTGGTGGAAAATGGACCAAACCCTGCAAGAAAGACATGTCCTCTTGAGTGTTGTTGTATTGATGTGGTTCATTTGGTGGCATCGGAACAAGAAGGTATTTGAACATCAACCGTTTAGTCCCCTGTCAGTTCTTCATAGAGTGCAAGCCTATATCAACTTTATACTTCAGTCAAGCTGAAAATAATCTCCTCCACTGGTTGAACGGCAGCTGCTTTAAAATGTCTCAAGTCGATGGATTAAACCTCCCCAGAATTGCATAAAAATTAATGTAGATGGAGCTATTAGCACTGAGGCTGCTGGTGTTGGTATTGTGCTCCGTGACCATAATGGTTCTCACTTATTTTCACGAACAATTCCCCTGTTTCCATGCACATCTCTTGAAGCGGAAGCTCAGGCCTCTATGGATTGGAGTTTGCAATGGAATTAAATCTTCACCAAGTGCTTATAGAAGGCGATGCTTCAGTTATAGTTCAGCTTCTGTTGGTGGACACAGTACAACCACCGTGAAAAATCAGCTCTATAATTGATGACTGCAGAAGCTATTATTCATGCCTTTCTTCTATCTCGATATCTTTAGTTAGGAGGACTGCTAACAAAGTGGCTCATTGCTTAGCGCGTTGGGCGTTATCTTGTAATAGACCATATACTTGGTCTCTTTGTCCTGATGTGTTTATCCCTTTTCTGATACTTCTGATCTGAGATAATTGAATTGATGCAGTGGCACTTCAAAAAAAAAAAGAAAAAAAATAAAGTGAAAGTCTGTTTCCTTTAAGAAGATCAAAGCATGATTATAGCTATGAAGTATGAATTAGTTTTTGTTGGCTTGGAAAATTCAAGCCAAGCTGGACAATTTTGTGTTATGACTGAATAAGAAGTCAAAGAAAAAAAAAACAAAGTTGTATTTAAGGAGCAGTTTCCATTTTGGAAACCAATTCAAGTTCGATGGTTTTGCTTCACAGGTTTATTGGAATATTTGGGTATTTTACAGCACTCTTGGCTACTGGTTACTTAGAAGGATCCATTGTTGGATCCCCAATTGGAATGCATCTTCAAGCATGTAAATACAGAATCCCCACGCAAATACAATACCGCGGACTATACTTGCAAACTCTGAAGCTACATCCCTATTGGGGATCCTGCTAATTGGTAATCAGCATAGAATTTTACCGAGGTAAATAGGTAACTTTTGGGAACCAATTTTTGAGTATTCTTTTGGGTTCATTTCCAGAAGTATAAGTTTGAGTCTTGTTTAAGATTTTAAATATAGGTCAAAATGGTGTTTCTCCAGGTTGCTCTTTAGCTCATTTTGGTTTGTGTTTTCATTATAAACCCCTATTTCATAGTAGTGGGTTTTCTGTATCTACTTGAGGGTGTAGGCAGTTTGTTTTGTTGAACCATGTAAATCTTGTAATCTTATGATTTGTATTTTTTCTATCATGTTTCTCTATTTCTTGTTTCAGTCAAACCCATTATCATGTTTCCATAAGTTGTGAGTGGCATGTGCTTGGTAATGTAGCCTTTTCATTGCCAGTATTTTTGATGTTTCAACTGGATAAAAGCACCCTAAGATTGCGTTTGGTTTGAAGGAAAAGGTAGGTAAAGGAAGGGAAACCAATACAAACTTTGAACTGCAAGCCATCTAGATGTTCATTGTTAATAGGGAATTGCAACCCTTCATATCCATCAGTAGGAAGAAACTAAGGAAGCTAAATATAATAAAGAGGATAGTTCCATCACTTTCTGCATTATCAAATCAATAGGGAGACTCTTCAATCATCATTTTTTTACATCAGGTAACTAGGGAATAACCTCATCACTGATATTCCCCCTGTGAAGGGTACTCAAGAAATTGGTGTCAACACATACATCTTGCATGCATGAGAATCCACAGTGGCTGTCAAATTACCCGCGAATCGTGTCTTCAGAGTCTTGTGCTGCATGAGAATTGCAGGTATAAGGAATCTTAAGTAGATACCCACAATACATAACTGAAAGGGATGTATTAATGTTCAAAGTGAAGACATATCAAGGGTTCACAATCTGTAATTACCTCCCAAAGATCTCTTGCCTTAACCAGGCTGTGTGGTGGGATGCCTATGTCATCCCAGTTAGCAGTAATAGGATTACGTGATGAACCTCGGTTGAATAGGAGGACAACAGTCCTATAACCAGAAAGAGGTCCAGACCAAACCTGCAGCAGGAGAGATACATCGATCATTTTCCTAATTATATTCACCAAAAGCCACAGATATTATAGTAGATTGTCCTTGATGTACCTCTAGATCTCCCTCCATTCTAACTTTTTTTGCCTGAACACCAAGTGGATCTATTTGACATTCACAATACAAGTTAGAATACTGAATGTATGCAGATCAAAATGTTTTGTAATAAATCTGATTCTAATAGAAGATACTTGCCCTGGTTAACTGCAATAACCTCCTTATTTGAGATGATCTCCATAGTTTCTTTGGTTGCATTTCTCACATCACATCCAATAAGAAGAGGAGCCTGCATGGTCATTATTATTGATACGTATATCAAACCAACCAAGCATAGGCACAGAAACACATGGAAGATAGCCTTTTGTTACCTTAGAAATGGACCATATGCTAAAGTGGGCAATGTATTCATCTTTAGTCATCCCCCCATTTCCTACCTCAAGCATGTCTGGATCTGCTCACACAACAGATGACTGGATTCTGAGATCAAGGTCATCTCTATTTTAGTCATTATAAATTTACTGTTAACTAGTTTTTGGCCCTTCTCAAGAAAAATCCTGGCTCCACCCCTGTTTACAATCTTTATATGGGTATCATCTAATCAATCACAAAACTCCCATAGATATAGTGATTCTTGAGTATTTGCATTGTATTGTAAACATTGGACCAATACTAACCATTCCAACCACCAGGCCTTGCAAGATCAGCATAGACTTCATTCATGTCAGCTCTAGACACCATGCTATTGCCAGAAAACAAGTAGAAACCAATTTTTAATCAAGATATTTGGGGTAGTGATAATTGAAAGAAAATGCTCGAAAAGAAAGAAAATGCCTTTACCTATCCCAATTATCTGCAATATCATTGGTAGTTCTCCAGCTATTCCCTACGTTAGCACCCCAGAGAGCTGGGTGTAGATCCCCCCTACATCAGCAAAGAGGAAAGAATAAAAACATCAACACAAAAGAAGATAGGAAATAGAAGTTATTAGATGAATATTATAATGAGAAAGAGGCTTTCCATTCACATAGAGAGAAGAAGATTGGGCGGCCGGTCTTCATCAGAGCTCGGGTCATTACAGGGTACCTATATGAAAAATGAAGAGACTCCATTGTAATGAGTGGCCTCAAAGTGGAGCTACTGAAGTTCAAGTTGTTCTAATAAAGCAGTGAAGATAACTAGGAATAATTACCTAATGGTTGGCTTTGAACCATCATTATTGCAATTATCATACTTCAAATAATCAATACCCTAAAGCACAAAACCAAATTGGCAGTTCATTATTGGAGCCCCTAATGGTTCTGAATAGGATATTTCAAACTATTTGTTGCATAGAACAAGCTATATACCCATGAGGCAAAGGTTTTGGCATCTTGTTCTTCATGACCAAGTGAACCTGGCATCATTTTGCTACAGGTGAAGTACCTTGACAAATTAAAGAAAAAAACAGAAGAAATGTAAGTCCCAGTGTCCTTTTTTATAATGCAAACAAGATAAGAGAACAAAGAGAATGAAAGGCCAGATAACAGTATGTAAGAGATGGATATTTCAGGAGTTGCACAAGATTAAATATTATAATGTTTAGAGAATCTTTATACTTGTAACCATGGGGCAATGTCAAGAATACAGATAAAATACTGTTACTTACCCTGCATCTGAGTAGATTCCTAGCATAAGTCCCTTGCTGTGAACATAGTCAGCCAGAGCTTTAATCCCTGATGGAAAGGTCGACTTCTTGGGCACTAGATTTCCCTGAAATTCCAAACACCAACTTTCTTATTCAATATTCATATTCATGAAATATAATGAACCAGCATTTAATATTCTGTTTAATCTATTAATATGCCAACACTGTTATTAGTTAAAAGAAAAACCAAGGTTGGGGTTGATGAAACTGAAAATATGTTTTCTTGTTTTTTGTAGACAACATAATTGTTAATAAATTTTAATTAAATGTAAAACTGGACTACCATTTCATATTTAATTAGTGACCAAATTTTCCTTGTGTACATAAATTTTATAACGCATTAAAATGGAAAAGAAAGATGAGAGAGAGAAAAAGAATTTAATAACAAACCTTGTCATCGCGAGAGATCTCAGCCCAGCAGTCATCTAGTACGACAATAAATCACATTTAGCTAAGTATCAATAATTTAACTGTCATTTCAGAGAGAGAGAGAGAGAGATTCCAACAAAAGATACCTATATTAACATACTTATAGCCAAGCTTGGCAAGCCCAGTTGACACCAGAGCATCAGCTGTTAAATCAAAAAGTTGGTAAGAGGTGTCAACAATGAGAAAATGAACTCATTTCAGGCTGAATTATAAGAGGAAAGTTTGTTTCTTCTGCTTTTTTTTTTTTATGGAAATTGTCTAAAACTCATCACAAGTTTCAGCATTTCTCTTAAACTCATCACAATTTTTCAAAATGTCTAAAACTCACCATGTCACTAACTTGATGTTAAAGAGACTAACGGGTGTTAATATATTACCATTTTAACCTTCATAGAAAAATATAAATATATACAAAATAAATTCGTAGGTGTTAATATATTACCATTTTAATATTTAGACACGAAAAAAGGAAAAAGTTCAAAAAAATATTTTCAAATATAAAATACATAAAAATATAGAAATTAAAAAAATATAAAAAATTGCAAACAAAATAAAAATTATTTTCAAATTATAGAAACTATAGAAATTGAAAAAAATCAGAAAATAAAAATTGTAGGAAAAACACCAAAAATTATAAAAAACACAGAAATTGTAAATAAATAACAAAAATACAGGAAAATTTATAGATTGTAGAAAATAAACAGAAATTATAAAAAACATTGGAAATTATAACAAAACACTAAAAATGCAAAAAAAAAGACCATTTTTCCTCTAACTCACCATTTAAGGGTAATTTGGTCATAAAAATTGTTATTTATGCTGACATGGACACCTCTGTTAAGAAGCATTATCCATGCATCAAAAGGAAGATGAGTTTTGAAAAATAAATAGATGAATTTAAGAGAAATGTTGAAAACTCATGTTGAATTTTAGACAATTTCCCTTTTTTTATTTTATTCTCAAGACATATTAAATAGCATTAAACATAAAATAAAATTGTGAAGCCATGGATATTCTAAATTCCAATGCAGACAGAGTTTGACTCCACAGAACAGAATAAAAAGTGGGGCCCAGCTGGGGTTTCTGCCATTAATCTTATCTACCTACCACTAGCACTAGGGTTGCTGTTATACTCGGATATGGATCCGACCCGATCCATGTCCTCAATTATTTGAGGGGCTTCACAGACTTAAGTTTACACTCACCTGTTTCTCTGATAATCTTCTCGTCTATCTTGCAGTTGAAGTGATTCCAGCTATTCCACCTGAACAGAGAAGAAACAAGACGTCAGAGTCTCAAAACACACGGAAGTGAAGGAGAGATTGCAGTGAACGTGGACTGAAAGTAGTTAGAAAAAAACCAGCCATTAGCCAACCTAAAACACACATGTATACAAAGAAACAATTGATGGTGTTATTTGTTTCTTCACTAGAATGGACCCATCAGTTAGAGTTAGACTGCAGCAGAGATAAAGAGGCAGCAGACATGAACAAGAACAAGAAGGATGGAGGATATCAGAGAGAGAGAGAAGTCGATAGTTACCCCATGGGAGGGGTCTTGCCGAGTCCATTGGCGAGCAGAGTCCTACGCTTCACATCTTGGGATTCCGCCTCTGTCAATCTCGACGCAGCAGAAACAGAAACCAAAAAGCAGAGGAAGATGATGAGCACATTAATCAATAACAATAATGGAGAAGAAGCACCAGATATCTCCATCACCAGATTCACCACCACTCTCTCTCTCTCTCTCTGTTGGACGATAAATAGATAGAAAGAAAACATTGATCGAGGTGGGGAAGCGAAACACGGAGTCCTATTTATAGACGTATTTTGTGAATGAGCCAGTAGAACGGAAAAGAGTGACGGACCACTACGCAACAACACTACAAGAAAGGCTACGCGCGTATACTTCAAACTTTAGTCTGCCAAGCAAGGAAGGAGCCTGGATTCTGGAGAACAATTCAATTAGCCTCTCAATTAATTGATTTCTAGAAGGATCCTCTATTAATTTAAAGATTATCCGTCAAAAATATTAATAATATATGATGGATTAATCTTAAATTAATTAATACCTGAATCTGTAATCTTGTTTAGTCTGATCTGATCATCATCTTATATTTTTTGGGGTAGAAACAGAGAGCACCAATAGAAAATTCAGGCTCTCCATTTTTGAATTTTCCACCTCCGTTCCGTTGGTTTTCCACAGCCTATCCTCTCCGTGATTTGTGATTTGTGAACTATACGCTGCCAATATATCAGGAGCTGCCAACTGCAGCCGTACATTGGGAACATCTCCAGTTGGGACAATATCAGGAGCACATTTTGTTGATAACATATATCTCTTTCTATAACAATCATGGTAGATGTTCTCAATGCATGGATGAGATGTGAGGAGGCATCGTCTAGGGAATCCATCCGAAGGTTGAGAGTTGACACGTGTCACCTCACCAACATATAAAAAAAAGTTGAAAACCGTGCCATCTGATCTGACGTGGCATCTGGAAAGAACCTCGTTCAATGGAAGCCACATACCGAATGAATGGGTATTGAAAGAACCAGGGCCCACCGTTGATTGCTGGGACCTTCCAATGGTAGTAGGTTTGTTATTGTCTGGACATACAAAATATGGACCACCGATATCACAATTGCCAGCCCACTGGGCCATAACCATCATGGCTCAAAACATTCTGATTCCACTATTTTCGCCCCAGACCAGAGTGCTTGGCAATAAATGGTGGGTCCCATCTAACCCTATTCTGATTTACTTCTGTGGTTTATGATTTACGTATATAACTTAAATTCTTTGTAGGTCTAGGTATATCCGGCAAAAAGTTGACTCAGTCCGCGAACCCGATCCAATCTAATTCAAAAAAATAGGGTTAGGGTTTCATATTTAGCTATCCGAATATGAAAATGACTTGATCCGAACTAATCTAGAAAAAATTGAGTTGGGTTGGGTTGGGTCATGGGTCAACTTGCTGATCCGATTGTCAAGTCTAATTGGGACTATTTATGCATTGTTAGAAGTTTCCATTCTTTAATTTTTTTATTTAGTCTTTCTCTTTATTGTTTACTCTTTAAATTGTTAAATGTTCAGGTTTTTTATTTTATATTTAGAATTTTAAGGTTAATTCCTTTAATTTTGGCATTTTTCATGTAGTTTTTTCTTTATTTTATTTTTTAATTTCAGTTATTTTTTGGGATGACCTGAATCGACCCATGGGTCAATCCTAACCTGAACATTTAGGATTAGGGTCTAGCATTTGATAATCCAATCCGAAATTCAACCTGACCTAAAATAAACCCGAAGTGTTTTGACCCAACCCACCCAACCCAATTGCCAGGTCCGTCTGGCCAACAAACGCTAAATGGGAGCTCCAAACAACTGCATGCATTAGCTAGTTGTGAGTTGTGACAACTTGGACCGGATGAACCCGAACCCAACCCGAATTCAGTCCTGAAAATTAGGGTTGGATTGGATTGGGTTAGGGTTGAATTATATAGTTGTATTTATGGACACATGAACCTTTTTTTCCTTCCAAAAGTGGCTTTTGCAAATTTTAAGTAGCTTTTCCACCTAAAACTCTTTTTGTTTTGTCTTTTGCCTTTTCTCTTTTATATACTTTGTCCTATATAAAGGAAGTATATATTTTGCAAATTCCACAAATAGAGGTGCAAATTCAGGTTACAAAACCAGACTCAGATGTGAGTTTGCATGTAATTTCAACTACAAAACCAGATTCGCAAATGCAATTCTCGCCGTGGTTTTGGCTATGAATTTCTGCAATGAAGCTTGCACGAATTTACATAAATACTCAATGGGACACTCTTGCCACGCCAAAATCATGACAGTTGATATGTTTTAAAGTTAATCCAATGATCATTACTTAATCAGATGTGATCAAGAAACATCATTTATAATCTGATGTGATCAAGAAACATCATTTAAATGTTCAAAGTCATTAATTATTAACCAATTGTGAATATTCACTTAATTCATATTTGTGACTGTATAAAGAGTTTCTTGAAACAAACTCGAAAGTTTTCATAGTGACTTTGTAGAAACTATAAAATGAGAGTAAGGTGGCGTTTGATAAATATGAAATACGAAGGCTGAAAAGTTAAAAAGATATTATTTGTGTCTGAAATTTGAAAATCAGCATAGATGCTTTTTAAATTTTTAGAGACTCTAAATAGATAAGGTTGTTTGTATTGGATCAATTCTTCAACATCTGAAATTGCTTGATTTTACTATTTTATCCCTAGAATAGACTATTTGATAATTTTGAATTCAGTTAGCACTATTTCATACATTATCATCCAAGAAATTGTTAAACAATAAATAATATTAAAAGAATTAAAATGTTATAAAATTATAAAAATAATTAAAAATAAAATAATAAAATAATATTGAAAATACTAATTAATTCTATAAAGCAATGAAAATATATTTAATAATTAGCAAAATCGTATCTTAAAAGTAATAACATATTTAATAATTAATAAATAATACAATATGTAATAATTAATATAAATAAGAATTATAAAAAAATAAAAAAATTAAAATAAATTCTAAAAGATTAAAATAATAATCAATTCATTTTGTAATATAAATAAATTATAAAATATTTAATCTGTAATATAAATAAAAATTATAAAAAACTTAAAATTAAGATAATATTGAAAATAATAATAAATTCGATGACATAATGAAAAAATATTTAGAAAAAGTGAAACAATATCATAAAAAGGTAAAAAAGATTTAATAATTACTAAAAATTAAGACCACTTTGAAAAACATATTAGAAAATAAAAAATAAATTATAAAACATAATAAAAAATGATTATTTTTATAAATATAAAAATATTATTTTTTATAACATAAAATAAGTTATAAAATAATAAAAAATCATGAATAAATATAAGTTATAAAAAATTATATCATCACCAAATTAAAATTCCTATACATTCAATTCTCAACTAGGAGGAAGTTAACATAGTTGTTCATAGGTTACATACATTGCGTATAAGAGACAATAATAACAATTATGTTGATTATAACAAATTGGAGGACATTGCATATAAGAGATGCATGTGATATCCAAGTGCCATCTCTTTCTAGAGCGGTTGTGATATTCGGGTTTCCTACAAGCCATGAAGTGGGTTGATTAAACAAGTTGAGCTCCCTCACAAGGTCTACAACCAATTCATTAACCTAATAAAAAAAGTGTGCATGTTTTCCCACATTGGGCAACACAAAAAAAACTCCCTCAATTTTCATCTGTCTCAACCTTGCGAAGTTCCATATATGCATACATGATTGGAAAATGCTTAAAAACCATTTATCCCTACATAAAAACAAATTTGTCCACGTACATAACCATAATAGTACATTAAAAATAAACAAGCATTCTACGAAATAGTTCAAAGTATACAACTAGGATCAACAACAAATAGTTCAATGCATGTTCCTATTTAATAATTTTTACACAATTTCCTCTCGCTAGGAGATCATGAACTATGCATTAGCTTGCTGTGAGCGACAAAAAATGGCTCATTTGGGCTGATTTTAGAGTTGCCACCCATCAGTTAAGTGAAATGGAGGTGATGGGGCCTTCAAGATCTACATTGGAAAGCATGTTTGGTTTAATAGTGGCTCCAAACCCAAGATACTAGCTAAACCAATCTGGGTAAGATAAGGATGGGAGAGGCAAGGGGTTAGGCACCCCTCCCTCAAGTCTAGTGAATGAGGCCCACATGGATTCCCAAACAAGCATAATCATGAATTCACAATTTTATAATCAATTAAGGGCATATTAATAACAAAGAAAGTAGAATAAACCAACACAAAAGAGAATTCACACTATAAATTTCAAAATGTATTATTTTTTTATTTTTATTATAATTTTTATCATTATTATTTATTATTTATATTTTATATCTTTACTATTATTTTACATCATATTATTTTTTATATTTTTTTCTTCTTTTTTTCTATTATATGTTTTATTTTTTATTTGTTATTATTATTATTATATTTTTATTTTAATCATTTATTTATTATTTTACCATTTTCTTATGGAACCTTGTTTTGTATTCATTTACTAATTACTCATTACTAGCTTCTACAACTCCCTTCAGATCCCATTTAATCTATCGACCTAAAAAGAAAAAGAAAGAAATAAAAACGAAGTAAAATGTTAAGGAAGAAAGAACAAGAATGGAACTAACCTGTATCGGTTTTAGCTTTCACAACTACGATGCAACAGAGAATCTTGGCTAGCTTCTGTCTAGGTTCATTGATCTTTGAGTAGTGATGATGATTTGAAATAGTGAACAAGAGATTGAGGTGAGGAGGCGAGCTTCTAAGTGTAAGCTCCACCTATCAATTAAGGACAGGACCCCAAATGACAAATGTCACAATTGCTTTTTCTTAAATGGAAAAGGAACCAACAGGTAGGAGATCGATGGATGATTAAGGGAGAGAGAGAGGGGGAGGAGATCGAAAGAGAGCAAATTCACTTGAAAATCTTTTGTAGTAACATGTTACAATATGACTCAAATGAGGAGTTACTCATTCAGATGTTTCAAAAGAGTCTTACGGGGAATGCTAGAACTTGGTTTCCAAATTTAGGGGATGATCGAGCAACACCTGATCAAGCACTTGATCAATCAGTTTTCTTACAACATGGATAGCACCTGATTGAGCAGACCTTGAGTCTATGACATAGAACTCAAGAGAAAGCTTGGATTATGCATATCAATGGTGTGAAATAGCAAATAGATTGCAATACCCGATGTCAAAACAAGAGATGATGAGGTTGTTCATTAAGACGTTAAAGGGTCCGGATCATACCATGTTGATTATGCAACCTTTGATGGATTTTAGTGATTTGTAATGGGAGTTATCAAAATAGAAGAGGCACTTAGGCAGGGTTGGATCAACCTGGTGATGACTGATGAGACTAAAAAGTACCCTATTTTTATCCCCAAATATTCACTCTTTTTCATTAATTTAGCACTTAATTGGACTCATTACTCTTGTATTTTGATTCAGGGCAAGTAAGAAGGCAATTGGAAAAAAAACAAGGCAAATCGGATGATTTTGCACAGTTTCGGCACCATTCAGTAATCTGGGCATAACTCTCAATTCCGGACTCCAATTTGGATAATTCAAGAGGCATCAGAAAGATGAAAGAAAGGCCCACAACTTTTATATTGGGTTTTGACAGATTCAGTCTGCATCAAAGACAAAACTGGACCCGAAGTCGGAGCAAGTTCGCAGCAAAGCCCATTTCACAACTAAAGCCCAATTCGCAGAAGAGCCTTGTAGCAACCCAAGATATTAAAGCAGCCCAACTCGAATTCAAGAGCCTAGAGTCCCAATTTCGAATGTAACCTCCAGAAAGAGAGTCTTATTAGATTTAAATT
>NW_010729166.1:1917591-1987250 GCF_000365185.1 Nelumbo nucifera
AGCAAGTTAGTGCCGTAGGAGGATTTCCGGGCCAACCTCAATGCAAGTATGATCCCTATTCCAATTACTACAATCCTGGGAGGAGGGATCATCCCAATCTGAGCTACGGAAACCAAGGAGGATCACAGAGATACCAGCCCTAAGCTTTCAATAGACAGCCCCCACTTTCAGCACCTATCTCAGCGCAAAGTCAACCCTCAAGTTCATGTATGTTATTAGATGAAATCGTTAAGGCTCTAGCTACTAACACTCAACAATTTCAACAGGAAACAAGAGCCAGCATCAAGAACTTAGGGAACCAAATCAGTCAGCTTGCTACTTCCATTAGCAAGTTGGAGGCACAGAACTCCGGGAAGCTACCATCACAGACGATAGTTAATCCCAAGGAAAATGCAAGTGCAGTGGTGCTGAGAAGCAAGAAAGAATTGCAGCTACAACCTACCTCACCAAGGAAGGTAGATAAGGGAGACAAGGAAGAGGAGAAACAAGATTCAAACGAGAGCCCCATTAAGGTAATACCCGACCCCCCTCTCCCTAAGATTACTAATACCATTGTACCACCTTTTCCTAGTAGGTTGGAAAAATCCAAGAAGGAAGAATATGAGCAAGAAGTATTAGTGACCTTTAGGAAGGTGGAAATAAACATTCCCTTGTTAGATGCCATCAAACAGATTCCAAAATATGCAAAATTTCTGAAGGAGTGGTGCACTAACAAGAGGAGGCTGCGAATCGATGAGAAGGTAAGGGTTGGAGAAAACGTTTTAGCTGTCATTAAGAGGACCTTGCCAGAAAAACATGCTGATCTAGGTATGTTCACTTTACCTTGTGTGATTGGCAATAAAAGAATCGAGCGTGCCATGCTAGATTTAGGTGCATCCATCAATGTCATTCCATACTCGATTTATTGTGCTTTGAGATTAGGTCCCTTAAAGGAAACTAGGGTAGTCATTCAGCTAGTTGATCGTTCTAACACCTACCCGGAAGGTATTGTTGAAGATGTGTTGGTGCAGGTTAATGATCTAATCTTTCCAGCCGACTTTTACATCCTGAAGATGGAGGAGGACACGGTCACAAGTTCAGCCCCACTTTTATTAGGCAGGCCATTCATGAAAACGGCCAAGACCAAAATAGACGTTGACGAGGGTACCCTCTCCGTCGAGTTCGATGGAGAGATTGTTAAATTTAATATATTTGAAGCTATGAAATATCCAAATGAATGCCATTCGATCTGCTCTATTGACACTATTGATTCAATTGTGCAGGAAATTTTTGGAGAAGAGGACATGAATGAAGAACTTGAATTAAGTGCACAATTGGATAGGGATGAGGATTTCGATACATCATGTGAAACTCCGGAATCGATTCTGGAACAAAAGGTAATCAATTCTAATATTCCATTGTCATTTTCTCACAAGAAATTGTTTCCTTCTATTTTGCAGGCTTCGAAGTTGGAATTAAAGACCTTACCAGCTCACCTTAAGTATGCATACTTGGGCGACAAAGAAACATTGCCCGTGATCATTGCAAAAGGGTTGACTGAAGAACAAGAGGAACGACTCATCAAAGTTCTAAAAGAACATAAGGTGGCGATTGGTTGGACCTTAGCTGACATAAAAGGGGTCAGCCCCTCAATTTGCATGCACAGGATTCTTTTGGAAGATGGTGCCAAACCAGTTAGAGAATCGCAAAGAAAGCTCAACCCGGTAATGAAAGAAGTGGTGATGAAAGAAATACTTAAGTTGTTGAATTTAGGGATAATCTACCCAATTTCGGATAGTAAATGGGTAAGTCCTATACATGTTGTACCCAAGAAAACTGGGATAACTGTGGTAAGAAATCAAAATAATGAACTAGTCCCAATGAGGGTACAAAGTGGCTGGCGTATGGTAATTGATTTTTGAAAACTTAACTTGGCCACTCGAAAGGACCACTTTCCCTTACCCTTCATAGATCAGATGTTAGAAAGATTAGCAGGTAAGGCCTTCTTTTGTTTTCTCGATGGGTTTTCAGGTTATTATTAGATTGTTATTGCCCTGGAGGACCAAGAGAAAACAACTTTCACTTGCCCATTCGGTACTTTTGCTTACAGACGAATGCCTTTTGGTTTGTGCAACGCTCTAGGCATTTTCAAAGATGCATGATAAGTATATTTTCTGAATTTATTGAGAAGTGCATTGAAGTGTTCATGGACGATTTTACTGTTTATGGTGATTCATTTGATGATTGCTTAAATAATTTAAGAAAAATTCTGAATCGATGTATCGAGACTAATCTTGTTTTGAATTATGAAAAATGCCACTTTATGGTAAATGAAGGCCTTGTGTTGGGACATGTTATCTCGGCTAGAGGAATAGAGGTCGATAAGGCCAAAGTTGATTTAATTGTGAGCTTACCTTACCCTACAAATGTTAGGGAAGTACGTGCCTTTCTTGGACATRCAGGTTTYTATCGCAGGTTTATCAAAGACTTTTCAAAAATYGCCCTGCCATTGTCCAAATTGCTTCAGAAGGATGTGCCTTTCGACTTTGGGGATGAGTGCAAGGAAGCATTTGACAAGCTCAAGAATCTATTGACAATTGCACCCATTATTCAACCACCTAACTGGAACTTGCCCTTTGAGATCATGAGCGATGCAAGTAACTATGCGGTAGGGGCTGTTTTAGGTCAGTGAATTGATGGGAGGAGCCACGTCATCTACTATGCTTCAAGAACGTTGAATGCTGCACAATGCAACTACACAACCACCGAAAAGGAGCTATTAGCAATTGTGTTTGCTTTAGATAAATTTTGATCATATTTGCTTGGCTCTAAAGTGATTGTATGTTCTGATCATGCAGTTTTGAAATACCTGCTAGCGAAAAAGGAGTCAAAACCGAGGCTGATAAGGTGGATACTCTTGCTCCAAGAGTTTGATTTGGAGATTAAGGATCGAAGGGGAGCTAAAAACTCGGTGGCGGATCATCTAAGTAGGTTGGTAAAAGATGAGGACTCCTCACCCATCTCTGAGTTATTTCCTGATGAGCAACTGTTTCACATAAAAGGTATGGTCCCTTGGTATGCTAATATTGTGAACTACTTGGTTACTGGAATTTTGCCTAATTACCTTAGCATATCCATGAAGAATAAAATCAGGTATGAGGCAAAATATTATGTTTGGGATGAACCCTATCTATGGAAATTCTGCTCTGATCAAGTGATTAGGAGGTGTGTCCCTGAGAATGAGCATATGTCAATTTTAAGTTTCTGTCATAATTATGCTTGTGGTGGTCATTTTGGGCCAAAAAGAACTGCTCGAAAGGTCTTAGATAGTRGGYTGTATTGRGCAACCCTATTTWGAGATGCATACYTGTTTTGCAAAAATTGTGAAAGATGCCAACAAACAGGTGCATTATCTCGCAGGAATGAGATGCCCCAAACCCCCATTCTTATCTGCGAAATATTTGATGTTTGGGGTATTGATTTTATGGGACCCTTCCTCCCTCTTGTGGTTTTGTTTACATACTTTTGGCAGTTGACTATGTCTCAAAATGGGTGGAAGCAAAGGCCACCAGGATTGATAATTCTAAGTGTATTGTAGGGTTTATCAAATCTAACATCTTCAGTAGGTTTAGCATTCCTCAAGCCATGATAAGTGATCAAGGGACCCACTTCTGCAATAGAGCCGTCGAAGTCTTACTGAAAAAGTATGGGGTGCATCATTGAATCTCCATTGCTTATCACCCCCAGACAAACGACCAAGCTGAAATTTCCAATAGAGAGGTCAAGTCCATTTTAGAGAAGACGGTGAATCCAAGAAGAAAGGACTGGAGCCTACGTCTAGATGACACACTTTGGGCATATCGAACAACATATAAAACATCAATAGAGATGTCTCCTTACAGGTTGGTTTTTGGCAAATCTTGTCATTTGCCAGTCAAAATTGAGTATAGAGCCTATTGGGCAATCAAACGCTGCAATATGAACATGGAAGAAGCTGGCAAGGCAAGAAAGCTCCAATTGCAATAATTGGAAGAGTTGCGGTTAGAAGTATATGAGAATTCGAGAATCTAGAAAGAGAAGACCAAATTGTTCCATGATAATTTGCTTTTGAGAAAACAATTTATAATTGGACAAAAGGTTTTGTTATACAATTCTTGACTCCAACTCATGCCAGGTAAGTTGCGTTCCAGGTGGATGGGTCTATTTGTTGTTACTAATGTGTTTCCTTATGGTGCAGTAGAGATCAAAAGTCTCAATACAGACAAGGTTTTCAAAGTGAATGGGCATCGATTGAAGTTGTTCCATGAGGATGCAAATGTCTCCTCTATGGTAGACATCTCATTGGACCTTCCTCATTATTCATTGAGTTAAGGAAGCAAAGGAGGACGTCGAGCATAACGACGTTAAACAATTGTGCTTGTGGGAGGCAACCCATTGTGTATAGTTAATTTTGTTATTTTGTTTGGTTTCGATTTCTATGTTTAGCAGATGATTTTATATCTGAAAGAACCCAACAAGGCGTACAGGGAAGTTCCCTCAAATCCTTCTACTATATGCATAACCGCATACATTGGGGATAATGTATACCTTAAGTGTGGGGGGATTAGGGAAATCTGATGGAATTTGGGGTAACCCTAGCATGCTTTCATCATCACTTCTTAACCTTGCCTTTTGAAATTTCTGCTCCCTAGAAACTTATCCTTGAATGATTTTAAACTATCAGGAATTATGTGCCTAGGCTGAATAGATAGGGTAGGATGCAAGCATGACTAACTGAATTTTTGGCTGCATAAGGTACCTCATTATTTTAATCGATCAATAGGCAAGATGCATACAAATTTATCTGCATGAGGGTTTGATTGATTTTCACATAAATATCTGTCAAACATGGTTTGATTATTCTAGAACTTGCTGTGTTAGACATGTTGAGACCACGATCAATGAGTTCATGGATCAGAACGGTGGTGCCCTTGTGATTCTTGTGCAATATATATATATATATAACTATATTTTCGTAACTAATGTGAGATGGAGCATAAAATGCACTCACATCTAGAAGCAAAAGGAAAGGGTGAGATGGAGCATAAAATGCACTCACCCTAGAACCCCAACCCCATTCTCACTTTCAGATCCTTGGAATTCATGCTAAGTGGTGGAGATGTGATACATAGCAAGCTTATGGTAATAACATACATTGTTTTGACCTAAGAAACAAAGAAAGGTAATTGAATCTGGCTGCATTGGTTTGTTAAAACAATGAGGTGCTTGTTTAGTCCAAGAATGTTCAGCCGGTGGAAGGCTTGTTTCCTTTATTGTCGATTTAACTTGGGACCATGAGGAATGGTGATTTGAGATCACTCTTGGACAAGTTAAAAGGGAAAAAGATATGGAACTAGGAAGATTACCAAGTCTGGACTGAAACATGCAATTGATCAGGCCTTATGTAGAGAGAAAGAGAGATTAAAAATTAGTAGGTAGTTGCTTAAGTTTTGCCTCGCCCGAGGACGGACAAAGTTTAAGTGTGGGGGGATTTGATGAGACTAAAAAGTATCCTATTTTTATCCCCAAATATTCACTCTTTTTCATTAATTTAGCACTTAATTGAACTCATTACTCTTGTATTTCGATTCAGGGCAAACAAGAAGGCAAATCGGATGATTTTGCACAGTTTCGGCACCATTCCGTAATCTGGGCATAACTCTCAATTCCGGATTCCGATTTGGATAATTCAAGAGGCATCAGAAAGATGAAAGAAAGGACCACAACTTTTCTATTGGGTTTTGACAGATTCGGTCCATATCGAAGACAAAACCGGGCCCGAAGTCGGAGCAAATTCGCAGCAAAGCCCATTTCACGGCTGTAGCCCAATTCGCAGAAGAGCCTTGTAGCAGCCTAAGATATTAAAGCAGCCCAACTCGAATTCAAGAGCCTAGAGTCCCAATTTCGAATTAACCTCCAGAAAGAGAGTCTTATTAGATTTAAATTTTGAATGTAATCCTATAAAGATAAGAAGATTGGATTAGATCACTAGATAAGAGATAGGATATGATTAGTTCAAAACAGATCAGGACTTTCTAGCTTAAGGTTAATCTCCTAGAAGGAGTTGGAAAACAACCCTCTCCTTCAGCTATATAAAGGGGGGGGGGGGACTAGATTTGGGCATCAATCCAACAATCCATCAATCAAGCATCAAGCAACTCAAGCTACCAAGAATATCAGATCGGCCTACTGAGAAGCAAAGCCTGGAGGGTTCGAAAATCATGAGCAACTAAGCCTTTTCTTTTCTGGTTCAAGGGGGGAGGTTCGATTGTGTCATCGTGAGGTTCTGTATTTAACTCAAGTTCTTGCTTTTTAATTCAAGTATTCGTTGGTTATTGTGCATATTCTTAATGGATGTTAATGTTAATTAGTTTGACAAATTAATTAATGTTGATTTTTCCTACTGTTATCCATGGTTTGGTGATCCGTAATTGTCACGAATAGTGGTACAAGTAGCAATTAGATTAATATCTTTCAGGGTCAATTGTTCGTGACAACCTTTGACCAATGTATTGACATGTTTTAACCTAAGGGGAATCAATGGAACAAGATTCGACAACCCGTCAATGATCCCTAGAAATTCACCATTGCTTGGAAAATCCTCTCTTAAAGAGAATGAAGTGCAAGCCATTTTTGCTTGAGTCTTGTGCACCTCAAGCCCACCATTTGGAAAGCTTCAAAGTTGCAGCCTATCTAAGATCTTCTTATACTAGTTTGACTGCCCTTGAGCAAACATATTATTCCATGCCTATACAAGCACAAACATATTGCTTGCCTCCCACAACAACGATTCCCTACACGTATAAGCACAAACATATTATTCCCTTCCTGTACAAGCTTTGAAAAGCTTCAAAGCTTTCCCCTTTGCCATGTCCTCATTCTTAGCTACTTTCTGCTTTAGTTCAAGGAGGATTTTTATAGTTACTACATGGAGACCTCCATGGGAGCCTAAGCCTAGAAATTATGATGAAAATGTTCATTGTGACTATTCGGGTTATGGTTGAGTTGGCCCTAGATGCCATGTGTCACCTCCATGGCCACCCTATCTCCTTGGCCACATTAGCACTGTGTCACCTTCGCGGCCCACCTTATCTCCTCGGCTACATCAGCACCATGTCACCTCCGTGGCCCACCTTATCTCTTCATCCACATCGACACCACATCATGTGGATAAGTGCGACCAAGGTAGGAGATCATCGTATGGATGGGGACAATTCCACTAGGGATTAGGTCTTATCTTGAAGACCTTGGCAGTTAACCTCATCCTGGCAACCCCGGAAGCCCTATCCAATCAGGACACGTTTCTTCAGCTATAAAAAGGTACTTCCCGCTCAAGGTAAGGGATCCAACTCTTGACTCCCATACTGTTACTTTGCTCGGACTAGCACTGTTCTCCAACTGCTCGGCCCGACCACCTACGTTTTCTACTAACTTAAGCTTCAGAGTATCTACCCAGGGATAACTCCTTGGGCCTTTGACAAGTTCTTGCTTTTAGATCTTGGAGCGCAGCTTCGTCCTTCCACCTCGGCTCCGCCTAGTTGGTAGGATTATCTGACTAAGACCTCGGTTCAAGAACAGCTTCGGATCGAGCAGCATCAGATTGGTGTCATTTATGGTAATCAAACAAAAGGCATTCCTAATATTCTTTCCGCGCAATCAAGAAAGATGCCAAGAAATGCATCGGAATGCTTCGAAGCCCGTTCCCCATCTTGGGGTTCTCGCTCTCATCATTGCTCTTAAAGACCAGGTGCCACCGAGCTCCCCAACAACGTTGAGAGCTTGGAAGCACCTCGGCCAATGAAGACCAAAGACCTTGGTTAGCATAAGATCAAGGCCACTAAGCCAAAGACCTCGGCCAATAAGGAGCAAAGACCTCGGTCAGCATAAGATCGAGGCCAATAAGGCAAAGACCTTGGCCAACAAGGAGTAAAGACCTCGGTCAGCATGAGATCGAGGCCACTAAGGCATAGACCTCAGCCAATAAGGAGAAAAGACCTCGGTCAGCATAAGATCAAGGCCACTAAGGCAGAGACCTCGGCCAACAAGGATCAAAGACCTCGATCAACATAAGATCGAGGCCACTGAGGTAGAGACCTCAGCCAACAAGGAACAAAGACCTCGATGTGCATAAAATCGAGGCCACTAAGGAAGAGACCTCGGCCAACGAAGACCAAAGACCTCAATCAGCATAAGATCGAGGCCACTAAGGCAGAGACCTCAGCCAACAAGGAGCAAAGACCTCAGTCAGCATAAGATTGAGGCCACTAAGGTAGAGACCTCGTTCAACAAAGACCAAAGACTTTGGTCAGCATGAGATCGAGAACACTAAGGCAGAGACCTCGACCAACAAGGAGAAAAGACCTTGGTCAGCATAAGATCGCGGCCACTAAGGCAAAGACCTCGGCCAACAAGGAGCAAAGACCTCGGTCAACATAAGATCGAGGCCACTAAGGCAGAGACCTCGGCCAACGAAGACCAAAGACCTTGATCAGCATGAGATTGAGGCCGCTAAGCTAGAGACCTCAGCCAACAAAGAGAAAAGACCTCGGTCAACATAAGATCGAGTCTACTAAGGTAGAGACCTTAGCCAACAAGGAGCAAAGACCTCGATCAACATAAGATCGAGGCCACTAAGGTAGAGACCTCGACCAACAAGGAGCAAAGACCTCAGTGAGCATAAGATCGAGGCCACTAAGGTAGAGACCTCGACCAACGAAGACCAAAGACCTTGATCAGCATGAGATTGAGGCCGCTTAGCTAGAGACATCGGCCAACAAAGAGAAAAGACCTCGATCAACATAAGATCGAGGCTACTAAGGTAGAGACCTTAGCCAACAAGGAGCAAAGACCTCGATCAACATAAGATCAAGGCCACTGAGGTAGAGACCTCGACCAACAAGGAGCAAACACCTCGGTGAGCATAAGATCGAGGCCACTAAGGTAAAGACCTTGACCAACGAAGACCAAAGACCTTGATCAGCATAAGATCGATGCCACTAAGGTAGAGACCTTAGCCAACAAGTAGCAAAGACCTTGGTCAGCATAGGATCGAGGCCACTAAGGTAGAGACATTGTTCAACAAAGACCAAAGACCTTGGTCAGCATGAGATCGAGGCCACTAAGGCAGAGACCTCAGCCAACAAGGAGAAAAGAACTCAGTCAACATAAGATCAAGGCCACTAAGTTAGAGACCTCGGCCAACAAGGAGTAAAGACCTCGGTCAGTATAGGATCGAGGCCACTAAGGCAAAGACCTTGGCCAGCAAAGAGTAAAGACCTCGGTTAACATAAGATCAAGGCTACCAAGTCAGAGACCTCAACTAACAAAATACAAAGACCTCGGTCAGCATAAGATCGAGGCCACTAAGGCAGAGACCTCATCTAATGAAGACCAAAGACCTCGATTAACACAAGATCAAGGCCACTAGGGTAGAGACCTCAGCCAACCACAACCAAAGACCTCAGTTAGCATAAGATCGAAGCCACTAAGCCCGAGACCTCGACCGACAAAGAACAAAGACCTCGGTCAGCATAGGACCTCGGCCAGCAAAGACTAAAGACCTCGGTCAATATAAGACTCAAGTCGTTAGCTCGGGGCTCCTTGGCCCTCTCCTCGGCAAGACGAAATGACACATTTGCTGACCCGTCTTGGAAATGGTACGGGCGTCAAGCTGCCTGATTCACCCATAAACTAATTTCTGATTCGCCCATAAACTAGTTTAATCCCAAGTCGTTCAACCCAGAAGGTGCACTCAACCAAACTTCAAATTTGGAGTTCCTTAGCTGAGAACCTAAGAGCTCTTCCATGCCACACTGCGGCCGATCACTACACTCCTCGACTTTGAAACTGGGGGAGTGATGTTTGAGTTATGGTTGAGCTGGCCCTGGTGCTACTTGTCGCCTCCATGGCCACCCTATCTCGTTGGTTACGTCAGCACAATGTCACCTCCGCAGCCCACCTTATCTCCTCGACCACGTCAGCACCGTGTTACTTCTGTGGCCCACCTTATCTCCTCGGGCATATCAGCACCGTGTCACCTCTACGGCCCACCTTATCTCCTCGGCCAAGTCAGCACCATGGCCCACCTTATCTCTTTAGCCACATTGGCAACACGTCATGTCGATAAGCGTGACCAAGACAGGAGATTATCGTACAGATGGGGACAATTCCGCTAGGGATTAGAGCCTATCCCAAAGACCCCATCGGTTAACCTCATCCAAGTAACCCCAGAAGCCTCTTCCGGTCAGGACATGGATCTTTGGCTATAAAAAGGTACTTCCCGCTCAAGGTAAGGGATCTAACTCTTGACTCCCATACTGTTACTCTACTCGGACCAGCATTGTTCTCCAACTGCTTGGCCCGACCACCCACCGTTTTCTACTAACTTGAGCGTTGGAGTATCTACCCGGGGAGAACTCCTCGGGCTTCTGACAATTTCTTGGTTTCAGATCTTAGAGCGAGGCTTCGTCCTTTCACCTCAGCTCCGCCCAGTTGGCAGGATTATCTGACTGCGAACTCGGTTCAAGAACTACCTCAGATTGAGCAGCATCAATGACTATCATCAAGGGCCCGATCACTCAACCAACCATTGTTGGCAGTTGAAGTTTGTGATTCAAGATTTGATTGATGTTAACATTATTACTTACTAGGACCTTGTCCAAATGCAACATTTTACAAAAGTCAACTAGAGCCCAATACCCTATTTGAGAGTAGAACTTGACACTTCTATTAATTTCTTGGGTGAAGGAATGACTTTTTATGATCATAACATTCTTGTTTTTTTTTAATCCCAAAATTTACTCCTGGTGGAGGGGTGGCTACAAAAATTTTATTAATAGTGAAGAAAAAAGCCTATGAGGGACGTAAATACCTTACCCCTTTGAAAAGATATACAAGATGGGAACAACTCATAAATTTTATATAAATTGGAGGTTCGAGACCTATACTCATGAAAAACTAAGAAAACTAAGAAAAGAAATATAAGGAAAACCAATTTTATCAACATTCAAAATGGGAGAAATGTGAGAGGGTAAACTATCCACATAATAAAAAAATCGTAGCATTCTTATTATTCCTGTTGGAGCTCTTCTAGTGGCCCATCCCCTTAGAACAAGTCATCAGCCAATTGGACCTCACAACCTTAACCAAAGCATAGTATTAATTCTTCACCAACTCTCAGAGGAGGTAGTCATTATAAAGGGAGAAATTTGATGTCACCGCAACCTCGACCGAGTATAGACAACAATTCTAATTTTGATCTTTAGATGTTTAACCAGGAGCTGATAATAATTTGACTATTTGCCCAACTATTTTAGATGTCAACTCTGATACTAAGGCACCTTCATTGCTTTGATTGTAACTTCTAGAGTAGGGGATCAATGCTCTCTACCCTACTTCCACATTAATCGAGAGCATATTTTTGCCCATGTACATATTCATTATCCCTTTTATGTTTCCATGTCATTCAAATACACACATGGAACTATGCTAAGCTTAATCCTATTCAAAGGAGTACATAGAACACTCATTTCATAGGTGTTAACACCCGATTTTGCTCAATCCACTGTCGGAACCACCAATTTAACCCAAACACCCAATCGGACCCTTTCGACCTCTCTGAAACACCCAAAAAACCAAAAATCCCGAATTTCACCCTAGAGCCCTCAAATCCACCATTAAATCTGCCTGATACCTATCTGATGGTCCTGATCAACCCTCACTTACATCTAAACCATTAGATCAGACACAACCATCAGACCCAGGACCTCCCAAAACACCCACCCATGAAATTTCAGCTCAAGATTCCTCCACTTACCCTTTCATCAAGCAAAGACTCCATTCCAATTGATCTTGTTGATCTAAACACTCAGAACCTAGATTCCCTTGATCTTGATACATACTAATCGATCAAACAACACCATTAAACTCTGAACACATCAAAACACCTGCCCATAAAGTTTGAATCCTAGATTCCCCCATTTGCCCGTCCGTCAAACAAAGATTCCGTTCTAAAAAATCTCGTTGAGCCAAATTCCTATGATCTTGGCCCCCAAGACAAATCAGACCTTACCATCAACTCGTAGACACCTTCAAATACCCACCTGTGAAATTTCAGCCCAAAACACCCCCATTTACCCTTAATCATCGCAAGATTCCATTCAAGGCTCTAGATTGACCGATTTCCAAATCTGCCAAATCCGGACTCATCTAAACCAATCTAGCCTTACCAATCACCTCAGACTACCCAAAAATCCTACCCTGTGAAATTTCATCCAAAACAAACCTTGTTTGCCCCTCGATCTCACAAAGATTCGGTTTCGATCCCTTAGATTAACCAAATCAAGCCCTTGCCAAATCTTCCCGATCCAGGACCATTTGGCCCAATTTGACCCCACCCTATGAAATTTCAGCCCTGAAGTGAACTATTGGTTTTTTTCGACGTTCACAATAGGTCCAATCTCTTCCATTAATAAAATACTAGTTTTTCCAATGCTTTTCTTTGTCATCTGCTTTTCGTTAAAGTGCTTATTCATGATTGAACAATAAGTCCTATTGGGTCTTATTACCTTTAGAAAAAGATGAAGATTCTTTTTTTACGAAAGATGCATAGTTAAAATCAGATAATTGTGAATTTGAAATAAGCTATAAAGGTATGTCTTTGTGAAAAGCTAATTGACAATCATTGACTCACATCTGGAAACATTCTTACCCAGTGAATAAAAGCACCGGTGCCCACTCTTATCCACCTCATTGGAAGGTAAACTACAACTTTAAATTCTCTTTTATTTTTGTTGTTCATTAAGTTTGTATTGTTTTTTTTTTTTGTAGAAACCAACCTCAATAGTAGTTGTATGGGTATTTTGGACATTTTCATGCATCTTTTTTAGAGGACCCTAACAAAGGGGATCTATTTGTAGCTATATTAGAAAGTTCATGGGAGATGATTGCAATTACCAAACTTTAGGGGAGGTTTTAGAATAAAAAAAACATCTGAATTCTTTTGCAATGGAAATAACCATATAAGTGTCAACAAATAACACATAAAATTGAAATCCTTTATTAGATAGTATTGGGGATGATTCAAAAACATTAGAGTATACCAAATCAAAAGGACCATTAACAACTATAGAAGACAGGGGGTAGAGATAACCTATGTCTCTTGCCCATTTGACAAGACTCGCACACTATGACCAAACTAACCAACATAAGGTAAACCATACTATGTCACAACTTGCTTCAAAACACATTGAGTAGGGTGTCTATGATGCTTATACCAATCTTTAATAGGGACACGTTTACCAAGCAGAGATGAAGGTGATTTATTGAAAGTAGAAGGCTGACTAGGCGAAGATACACTCCCCAAAAATCAATAAATGTTGTCTTTACTAAGTTCTTGTAGCATTGTTTCCCCATATAATCCTTCACAAGAAAATAATCACTATGAAATTTGAAGTACATATTATTGTCATGAGCAAATTTGTTAACAGATAATAAATTCATTGATAATTCAGGAACATGAAAGATATCATTCAAATTAAATTGATGGGAAGTAGGTTTAATAACAGATGAACCAACATGGCTGATATGCAAACTTGACCCATTTCTGACCATTTCTAAAGATTGTCTGCATCCAAGGTGATATGGTGTGTTTCCTCGCTATTAGGATACCAAGTGAGGTTAAATGAGGATGATGCACCATTGTGATACACAGTGGGTTCAACTTCTTTATTGTTAAAACTTAAATCATATTTGTGGCAACATTTTGTTGCTCCATGTCTAAGTTTATTACCAAACTGGCATACAATGTTGTTGTCATGACCCTTACCTCCATTACTGAAGGATGCCTAAAATATTATCAACCTCAAAGTCCTCTAATAATAATAGCAGTCAATAGCTAATTCATACTTTATTTGAAGCACAAAAAGTATATAAAGAATCATATCACTGGAAGGTATTGGTTTAGCCTTTCAAACATATTTAGATATGGACAAACCTCTTTTCTTGAGACTCTGTAGCTATCTCCCAACTTGAAGCAATCTAGAGTGTGAATAGTTTGCAAAAGACTTGGATGGCGCACTCCACACTTCACAAGAGTAATGATATATTGTAACTTATGTGGAAACACTTTCATTGAGGGAAGCAATGATCTAAGAGAGCGCCTATTGATGGGGAGAAACTGGGCCTTCCAAGCAACATAGCTATCACCATTAAGTTTGATGGGGAGAAAGTGTGTTATGTTGGAGATTTTAATGGTGGAGGAAAGGGTAGTCAAGGCATTGGAGGTTGTAGAAAGTGAGGGAGAAGAAGTAGATGTGCTATTGTTGGCCAAGGTATGGCTCTGATACCATAAAACGTTTTAGATATAATAAAATAAATAGAAATAAATATGAAGAACTAGAAAGAAGTAGAAAGAAGAAGAAAGAAGAGATGTATGAGAAGAACTAAACTGGTTAACTATAGCATTAGTTCCTAGGCTTATTTATAATTACAGATTTAGACTTCTAATAGGATACAAACACTAGACTTGTCTAGGCATATTTCAAAATAAGACTCTCGATAGAGTCCTTATCTCCAATACACCCCCTTAAACTCAATGATTTGGCCGTAATGTTGAGTTTGGCTTTGAGAGAGAGAAACTGGGGTCATGGTAATCATTTGGTGAAGATATTGGCCAACTGGTCGCAAGAGGAGATATATCGAACTAAGAGAGATCCATTTGTAACCCGATCTTGAATAAAATGGTAGTCTACCTCAACATGTTTGGTTCTAGCATGATACACCAGGTTGGCTCGTCTCTATATTATCACACCATGAGACTAGGAGAGAAGGCATCTAAACTCATGTAGGAGAGATTGAAGCCAAATGACTTCAGTAGTAAGATTAATAAGAGCTCGGAATTTGGCTTTAGTACTTGAACGAGCAATACTGAGTTGTTTGTGGGCTCTTCAAGAGACTAATTTGGAACCAAGAAAAACTACAAGGCATCTAGTAAAGTGCCTATCATCTTGGCACCCAAACTAGTTGGCATCACAATAACCATTGATAGTAGAGAAAGAATCAACATGAAAGATCAGTGTATCACTAATTATTCCATTTTAGTTCCTTAATATTCATTTGAAAAATTCCCAATGGGCATCTATTGGATTCTAAAGAAACTAGAAGTCCTTGTTAACACTAAAAGCATTATTTGGTCTAGTAGTGGTAGCATATTGGAGAGAACCAACAATGCTACAATATCTAGTGGGATCTTCAAGAGGAGTACTGTCATACTCAAAGAGAGATAGAGAAGTTTGACGGTATGGGAGTGGAGACTGGTTTGCATCCTTCCATCTTGCAAGGATGCAAAACATCTGAAGTATACTTTTGCTATGAAAGCTGAAGTCCTGTAGAAGTGAATTCAACTTCAATGCCCAAAAAATAGTGAAGAGTGCCAAGGTTTTTGATGGCAAAGATGGTGGCAAGTTGTGAGATGAAGTGAGAAATAGCATCACATTGTTTCTTGTGACTAGTAAATCATCCACATAGATAAGAGCATACAAGGAGATGTTGTTAGTAGGAAAAATGAAAAGAGAGGAATTGGATTTTGTAGCTTTAAATCCCATGTTGTGAAGGCAGGAACTTAATTTTGAGAACTAAGCCCGAGGAGCTTGTTTGAGTCCATATAATGCCTTCTTGAGTTTACAAACATAATTAGGGAATTAAGGGTCCTCAAAACCCTGAGGCTATCTCATATACACATCTTCAGATAACTCACTATTAGATAGTGTATGCCTTTAGCTCCAATCGATTGATGTATATAAATCATTATCAATGAATGAATAAAGTACATTATTGTTTCATGTTCTAATCGGTATGTTTTCTGTGAATTACTCCTTAAACTGGACACTTATGATACTCGTGTTAGTTAAAAATGTTTTCAATTGCTAGTGTTGGACACCAAGCACAACCAGTGAGTGTTTAGAAGAAACATTTAACCTGGACCAATTTCTAGTTATGCCTTAGACCTTGGAGATAGATGGGCAAAACTGGAAAGTTGCACTTAACCCCAAACGGTAGTGATACTACACTGGGTATTGGATTGAACTGTCTTTGATATGCCAACCAGTGACTCAAGGGTCAAATACCTAGGCATGTTGGGGTAATTTGGAAAATTACCTAAGTGGGTGATCATAGTGATATGATCGATCCCTTTGTTAGACAAAGTGAATATCAGGCTTATCACTCTTTGTGATGGAAACCTAAATTGGTAGTAATGGATTTCAATTGTATTTGAAATTTAATTTATAAAATGTATTTATAAGTTATATTACCATTTTATGAAAAAGGTTTGCAAAAGGTTTTAATCCCGGGATTCATCCGAACAGAGAGTGTGACATTGAATTTTGCATTCAGGGAAGAGGTCCTTCTTTGTGGGCAATGTTCTAATGATTATGGGCTGAGAGATTAGTTGTAAGAGACCATTACAAGGATGATTATTTAAAGGGATTTATCTTACATAAGTTCATTATCCTTAGGTCTTCATAGGGTGTTTGGATCCAACGATCATTTAGGTGTAAAGTTGGGCCCAAACTAAGCCCAAGTTGATTGGGTCAGGGGTTCACTACCCTAAGTAGTGAATTCTCGGCCTAACATCTTTTAGAAGTAGGGTCAAACCCCTATGGACTTGTGTGAGACCTTTGTGAGTCCCACACCATACAATATTTAGGCCCAAAATGGCCAAGCAACACCTTGGGATGTGAACCATTAAAGAAAATGGGCCTAGGTCCCTTTACTAATATGGTTAGTTAAGTGATCAAGTTGTCATGTGACTTGGATTGAAACTGAGCATGGATTTGGGTATGGAGCACCTATCATCTTAAGAGGATAATGCTTATCAATTAAAGATAGAGTATTGATCCAAATTTGATTTGGATCAGCTCCTAATTAGATTAGGAGAGTGCTCCATATAAAAGAGAAAGAGGGGAGGTTCCAATTGAACCAATTCTCTCCACTCTCTTGCTCTCTTTTCTTCTTGCTTGTCTCCTAGAAACCCTAATTCGACCTAGCTTTGATAAGGGTTGTTTTCTATTAGTCCTCCGTTGTCTTTTCACAAGAAAAATATTAGGGCACATTTGGTTCACATACCCTCTTTGATCCAAGAAAGTTGGAGACCAGATTTTGTTGAAACGGTGTTGCTGAATAGGCTTTACATACACACTATGCCATCTTCAGTGGGAGGTTGATTTTGGGACTAATATTGGGCATGAACTACCATTCTTGGAGCTACACATTGTGGTCTCTGTATCAGCTACGGTTAGCTTTAATTTGGGTTTCAAATCTGATTCGGTTCAATGCATGATCGAACAAGAAATTTCAGATTTCAAAATAATTAGGAAATTGTTTCTCGGGTTGGGTTAGAAAATTTTTGAAAATTTGGCCAACCATTAAGCCTGGTTTGGCCATGTCAAATTTGATTTCTAACCCTTCAAACACTCACCATGCAAGAAGGTATTATTCACTTCCAATTGGCGTATGGGCAAGTTATTAGAGACAATAGTGCTAAGAATAGTCCTTATAGTAGCAGGTTTCACAACGGGACTGAAAGTCTCACCAACGTCAATACTGGGCTACTGAGTGAAAACCTATACTACAAGTTGGGCTTTGTAACTTTGAAGGCTACCATCCACATTTTGTTTAATTTTATATATCCATTTGTAGCCAATAATGTTCATATTACTAGTATAGGGAACCAATGTCCATGTGCCATTCTTCATGAGAGCATTAAATTCTTCACACATGGCCTGATGCCATCCAACATGCTTCTTAGCTTGTGAGGAACAAGATGACTCAGGTAAAACATTTGAATACTAAGAGATCAATACCTCCGTCAAGGGGTGTTTAGTAGCCAACAAGGATGAGCCTTACATTTGGGACCTAGTAACTATGGGGTGAGACCAAATTGAGTTAGGTATAGGTGTCATCGTTCTCATAATGGATTCGATATTTCTCATCTTGGGTGCAACAGGAGGCAAAGAAGATGGTGATGGTGAAGGTGGGGATGAGGGAGGAATAGGTGAAGGTGATGTTGGTGTTGCAACCTCAACTAAGGAAGAAGAGGTTGTGAGTGGTAGATGGCCCCTAAACATCTAAATAAATCAATTCTAATGGTGCTAATGAATGAAGATGACTAGTAGTATATGGAAGATGATGACAAAACTGAAAGTTGTCATAGACAGAAGGAAGACCAACGGAATTAAGAATTTGCTTTAAAATCTTCAAAGTTGGATGCCCCAAACAAAGATTCCATGAGTCAACAGAAGCATTAGTAACAAAAGGTAAAGGAGATGATGCATCCATATGTGAAAGTTGATAGAGTCCATTTTTACTGGGGCTTGCATAAAGAGCTTTCTTGAGGATCGATCCTTTACTAGAAAATAAGGTGGGTGAAATTTAAAGAAATAGTTATTGTCACGAGAAAATTGGCTAACAGGGAGAAGATTTTTTGTAATGTGAGGAACATAATCCAGACTTGTTCCATTACCAATAAGGATCTAATTAGTCTCRGAATATTCAAATCGAGCTTGCAAGTTGTTCACATCTAGAGTCAAGTGATGAGAAGATTTTTTGTAATGTGGGGAACATAATCCAGACTTGTTCCATTACCAATAAGGATCTAATTAGTCTCRGAATATTCAAATCGAGCTTGCAAGTTGTTCACATCTAGAGTCAAGTGATGAGAAGATTTTTTGTAATGTGGGGAACATAATCCAGACTTGTTCCATTACCAATAAGGATCTAATTAGTCTYAGAATATTCAAATCGAGCTTGCAAGTTGTTCACATCTAGAGTCAARTGATGAGAAGMWYTWTWGTMWGGAKRCCAATTAGWGTCCAATTGTGATTGAGTAGTACTAGCTTGATAGGCATTGGACTGAATTGAAGGAGGTTGTTCTTTGGTGAAGAAAATATTGAATCGCCTAGAACAAGATAGTGTAGTGTAGTTGGCCTTGTTGCACAATTGACATCGAAAATACTAGCTTTTGTTGCCCATTCTACTAATATGTATAGCCACCATGACCACATCCCCTTCCTCAGCCTTGGCCTCTAGAATTGGGCTGAAAGCTGTTTCTTTGAGGAAAGCCATTTGGGGACGGGGTCTGACGCCTATATTACTCACCTGTTGTTATTTGTTAGCTACATTAACACTCGGACTAGACAAATCAATTATAGAATGCTGTTGTGAAAGCCATGACTCATGATTCAACAATTGTCCATATAAATCAGATAGTGTAGCAAAGGCAAAATTAGATTTAGTAGTGAAAATGGTGATAAAAAATCATAACCTGAACCTAAACCACTAAGAATACTGAGAAGAAGACCTTTGTTGTGTACAGGCTCAGAAGTAGCTATCAGTTGTTCTACTATAGTTTTCACCTTCTCTGTGTATTCGGTGATAATCAAGCTTCCCTTCTTTTGTGACATAGTTGCATTCGTAACTGAAGCAACCGGGACAGTGAGGAAGATGCATAGACTTCTCGTGAGGTTTTTAAGCCAACCACCTTTCCAATAATGCCTTCGATGAGTGAGGAGATGATCCAACTCATTATGAGTTGATCGAGTCTAGCCCATGCTGAATATTGTGGGTGCGGCACTTGTTAACCATTGGTTGTGACTTCTTTAGGCAGGCATGTAGAGAACCATCAACAATCCCATCGAATCTCATGAGTTCTGAATATGGGTAAAAGCTAGGCATTCCAAGCAACATAGTTGTCGCCATTAAGTTTGATGGGGAGAAAGTGTGTTATGTTGGAGACATTAATGGAGGAGGAAACGGCAGTCAAGGCATTGGAGGTTGTAGAAGGTGAGGGAGAAGAAGCAAATGCGCTAGTGTTGGCCAAGGTATGGCTCTAATCCCATAAAACGTTTTACATATAATAAAGTAAACAGAAAGAAATAGGAAGAACTAGAAAGAATAAGAAGATGAAGATGAAGAAGAAAGAAGAGATGTATGAGAAGAACTGAAATGGTTGACTATAGCATTAGTGTCTAGGCTTATTTATAATTATAGATAGATACAAATATCAGTCTTGTAGATAGACTAGGATTATCATCATGTTTTATCCTATATCCTATTATATTTCGAAGTAGAACTCTCAATACAATAGATTCATCATCTCCGATACCTCTCTTGTATAGACTAAGGGTCCGTTTGGTTCTTAGTTAGAATCGGAATGAGAATACTCTATTCCCATACTTCATTTGGTTCAGATAGGAATAAAATGGGAATTGAAATCAATTGGAATGGGATTTCATTCCCAAGGGAGGGGGAGGGAATGGCCATTCTCTCAAGGGGGAAAACCACTCCACCAAGAATGGGAATGTGATTCCAATTCCACCCAACCAAACAGTTGGAACTGAAAATGAACCATATTGTGATTCTGATTCCAGACCCCTATTCCCGCAAACCAAATGGACCCTAATTTTATTTGACAATGATTAATAAAAATTAAAGATGATCACCCCTCCACCTGACTAAAAAACTTGGAATACATGCAAGATTAATTAGGATTTGAGGACTAAAATATACCCTTCATAATTAAGGCTCCCTATACGTTGATCTTGAAAATAACCTTCCTTCCTGTTTCAAATAAATATGCAAGCACAATCACTTTTGATAGGCGAAAAAGCTGATCAAATAATGTTTTAAATTCCCATGTATGGAAAATTTTGTTGAAATGATGATTCATAGAATTACCTTCCCAAATGGTAATTCACTTTATTTAAGTGAATTTCTTTATTCACTTAATGGACTGAATAACAAAGACCAAAAGTTGGAGTTGAATTTAAGCCTCCCTTATTAAGTAGAATTGTTATGTTTAGACAATCTAAAGAGAGTACAGTGGTGTTATGCAAATTCATAACAAGGGCATAATCATAATATTCTTAGTTAATAATCATATGTCCCTAGACCATTCTATGGTATTATTATTTGGTGTCATCTAAGTATGTCAATGGGCCAGTTTTGGATTGGACCCCGTTCAGTCCAAAATCAATTTGGATGGATTGGATGGACCAATAAGGCATGCTGGATTGGACCAATTCGGTCCAAAATATTTATTAGATTGGATTGGACCTGGTCCGTCTCTAACAAATTTATATTGGATTGGGTTGCATTAAGCCAATATCTAGTCCATTGATATAAGATAAGAATATATGTGTCAATGGACCGGGTTTGGATTGAAACCAATCTAAATCAAAATGAATTTGAATAAATTAGACAGTCCAAACATTGAATTGGATCGATCCAAAACATTCATTGAATTGGATTAGAACTGGTCCATTTATAATGGACTCACATTGGACTGGATCGGATTGGACCAAATCCAATCCAATTGACACCCCTAGAACTGTCTTTACCAGCTGATTCTCTAAAGCTTTCTTTTTTCTTTTGTTTTTTTTAGGGTAAAATACAAAAACTCCTCCGAAGTTTCTGACAATAATAAAAACCTCCCCTTTAGTTTCTGTTTAACAAACAACTCCCCTAAACTTTTAAAAAAGTCAACAAAAACCTCCCTTCTGTCATTACTCCCAATAGAAAATATATAAAGTTACAAAATTACCCCTGGTTAAATCGTCAAGTCGCTTTTTAGGCTTCTTGCATTGGATCTTTTGGAGTTACTACAAATCGACATTACTCATCCACATGTATGGTCTAAGACTAATACTTATTGATATTGAAACAGATAGACAAGGTATGAATAAAAGGCGAGAGAGATGGAGAGAGAGATTCGGGGTTTGCACAAACATAGAGCGATCGATGAAAAAGCTATAACGCTAGTCTCATGCAAAAGAAAGTTCAAAGAACTAAACTAACTAAACCAAAGGAAGAATCGATGCTCTCAGTTAAAGAAACTCAAATCCCAATTTTTCAGAAGCAAATCGTCCATCATCAAGTATGTACCCTAAAAGAATATATAGAAGGAATTATCATCTTTTCAACATCATCAAGATCTCATCTCTAAAAAGAACATTTAATTATCTCAGACTCAAAGAAGTTCTCTCTTTGTGGCGTACCCGTACTTGCAGATGTTATCTTGCTGTTTCTTGTAAACAAAACCTAAGAAGCTAAATATACAAGAGCCAATAATGAGTCCGATAGCTATTCCGGCCTTGTTTTAATTTTCTAGCAGCAATTGCATGCATTAACTATAAAAAAGCGTTGATGGGTGGGTCATGAATCTTCTCATCAGCAAACCATCTCCTCTCCTAATCCTAGTTAATCTTTAGCCTGTGGTTGGGATTTGGGCTCTCAACCACTCCTCTCTCATCGACACAGAGCATGGCTTGTGACTGGTTTTATCGATCATTGGTTTGATATATCTAATAACATGGGTGTATCATGGTAATAATTTGTAGTGGTGTGGTTCTTATTGCAAGCAAATCAGTGCATGGAGGGTGTTGCCTTCCCAAGACCGGCCAACTTGAACTTGACTTCCTTGTGAAAGGCCTCCAGCTGCCTTACTCTAATGGCAGGAAGGCTTTTACATAGTGCAATATGAGTCCATTCTATCTTGGTGAGATTGGTTTACACTTCACATATCACGTGCTCTTGAAGTTCAAACTACGTTTATATATGATCTCATAATTGGATCCTTAATGGAACTAATTAGCAAAGTTAATATAGCTCGTTGTAGCCTTTAGCATCATTTTCAAGGAATTTCTTACTAGACTGTACACATTTAAAGTTCTCAACATGATTATATTGTCTTGTTGATCCAATGCAGCTCTAGGACTTGAAGGGCTTGTATAACTACTGGCCTAGCATCAAATACCCAAGCAGCGAGAGTCGCCATTTGTGGAAAAGTACATGGAAAACATATTGTGTTTGCTGTCCTCAGTGAGCACAACTATTTCAGCAAGGCATTGAATCTCAGTATTTAAGAGAAGTGGTAAGTAATTGAGCTCTTTTGTTTAGAATGATTTCTGTAATCAAAATGCCAAATTATCCAAATTGGTCCTCTATTTCTTCAGTCCTAGAGGCTAGAGTTGATCTGCCCAAAGTGAAGAGAAGCTCACATGTATACTATTAGCACTCCATACTAATTACTATCCTCAATGTGCATGTTTGTGTTCAAGATCATTAACATCCAGTAAAGAGGCCAGGATACAAGGTGCAAATGACGGAGCCTTGTTGGTGGGGGGAAAGAGATGTGGGGAGAGGGAGCCGGGTTTTTGGTGTCAGGCACTGGAGCTGATGAGATTTGAGGAGGATCTAGAGAAGCAGTGAAATCAGCAAAACGTAGCTGTAGAAGAACAGAGATAGAGAGCACACTAGCCTCTCACCATGGTCTAGAGCCTCTGACCACGAAAAAAGATGAAAGAGGATAAAACAGATCGAAGGAGATTTTTGTTGAGTTTCAAATAGGGATATTCAGTAAAAGTGTATATAAAATAATTTACAAAAGGATAAAATGGGTATTTAAAAAAACTAATGCTTCAGTTTAACGTTTACCTATCAAATTTTTAAAAATTCAAGAAAGATATTTATTAAATTGATACTAAAGGGGAGGTTTTTATGATTATCAGAGACTTCTTCAAGGGAGATCTTGTATTTTACCCTTTTTTTTATATCACCGCCAATCTTTCTCTCCTATTGAATGATTTCAAATATACACATGCAACTATTCAAACCGGCTTGGATTTAGAATTCTCTAGGTTTGATAGTCCAAAATGTTTCCATGCATGTATCTTTCAGTCCTCTATTTTGTTGCCACGTTTTGTTAGTTGAATAGCTTATGTACAGAAGAGTCATTTTCTTATTTTCAATAAGAAAAGTCAAGGACTCAACTCACAGGGATTGGCAAATAAAGCTGGACCCAGTGGCACATTAGTCAAGAACCCCCAATTCTCTCTTTCTCTCTCTCCACCGACCAACCTACCACTTTTCCATTTTGTTAATTTCGTGGGCCTCGTCCTAGATGTGCTGTCTCTCAAAAAAAAAAGGAAGAAATAATAGAAATTTCATGTTCTTTTTTTTTAGATTTATATGGAGATCAGAAAGTTTATTTTTTTAGGTATCACTTATCCATAAATAACTTTCTCACCTAAAGGGAAGTTACCAACATTTGAATGGGACAAAAATGCTTATTTTAATAATAGATTTTTATGGCTAAAATGGTTATTGTCTTATTTACATGAGAAATAAAAGAACATGGGTAAATGTATCCCAAGAAAAACTTACCCAAATAACTGCATTTACCCGGATAAGTAACTTACCGAAAAGAGAACAGAGCCTTAAAGAGAGAGTTAAATCATCAACTTGAATTGATGACACTGCCTCTTTCAATGTGGATATAACAGGTGAGCAATCAAAAGAAGAAATTGGCATGAGCCCCTACACTAGTATACAATATTACTAGAAATGAAATCTATGAATACTTTTACTAACCCAAATGTCTCAATTTACAAGCCCCATTTCCAAGATTTTCAAGGCCAAACGTCAGACTCATAAGATGATTTAACCAAGCAAAAGGTTTTCTTATAATAACCCATTCTTAGATTGATCCATCATCATCTTTTAACAATTGCAGAACAAGGTTGCTGTTGTTTCGAACTTATCATTTTTTATTTAATATTGATAAAAGGAGGAGAGGGAGGACTCTTGACTTTTCTCCTTCATATAATATGGATATAGACAGATTAGTGACAATTTGGTTCCCAAAATTTAAAATGCGACATTTGAAAAGTTAAAAATGCCCTAAGAATGCCATTTAATTCTCTTTATCAACCATCCAAACATTGACAATAAAATGAACAGTCCCAAATTCTAGATTCTTCTAAACAGTCACCAACTTTTTTGAATAGAAGAGGCAAAGATTTGACACTGTTAAGTTTTCTGTCAACGTTTGGATGGTTGGTAAAGAGAATTAGATGGCATTTCAAAGGTATTTTTTACTTTTCAAATGTCATTTAACGGTTGATTAATGAACTGGTTAATGGCAAGTACTGGATTGTCACATTTTAAAAGTTCAGGTATTAAATTGTTGCATTTTAGAGTTCGAGGGCCAAATTGCCACTCGAGGCAAAGTAGACGGTACTGATTGGGGATTTTCCCAATTCATTATTAAAATTATTTTTCCAAAAGAAACCATTTAAGTAACTCAAAAGCATGATTTCAAAAACTAAATAAAAAAAAGAAAGAAGTAGAGAAGTGGAAACAAGGTAAGCAACATGTGGTTCCAAAAGAAACCATTATTAAAATTATTCTTCCTTTTTCTCTTTAGATTGTGTGGGCAAAGGACATGTGGAACCAGAGTTAACAGAGACTTATTGGAAAGGGAAAATGTGTCCGTAGGGCCTGAATTGAGAACCTGGTTTAATTACTATTTCCAACTTGGACCTTGCTTCTTGCTGTCTCTCATGGAGCTTTGAAGTTGATCTTTTCTTGACACTTGTATCCATCATTAGCTCCATCAGTTGTTGAGGGTGCCAAACCATGAGAGCCTTGGCTTGCTTTGATTGTCCATACATCTATGTGGTTATATGAACCTTAACCTGTCAATAAATTGACAAAATGATGATGTTTTTACATTATTTATACAATCTTTTGAACAAGAATCTCTATAAAAATGTTAGTTAGAAAAAGAAAAAACAAAAATAGATTAGTGGTAGGGTTTTTATTGATCATTGTTTGCACTTTAGGCTCAGTTTGGAAGGAATATAAATACAAATGATGTTTTTACATTATTTATACAATCTTTTGAACAAGAATCTCTATAAAAATGTTAGCTAGAAAAAGAAAAAATAAAAATAGATTAGTGGTAGGATTTTTATTGATCATTGTTTGCACTTTAGGCTTAGTTTGGAAGGAATATAAATACAAATTAATTGTACCAATACAAATACATACAAAATATAAGGTTTTGCACTCTACAAATTCGTATATGTACTCTTTCCAAACTGCGCCTTAGTGACTTTCTGTTTAATTTTTGAAAACTAGTGATAAGTTGAAACATCTTAAACCGTGTTTTTTGTTTTGAAAAGAAAATTTAAGTTGATTTCATTTTTGAAAAAACCATTAGGTTTTTTGAAGCAAAAATAAATTTAAAATACAGATATTAGGAGAACACCCCTTGAACTTTTTTTTTTTTTTTGAGATTGCAGATGCCATATATGAATGTGATTTTTTTTTCGCTCAAAATCTAGTTTCCATGTTCTAAAATCCTAATTCCTAACTAGCAGGAGGCCTGTACTTATGTTGGAGGGAGATTCAAAATTTCCCAACAACTTATCATGGGCAGTAATCTAAAACATTTTGTCATTAATTTTTTTTTATGGGTCCTCTTATCTATTAATTGACATGTCTCATACATAATATTGCAGATACTAGGTATAAAATGTATTTATAGGCCATGTTTGGTTTGAAGGAAAAGGTAGGGAAAGGAAGGGGAAGACAGGGAAACCAATACAAGGTTTTGTAAAGGTTTCCCTACCTTTCCCTTCCTTTCCCTACCTTTTCCTTCAAACCAAGCATAGCAATAGAGTAAAAGGACTGGAATAAATAACAGGCGAATGAGGGATAGGGTATGGTGGAAACCAGTCCAGATCAGGTAGGAATAACGTTGTAACTTGTAAGCATGTTCAATGAGAACTTATTAGAAAATTTTTTGATATCTGTCCCTTAAAACACCCCAGCCTACCTTTGAAAAAATTACTATTGACAGTTGTGTACCAGAATATTTATCAAGTGTTCATTAAATATGCTTACTATATTGTGCCTACTAGATTCTATTCCTATGGGAATTAGGAAGTTGAGAGACAAAATGGTGAAAAAACAGAAAGGAAATTTAAAAGACCTTGATTGATGGAAAATTTAAGCCTGCATTTGGAAACAATGCAAATAAGTCTGGATGCAAATATGTAGAGTGTAAAGCGGTTCATATAAATTGCAACATTGGGTTAGTTTTGCACTGACAAATTTGCCTTGTTACTAAACAGACTTTTAGCTATAATGGATGCAAACATGAATTCCAATAAAACATATGTTTTTTTTTTTTTTTATCAAAAGCCCACTTGAATACAAATTTACTTCTTTTTAATTTATTGATGTACTTTTACATCTTATTATCAATGTAAATATGCATTGGTCTATCATTTGTCAATGCATAAATATATTGTTGTCAAATACAGGCAAAAGTGAATCGGAGTGCAAACTTACCTTGAACCAGAATTTACACTCCATTTGCATCGTTTCCAAACGCAACCTTAGTAGGTCCTGTTAACCAAAGGTCTCTAAGATGGAGTCGTGTAACAAATTTTGGATGGTATTGATTTGGAGAACCAAACAGAGATTTAAAACATAGTTTTTCATTTGAAATTAAAGGAAAGAGTTAACACTATAAGAAAATTTTTCTAGCAGATAATTGTTGAGCCATGCCTAAATTCTACTTGGTAATTTTTGCCAACTATTGAATATATGTCGAGGCCGGATCTTCTGCCCACAAGAACCCTACCCACATTTATCGCAGCCACATATGGAGAACATCTCATCATTTGCATAGTATCATGCAGGGGGAGATATTCCCAATTCACGGAGGTAGTGTGTTGTGAGTAGACGTGGATATCAATGTGGAAAGGGCAACTTTCAATGAAAGAAGGATAAAGGCTTTTAAGACTAATTCTACTTTTATTGTTTACAAAATACCACAATTTGCCCGCCATTATTCTTCAAATTTTCAAAATAAAACCAACTGAGAAAGTGAGGATTGCGGAACTGCCCTTCTCTCCGATAACTGTTATCCCATAGATGTGCTTCATATCTCCCCGTCCACCTGTGTCTTGTGACCCCTCTGTAAATCAATATTCTCTGCCCGAACGTATCCGTAACCTTCTTAGACGATTCCAACTGGGTCGGAAAGCGTCTTTCTCCGAGCTCTGAGCGACCGCCAGTGATAAGAACTTAGGCGGTGCATGACCCTCTCGCCCTCCCCATCTATTAGCAGTCATCGAAGGGCTCACCATCAAACGCCAACACCAACTGAGGAGATCGTGCTCCGAAGAGTTTGAACAAGAGTTCAGTCTGGAAAATGCCATCGACGCACTGAAAGCCAGATCCAGGGACCATCGAAGGCTCCAATGCCGGAGCCGTCTCATTCTTCTGTGTGGCAGTGGGATGAGGAAGAAAAGAGATGTGGGATTTTTGTGCCCAATCTTTCTTTTACATTAACACCCGGTTCTCGTCTGAGTTGCAGCGTTGCAGACAAAGGTCGCCGTTGGAAGATATTTGCCCTTGTTTCACGCTATGCCATCTCCGGCGTTTCACTCAAGTCTGCGCTCTCCTACTCCAGCGGGTTGCTGCAGTCTGTCGCAGGTCCGCTTCTCAACTCTCTCGACGCCTTCGTCCAGGCTAGGAATATAAGCTGCAATGTCAGCCTTGCTCTCGACTCTGTTTAGACTTAATATTCGACTGATTGAGATTTGATTCAATCAGTATATTGAGATTTGATTCAAGTTAGGATTCTTGTTAATTTTTTATCCGTTCCTAGATCTGGTCATTCTGGTGGAGAACTTGTGTTCTTTAACGCTTTTCACAGATCTTTCTCTTAGAACTACGATTTTTTTTTTTTCTCTATACCTTTTCTTTTCCTATTTTGGTGTTCCATGCGGTCTGATCTCTATATTAAAGTTTTGATGATTTTTGAACGATTTGGTGATATGTTTTCTCCAAATGAATGAAAAGTTTTGCCAAATCTTTTAAATCTCAATCTCCTCTCCCCCTTGCTAAGACTTCCCTCAACTAAACTCTAAATTTAAAGAATTAACCCCAAAGCTTCAGCCGACATGGTGAGAAACACCAGAAACACCCAGAACCTGGTCACAACAGATCAACTCCGAGCAGTCCTCGACCGATTGGACCACCTTGCCCAGCGGATTGACAAGGTGCACCCCTAGGCAGGAGGTCGCCCTGCCGAGACCTCGAGCCACCAGGGCGAATGCGTGTCTCCAACCCGTTAGCCCTCAGCCTAATCAACTCTCACTGGGCTGACCCTTTGGAATCTGACAACAGCCGGCGTGCCAACCAACCGTCGAGGACTTCCCGACCCCCCAGTCGGAGGGGGGAAGAATCAACACAGTCTCGTGACCATCGCTGATACCAGGAACACTACCACTAAAGAGAAGACTCCCGGGATGAAGGTGGGTGGTCAGGCCTCCACAACCCCCCTCTGAGGGCCGAGGATCGATACCACGCCTCTCCCTCTCGCGTCTCAGACCTCCGAGACCTCCTAAATGACAGATAGGATAGAAGGAATGACACGGGCCCCCATAAGAGTATTTAGGGATTTGGGTCGATGCCCCTTGGGTCCGAGAGGACCGCGGTGGGGCCTAGGCCCCCCTCGACCGAAAGATTTTGGACTTGCAAGCCTAGCTCAGAGCCGTCAAGGACGAGCTCTGTCAAGTAAGAGAAAGTCGAGCTGAAGCCTTAGCCAGCCAGAATCCTTCGTCTGGGAGGATGGATGCCTTCACCTCGGATATCATCTTCGAACCTCTCCCACCACATTTCAAAGTGCCCACGCTTGAGATGTACGACGGGGCCATGAACCCATACGATCACTTGGAAAGTTTCAAGGCGCTTTGCTCCTTTATGGATACTTCGACGCCCTGACGTGCCAGACTTTCCAAGCAACCTTCAAGGGGACAGCTTGCCGATGGTTCTCCGATTTCCCCCTCAGTCCATCAGCTCATGGGAATAGTTCACCAACCTCTTACTCGCCCACTTCATCAATAGCAGACTATGCCAGAAGAGTGTCGTCTCTCTCATGGCCATCCGATAGAAGAGAGGTGAGAGCCTGCGGTCCTACATCGACCACTTCAAGAGAGAACAACTCAATGTCCAAGATCTATTTTATACCAAAAACAATTAGACTTGATTAGTGGCTTACTGACCTGGGCGGTCAAACCATCGATCTATTTTATCCAGACAATGGTTTTTGGCTGTTTTTTATTTCTCAATTTTTTTTAATTGTAATAGCCAGTCCATTCAGACTAGATAGTTGAACCACTAACCCAAAAACTATTAGCCAAAGCAGTTTCAGTTCTGGGTCAATTTTTAAAACATTGCATTTATTGGGTTGATTCTTTCTTTAGTTTTTATTTGCTATGGGCCTGTTTGTATTTTCTATTTGTGAGTTATTGGGCCAGCTCTATTTGGGCCCATTTTTATTCTCTTTATTTTGGCCGACTTATTAAGGGCAAGATGTTATTACTAATTAAAGTTACACTACCCCTTGTGGTATGCTCAATTTTATTAGTGATTAGTGAAGTAGGGATGCAAATAGCCTAGAATTCTTTTCTTCTTCTCAACTATTCTCTTCCCTAACCTAGACTATATTTGTCTTCTCTTTTCTTTTGTTAGAGCATATATTAATCTTTATATTTTTCTTTTGGGTAAATTTGTTAAATTACCCTTATGAATTAGCTATTTGACTAAAAAGTACTTTTAAGTTTTCTAACAATTGACTAGCTATACTCCTAGCGTTAGTGTCTGTTAATATTCCATCACAATCCGTGCGAATGTGACTCCAAGTTATCTATAATTTTTTAAAAACTCAATATTACCCTTTTCTTTATACATTTCATAGTTCAAAAGACATGTTTCCGGTGATTGCAATTGGGTTGAGTTTGGCGCAGCATTGTCACCGGCAATGGAGAAGGTGGTGGTGGTGTTGTCATCGTAAGTTACACCACTACTTTCTAGGGGACCGGGAGGGTGCATCCAAAGGGATTCCTTCACTATGCCTTGAAGGTAAGGCAAGTTAGGTAGATCAATTAATGAAACCCACAGGGAGGTGGTTTTACTGTTCACCTTCTCGACACAGAGCGACGCAAAGGCCAGCACCCCCTTTCTTCTGATTTCTCTCTTTTCCCTCTCCCTCTCTATTCCCCCCCCCCCCCCATCGGTCTCACCTTCCCTGTTTCAATCTGAGGCCACATCATCGCCGTTGCAACTTTTAGCAGTGGTGGTGGTTTGTCACAGTCCATCTGGTATCAGGGGGAAGTGGAAACGCTCAAATTCCTTATTTTGGGGATTCCCTCTCTATCTGATATCAGGAAACGAGTCGTTGTTGCTGATTGTCATGGTCCAATCTCTGCACTATCGAAGTCGTCGCTCTTGGAGAAGATTGTGTTTGTCATCGGTGCCATCTCTCCTTCCGTCAATGTCGACACTCCATGGCGGTCTACATTACAACGTCGACCTTGCTGGTATTAGCAGATATGGAGACAAACTCCATCGAGCATTGCATCTCATTAACAGCTCGTAGCCATAGGTATCAGTCATCTTCTTCCCGACCTCCATCGAAAATCATTCGTTCCCTACCCTCCTCGTTTGCTTAAGGAATATGATTGCTAGTTCAAACTAAATAACCTCATTTGCTCAGGAATATGATTGCTAGGTATCAGTCATCTCTTTGCTTCGTCTTGTACTCTTTGAAACAGAACTCAATCTCTTCTCTCTCTCTCAAACAACCAATTGACTATACCCTCATCTCATTGTCACTACAACAAAAGAGAGAAAGAGAACTTTAGGCTCAGTTTTGAAGCAGTACAAATGTAAATATGTACAACATAAATACATACAAAATATAAGTTTTTGCACTCTACATATTTGCATTTGTACTCCTTCCATACTCAGCCTTAGCAAAAAGATTTGTAGTTTTTATTTGTTTTTTTTTTTTCTGCTTTTTGGCTTTTTACAGGACTAACTGCTAAAGTTTCTTTTATCTTACCTTTTTCTTGCCTTTTCCATTATCATTTTTCGGCAATGGAATCGTCGGAAAGCATATCCATAGAATTTGAAGTCCTTGAGAAGATAATCCTCGATTGGGATTCAACTGTAGTGGAGGAGGGCAGGGAACAAATGATCTTAAGCTAACCAATACCTACGGGGCTGTCGATGAGATCCAATGATCTGATGGAGTCTGTCTCCATATCTGTTGATCCCAACAAGGTCAATGGTGCAATTCAGCGTTGTGGCCCGCCTTGAAGACCAGTTTCGTAACATATTCATCAGTTAGGTTTTATTTTAAAAATTTGAAAAACAGTAGAAGGTAAATTTGACTTTTCATTTTTTTCCCTTAACATCAACAGGGATAATGTATACAATAAGGATAGAGTTAATCAATTACCTAAACCATAAGGGTAGTTTAAGAAATTTTCCCTTTCCTTTTCTCTCATTCTCAACTTAGTATTTATCAATAGAATTGTACACTTCTAGGATTGGTAAGGTTAGGGTCATCCTTAGGGGTGAGCATTTGGTTTATTCTATTAAAAACCTAATCGAATAATCCGAATTTTTTAAAACCAAAATAAAAAAATGAAAATCGAACCGAAACTGAATTACAATAAAACCAAAGTAACCAAACCAAAATATTCAGTTTGGTTTTCGGTTAAAACCTGAATTTAATTAATATATATATATAATATTATATAATAACCTATAATATATATTATTATTATTATAATATTTATTATCAAATTTAATTTCATTATAATATATTATATATAATATGTTAATATATAAATATATAGCATAATATATATTGTATATTATATAATGAACTTTAGTTAACTCAGTTTTTATGGTTAACTGAATTTCTAAATCTGAAAACCGAAAACGAAAATCGAAATTATTAAAAACCGAATTAACCAAACTGAATTACCCAAAAACCAAAAAAACCGAAACCAAAATTTTCAGTTCGGCAATTCGGTTTTAACCGAATAATGCTCTCCCCTAATCATCCTTGCTTGGGTTGTGATCTTTGTATTGGCTCACAATTTGGAAAAGCTTTGTAGATGTTTAGGTTCAGCAACACAGCCTTGTGTGCCAATTTCATCACCCGGACAGGACATACTGCTCAACGAAACCAAATTTCATCACCAATACAGCCTAGGTTGTCTATCTAAATAGTAGCACTAGCACGTAATCTGTTAATTCTTCCTCAAACTTCTGCTCTTTGTTTTTGAGATGGGCTAATTTTTCATCCTTCTTTTCATGTAAACTACTTATTGACAAACTTCTCGATTAACTAGTTCATTCTAACAATTAATCAATACTCCTTGAAGCCGAGTTAACAAACTAGGAATAATCGATACCAATAAGAGACTTAAAAACGCACCATCACCATCCAATAAATCCTCAAGTTTACTGGTATATGCTCTTGCGAGAGGCCAATGTTACGCAGTGGATGATAGAAACTGAATATGGCTTTTGGCCCCCCAAAAGAAAATTCGTGGCTCCCCCTTAGAATTGTATATGGCTTTTGGTGCACTGTACAGTTAGAACAGCAAGAAAGAGAATACAAATAATAATTGAAACTGAATTGTGTAGATCAGTGGTATACACCCAGTTGAACCTATATTGTATTTATAGATTTTACATGAAGAGTTTGAGTTGGTTTACAACTCTAATACAAGATGCATGATAAGTTACAAGAGAAGATAAGATGAGAAGGGATTCTCCTTATCCACCATAAACTCAAACAAAGATAGAGTCGACTATCCTATTCTAAATATCTCGATCACTGTTAACAACTTTAATCGATCAAACCTCCGCACGGATCCAACGTTTTAAACACTAGATTGGGACCTTGGGAACTTGTGATTGATGTGGCTACACTAGTTATAGCTTCTACTACTATTATTACTACTGTAGTGACTGAGCTTGCTAGAGGATTGCCTAAGCATCTCCTTGATCTCGTCCTGCTAGCGCTCTAGTTTGGAAGCAATGCCTTCTAGCTTATTCTCAATGTCATGACATTGAGACTATAAACTGTCAGTGAGAATCTCGATCTCATCACCATCTCCATATTCATATTGTACTCTGGTGACTGGTTGTCGTTGTAAATCCTCTGTCAGATTTTCTAGAATTGGAGGCATGCAAGTTGTTCTCAGAGGTTCTAGCTTTCTTATAACTTATAAGCCATCTCCATAATCAGATGATAACCAGAGATTGTAAGTGTGGGTGGATGGAGTCAAGCACTATAGTGATTTGCCTCAAAGACGGTAGATGGCATGCACTAGGAGAAAAGGCTGAAGGATTGTGGAAAGGGTTTCAGACCTTGAATATGAGATATGAGGAAGCAAGTTATGTGGTCTGCCACCATATATAAGATATGATTATAATTGACAACTCTACTCTTAATTGGTGGTCTATACTATATATATAAAACTTCAACTATTCAAATGAATAATTATAAAATTTTAAGAATTTTTGTAATTATTGGATACTGCATTTATAATTACCATAATTATTGGAATTATATTTATGGGTTTAGGGGATGGCCCCGTGGGTAGGACTGACAATGGGCGGGTAGGTGGGGGTCATACTCCTCATCCTAACCCCGAATATTAAATTAATCCCTGTCTCTAACCTCGACCCCTGTTGGGAAAAAATTTAGTGTACATCCCTGATCCCCAACGGAGGCTGGTTCCCCATCGGGGACCTGAATCTCTGATTTTTTTTTTTAATTAAAAGTTTGCTTTTAGAAAGGTATTTATTTAAAATAAAGGAAAAATTAAATGAAAATAATATTTTATATATATAATAGAAATAATATTATAAATAACATAAATAATATTATATGTTTATTATAATATATATGCACATAATTTTAATATATATAATTAGGGTTGGGGTGGGGTGTGGACTTCACTCTCCGTCCCTATTTCCATCCCCAATTGGGTATTCCTATTAATCCCATCCTCCCTGTCATCAGCAGCCTCCATCCCCATCCCTGCCTGGCGGTCGAGGAGGCTAGATACTTGACAACGATGGGGAAAATTGCCATCCCTATCCCAGAGTTGTGTAGGCCCATAGAATAATAAGTTTTAAGTTGTATAAGCCTTAACATATTTTCCCATGCATCTCATAGGGTCCGCTAGTATAATATAAAATAGAAATAGGCTAAAATTTAAAATGGTATATAATTCGTTTTACAATAAAGTCTCAATAAAATTGTCACATAGATTTAATAAAAAGCATTCGTTATATATTGTTAAATAAACAAAAGGGAATAATCAAGGATCTATTTAATAATTATTCCAATAACTAAATGACATAGCAAGAGAAGGATATTTATGAAACAAAAGAATGTGCAACAACTAACAAATCTCTGAAGAACAATAACATAATATTATGATACTTGGCTTTGGAATTTTACTACATCGTGTATGAAATAGTAAGAAGAAGCAGCTTGTCTGCATCCGTAAGGGAAGAAAAAACCTGGCATCAAAAGAGGAAATGGAGTGAAAAAGAAATATTGACTTTGTTTACTTTTGAAAGGAAGAAAAAAAAAGCGAAACATGAGCTAAAAGAGGAAGAAGCAAATATCGGTTTTATCTACTTATAAGAGGGGAATGGTCTATAGGACTAAATCTAATACCCTATTTATAAATAACTCTCTCAAGTCCAACCGCCACTATGTTGGGGGTGATGATGATATGTCGAAGAAGAATTGGTGCAAAAGAAAAAGAAGAGGGTNGGGGTGGGAGGAGTTTTTTCAAGGGTTGTTTTCGTAATTAAAACCTCTCTATGGTTCGGCTAACTATTCAGAAAAACTAATTAGGGATGACAACGGGGCAGATTTAAAGACAGTTTTGTAAATTCTAGACTCTATCCGTCTTCCTAAAACTCCCAACCTGTACCTGCTCCAAAACTTGTAGCGGGTTGGATTTTGAGAATTCAAATCCTCCCTACACATGAAAATGCAAAACCCACTCCAACCCTACTCTCCCCAGATTCAAGGGTAGGGGCAGGTTGGATTTAGAATCCACGTCTAATTTCCTATTATTTCTTTCATATATAAGTAATAAATAAGTAAAATAACACTAATATACAACAAGTTTCCAATTATTTGGTTAAGACATAGAAAACACATAAACTACTAATTATCCTTCACATAAAATTCAAAATATTGCTAAATTCACCACTTAGTACATAAAGCTTATATGCTTTCCAACAATACTAGAGATGGCAATTTTTACCCTACCCGGTGGTACCATACCCTACCCGTACCCGTAAGAATTGTAGAATCTCAAAAACCGTGTCAGGCAGGGTAGGGGTGGGTACCACCGATAGGGTAGAAATTGCCATCCCTAAAACTAACGACTCAAGCTTAATGAACCTTGACTCGAAAAGCCTCATTTGCACCAATTCTTCATCGCCATGTCATCATCACCCCTGTAACAAACGGACTTGGCATTTTCCCACTCATAAATTCTTGAACGAAGATAGAAATTAATTTATGATTCATAAATTATTATTAGCCTAAAACTTTGCTATTATTACTTTCCAAATAAATGTTTTTTCTATTCAACCACTTCTATGAACAAAAAACAATCCACCTGTTTTTATCACCAATGTGTTGCTTCCCCTTAAACATACCCTTCCAAGAAATTCATAAACAAGCCACAACACTAGGCCGAGATGGTTTCAAATCGAAAACATCAACCAATAGAGAGATAACATCTCCAATCCCTTATACCTCCATGCATTGGACAAGAAAACATCCCAAAGATGAAAGAACCAACCTTTTGGTACAACCCAAACGAAAATTAAAAAATGGAGGAACGGCCTTACCCGATCAGATCTGGTCTAGATTATTAAAAAATGTTCAGCTTTACTCCATTAATGGGCCCATTTATTCATGGTTTTTTAATTGTCTTTGACCTTGACGGTTGGATTATTCAGCCAGGAAACTGGCCGAGCAACTGGCTATATTTCACCCCTAAACAGTTCTTTTGCCAAAAAACCGTTGACTTGACTAGTGACCTATTGACCTGGGTGGTCGAATCATTAATAATCTATTTGATTTAAATAATGGTTTTTGGCTGTTTTTTATTTTAATTATTATTTTTTATTTTTTTCTAATTGTAATGAACTGAACCATTCAGACTAATCAATAGAACCAAGGTTCAAAATATAGATACAGGCATATCGGAACATATCGGTACTTTTTTTTATTTTTTTCAAAACCAGTTCAGGGGGACCGGTTTAAGGCTCCTCTACCTCCTGAACTGGTCAGAACTTGTATCGGGGAGCTCCCGAAATGATACGTATTAGCTGATACATATCGATACTTTGAACCTTGAGTAGAACCACTAACCCGAAAACTAATGGTCAAAGTGGTTTTATCCAGCGTTCGATCCTCTTAGTTGAGGTTTGGTTGATAATTGATACTTAGTAGCAGAGTGAAAGTTATGAGAGAAAGTCGTTCTAAGCCGGCGTTCGATCCTCTGAACCCTTATTCCTGTTTTTCTTCTATTGTTATTTAGTTCGTTCGTTGGAGAAAGATTTGAATAAAATAGGAAGAAGAAACCCTTTTAACCCCTATTTTTTTTATTTGATTTAGAATTTTATAAATTTTAGTATATTAAAAACAGGATAAGAGGACATTTGTAACGTCTGTTACTCCCACTTGCACATGTGAGATTTAAGCATGAGAAAGTGCTGATATGGCACCCTCTGATTTGACGTATAGGAAGCTCTACAGGAACGGGTGTGCAGAATCGTACACCTCTAGGGTTGGTAAGGTTAGGTAATCCTTGCTTGGGTTGTGGTCTTTGTATTATCCTAATGATACACTCAACACACACTCACAATTTGGAAAATCTTTGTAGATGTTTAGGTTCACCAACACAACCTTGTATGACAATTTCATCACCCAAACATACTGCTCAACAAAACCTTTTTCTAGAATGTGCTCATCATACAAAACTTAGGTTGCCTATCTAAATCGTAGTACATAATTTGTTAATTCTTCCTCAAACTTCAGCTCCTTGTTTATGAGATGGGCTAATTTGTCATCATGTTAGAATTAAAGAAAGAAGAAATGTTCAGAATGTTTCTTTTCTTTTAATGGCCTTGCAAAGGACCATTCGGTAACGGCTCCATTCACTAAGCATTTAAAGGCACCTTGATGGGAAGGTAACTGTTCTTTGAGATGGCTATAAAAGGGAGGGTCCCCAATCCTGTGCTATTTATCCCAATTGGTAGAAAAGCTCTCCCATCGAACAGATAACAAGGTTTAAAATATCAATACGCTCGATACGCCTGTAGGGGCATATTGGGCGAATCAATACCCTTTTTTTACTTTTTTTTTTTTTTGAAACTGGTTCAGGGGGCGATTTAGGGCTCCTCCACCCCTTGAACCGGTCAGACCCCCAATACACCCACTATAGGGGCGTATCAGAGGGGTCCCGAAGGGCCGATATGTGTCGATACTTTAAAACTTGGTAGATAGTAGAATTGGGGTTGAAGTGATCTCTTGGAAGAACAAGTTGTTATGACTTCTTCAAGATCTCTAGTTTTAGGTAAGTTTACTATGTTTTCCTCAAGCATAAGGTTGTATTATTCTTACTATTGGTATCAGATCTTAGGTTGCTCAACCTATGCATGAGAAACTGTAGGATTGCAAATGAAAAAGAAAAATAAATTTTATGTTTTCTAGTTATTTGGCCGGATTCCAATGAGGTTACCGGAAGGGAGTGGTTGACTTTTGGTCCCCGTCCATTTATGACCAATTTCCGGCCGGATGGTGTCCTGGAATGGTAGGTACAGAGCAGCCCAGATGCTGTTGTTATTCAGGTTATTTAGACCCAAAACGGGTGAAGAAGATGACGGGTTTGAGGGTCAATCTGAATCTGAATAGCCTTGCCCATTTTGTGCTGCCTTGTCCCAGCGCGTTCATGTCTTACCCGACGAGTTCTCCGAGTAAACTCATTGAGTTAATTCAGTGAGTTCTTGTTAATTCTAACTATCTGGTTCGACCAGACTATTTCACTATATTGGAAAATTTGATGGGTTGTTTCATGTCTCTATACATATTGGATTTTGATGAAACTTGCTACCTTGGAGTTTTTTGACCTCCTTAATCCATAAATGTGGGTTCCACACTCTAATTATGATTAAAACCTATGGTTCAGCCCCGATTCTGTAAAACCTGAAACTTTGACTAGCCAATTTAGGGGCTATCTAAAATCAATTGTTTTGACCCAAACTTTTTCTCACAATCTTATATTGGTCTTCTCAACTACATTCTGGTAAAATTTCATGAAGTTTGGAATTTATTTGATACAATTTTATTGGATTTAGAATGTATTGATCATGATTTTCCTTAATTTATCACTAGTGTTATTCTATTTTTCTTAATATTCATCCATGTAAATCCAAGTTATGATGAAATGATATATGTCAACTTGCCTCACCATAATTCTAAGTTATCATGAGATTGATTCAAAAATCATGCAAATTGGATAAATCTTGTAGTTGCTAAAGTGCTTAGATTTTGAAAATTTGTATGACGTTCAAGTGATTGGTAATTACTCATTCATTTAAATATTGACAAGTTGCATTGTGTTGCATCAAGATGGTGATCACATCCAAAGGTGGGTCATTATTTTGTGCAATCCAATGGGACAAGATGATTGATGTGAATGACATGGATAATAAGGATTTAAACCCAAAGGTTTAATTTCTTGGAAATTTATGATGTTCATATTGATTAATCTTGTGGTGATTTCTGTGACCATAAAAGAAAAATTTCTGTGACCATAAAGGAAAAAGAGAGCATTTGTATATTGTATTTTTGCCCAAAGGTGAAAATACAATGATACATTAACTATAACCATTAAGCTTTCAAGGTATACTCTTGGTTTTGTTTGATTGGTATTATGCATCTTACAGCATGATTTTGACTTAACATGCATAAGGAATTAAGATACAATATAGTAAGCATGTTTTCCTTTTTCTTTTCAGCCTTGAATACTGTTATGATTCTTAGCTATTTGTCCGGTATTGAGACTTTGGATTGATCAAACTTCTTTGACTAAAAAGAACAAATAGAAATAGTCTTGGCCATTCTTATGATTGATTTTGTCCTAATATTAGAGGATAAACCTCCAAAACCCACTGATCAAAGCATAAAAGAGGAAAAGGATAAACATGAAGATGGGTGAAAGCCAATCGTATTTGTTTGATGATAATGAAATTGACAATTTCAAAGAATATTAGAGATGGTATCCCAGAAGAAATAGTCATGAAGAAATATATATCTAGGGTTCAAGAGCAATTTGCTAGCTCCACTAAGGCAATTGGTAGTGCTTTGATGACACAATTAGTAAATTCGAAGTATGATGGTGTGGGTAATGTAAGAAAGCACATATTTCACATGGATGATCTTAGTAACCAAATGAAAAGCATAGAGATAAATGTAGATGATGGATTTCTCATCCTATTTATTCTGAATTCTCTTCCATTTCAAGTTGATCAACTAAAAGTCGCATATAATGCTCAAAAGAACAAGTGCAGCCTTAGTGATGTGATCCCCATGTGTGTATAAGAAGAGGAGAGGCTAATTCCATTTTCCTAGCCGCTGGAATAGATGTACAGTCATAGCGGCAATTCAGACGTTCCCTCTCTATTCCGATCAAGATCTCCCATTCAATAGTGTGTTGCTTCCCGATAGCCATTGTCATTCAAAGAAGAGAGACTTGTGTTAGTTCTGGAATCCAGCATCATCGTCCGGTTTCAGGCCAAAATCCCGAATCATGTAAGCTCTAGCCTTGATAATTTCTTTGTTATTTTTTGTTCTTCTTCCTTGTTAAGACTATTTCTCTTACATTCATGTAGCGCTTGATAATTTATTTTTTCTTCTGCAATTCCCATAGATGTGTAGTCAGGATCTGTTAATGTATAAAATTTGAATCAGCTACCCCCGTCGGCTCTGATTTTGACTTGGTTAGTCTTTATTGCTCATTGCCTCCAAATAGTTTGTTGATTTTGGATTGAGCTGCTGATAACTGTTTTTAGCGTATTTGGAATGCATCAAGTTATGTTATTTCTAGTAGTGGATATCTTTGATGTTGGAGCGAATAGAGACTACAAATCCGCAGCTCTAGCTAGGGAATTTTCTTAATGTTTAGTAAGAGAAGCCATCTCCATACTCATTCTGTGCTCTTGAAGGTTGGCAGCAATGCTTGTTCTCAATGTCGATGACTCGGTTACTACTAAGACTACAAACTTTGTCGATTAGGATTTCAATCTCATCACCATCTCCATACTCATTCTGTGCTCTGGTGGTTGGTGGCTGGTTGTTGTTGCAAATCCTCCTTAAGAGGTTCTAGCTTTCTTAGAAGCCATCTCCATCAAGCACTGCAGTGACCTGCCTCAAAGACAGTATATGGTGTTGGGAAGAAACCAAGTTTATACACAAACTATTTCTCTTACAAAAATAAAAATTTGTAGATATTCAAGTAGCACAATTCCAAGTAAGATATCAATCAAAAAAATTATAAGCCAAGTAAAGAAAGACACAATATTTAACGTTGAAAACCCCTCCAATGTGAAGGGTAAAAACCATGGGGCCAAGGAGACCCAACCAAAATCTCCACTAATAACTTGAGGTAACAATTACAGCAACTCAATCACCACAATATGCTCACAAATTTAGAGCAAATACAGATTCTCAAACATACACACGAGAATACCAAAAACTATGAAATGAACAGTCAAAAAAACTCACAAACGCGGTTATAGTTCAGGCCACAAAATAGAGACCTCCAGTACTCTAAATCAGATCTCGACCGTTCCGATCTTAGGTCTATAAGTTTCGAAAAGGCCCACCAAATTTCAGCCAAATCGGACCACAAATGACCCTTGATCAGAGTGATTGATGAAGACTGCCGCGAGATGTTTTCTTTTCCCGACTAGCTGCGAGTTACTTCTGTTCTACCTAAAATAACCGGTAATTCAGAACTCCGATCAAAGATCCAACCGTTCAGAATGAGGAAAACTGAATCATCCACCTAATGTCCAAATTTCAGCTCGATCAGATGGTGGATCGAAAAGTTCCGGCCGTTTGATGAACTCTGCATACTGAGAAATCTGCACAGTATTTCGATTTCTCTCTTTTGCTCTCTCTCTTCAACACGCCATGTAACCCTAGGTTTTTTTTTTTCTTTTGAAGACAAAAAGACAGTGGGCTAAAGAAGAATGAGCTTTAACATGGATCAATATCCCATAATGGACTAGACTCAACACATGGCACTGGGAGAGAAAGCTGAAGGCTGAAGGATTGTGGAAAAGGTTTCAAACCTCAAATATCATGAAATATGAGGAAGCAAATTATGTGGCCTGCCTCCATAAGAGATAAGACATGATTATGATTGACTACTCTACTCTTAACTGTCCACATCTCACTATATGTATAAAGAAAATCTGTCCACATCTCACTCTACTCTCTTTCAAAACATATTCCAAATTCCTCATTCTAATTTTCTGTATTTTTTAATATTATTAATTTTTGCTCTTAAAATTTCTCCCGCTATATTCTCTCTCATATTAATTACAAAACCATATTCCACCTTTTTCTCCTAAACTTCCACACCCCTTCCACTCTCCTTTCAAGAAAGATAATTAGATTACACTTCTCAACTATCCCACACCCACACGTTGTTAGCTTCTCCCAAGAGAACGAAAATTAATTTTTGTTAATTAAGGTTAGTTGGAAATTAATTTTGATAACTTATTATGGCGTATTTCATAATTCATTTTGATAAATTAGGTATTTTATTTTGGTAAATAAATTTTGGAAACTTTGTTAAATTAATAACATTTAGAAATACTACCAAAAATTAATTTTCAGTCAATTCATTTTTCTTGATTTTGGTCAATTAGTAGTTTACCAAAAAATACTAATCAATTTTCATAATTATCAAACAATAATTTTATTAATTTAATAACTTTAGTAAATTCATTTAGAAATAATAAATTTATGTAAATTATTTTTTGTAAGTTTCAAAATAAATTTTGATCAATTAATTTTTTCATTTTTTTTAAATTTTGTTGCATTCCCAATAACTGATTTTACTAAATTAATTGTTATTTAATTTGGTAAATTAGAGATTAAGAAAAAATTATTATTTTTGTAATTTATTAACGAATAATTTTTGTTAATTTTGGTAAATTACGAATTTAGGAAAGTGAAGTAACTTAGATAATTTGTATACTCTTTGTTAATTCCGCATACTAATTTACCTAAAATTTTAATTTTTGGTAAATAAATTTTGGTAATATTGGAATTTTTTGTAGTTTAATTATTGTAAGTTTGGTTATTTCAAAAATTAATTGTGGTAATTTAGGTAAATTAGTCTTGCAATTTTGTCAAATTTTGGTATATTCCCAAAATTAATTTCACTAAATTGATTTTTATTTACTTTGGTAAACTAAAACTAATAATTAACCAAAGATTATTATTTTTTCTAATTTATGAATAATTGGTTTCGGTAACTTTGGAAATTATTAATTTATTAATTTTGGTGAATTATTAATTTCTGAATGTTTTGATAACTTTTGTATATTATTTTTTTATTGTTCTGATTAATTTTTTATATTGGAAACTAAATTTATGATTCATTTTGTTATATAAATTTTGGTAATGTCATATGATAATTTTCCTAAAAAATTTATGTTTTGATAAATTATTTTTTGTAATGTTGGTAATTTTTGGTAATTTAGTTATTGTAATTTTGCTTATTTGGGAAATTAATTATGGTAATTTAGGTAAATCAATTTTTATAATTTTAGTAATTTAGGTGAATCTAATAATTAATGAAATACAACCTAGGAAATTTGTTGCTCTCATTAATTAGAACTTATTTGCGACTCAATTAGGTAGACAAAATATTTGGTTTTCATACTCTTGATAAGCATAATTTGGGTATAGAGAGTTTCATTTGATTAAAACTATTATTGTTTTTTTTTTTGAAAAATTGATAAGAGACCTACCACATCATCCATTTTCATCTAAAAGCATTAAAACTATCAAACTATTTATATAAAGTATATCAATGAACTAAAGATATGACATTATATGCCCATTTGGAATATCATATGGTTCCTTTTACTTCAATTTTTCTTGACAATTCCTGTGCATAGTACAGAACCTTACTAGTATGACAATAAACCAATTGGCGGTGGCTCAATTGGTAAATTCTTGATGAACATGCAATTTATCTATAATTTATGAGGTCTTTGCATGGATTATTATGTCAGTTTTATTTAATTTCACCCTAATTTAGTTTAATGCTAAGAAAATATTTCAGGGGTAATTAATCCAAGAAAAAGAAGGTTCGAAAAGACCAATTTCAGCCCAGCCCGGTTGTGGAAGCAAGAGAGCACACTTTAGCCCAAGAAGTATAAGTTGATTCCTTGAGAAAACCCAAGAAAAGAAAGCCTAGCAAAGAGTAAAATTCGGCCTAGCAGAGAAAGCCCATTCTCAGCCCAAAATAGCCTAGAATGTAGCTATCATGTGCTAAGAGGGAGCCTAAGTGCAGCCCAAAGAGCTAGGGGCGAAAACCCTTAGAAGACTTTCAAGAGAGAACTCTAGAAAGTTCAAAGAGGGGGTGTAATACACCCCATTCTAGAGGCTTCAAGAAGTGGCAAGAGCCCCCTTGAAAATCTATATAAGGAGGCCTCTAGAGGGGGGAGAGGTGTTTAATTGCTTGAGATCAAAGCTCTCCCACTCTTAGAAGTTCTAACACCTTGAAGAGAAGAGAAGAGAATAAGGGCTAGGCGCAAAGAGGAGAAGAAGAAGGGCTGAAGGAGTTCAAGTCAAGATAGGAAGAAGAGGTGAGTTCGAAATTTGGGGTTTTTTATTTAGAGATCTATTGTAATAATTTCATTCTAGTTTCATTTTCCTTTAATTCGAATTCATCTTTCTTATTGTAATTTTTTTTCTCCCTCTTCCATTCTTTCTTGATGTAATTAAGTTTGTAAAATTTTAGATCAGCAATCAATTTCTTTTTTATTCATTCGAATGGGTGTGAATTGTTCTTGAAGTTTCTTCAATAGGGGTTAATTGTAGAACAATCCAGTCAATTAAACTTTCAAAACTCATATCTGAATTCTCAGATCTGATATTGCAAGATCTGAATTACTTGAAAGAGAATTTAGATATGCAAATTTTCAGATTGACCGAATTGATCTAAGCTTGGAATTCTTAGAGTGCTTAAGAAAGACTCTAGGAATTCAGATCTACTATTTAAGAACTGAATTGGATGCAAGGTTAAAGATAACTTGCACAATTCAGTTGGTGATCAATTCAGATTTGAATTGATATCTTAGAAGTGTTTAAAGAAATGCATGCATGGGGATTAAATTCTTGCTAGAGATAGAAGAACCATCACTCATGCATAGGATGAACATGCGCTTGAGAGAGGCTGTTCAGGACCTTAGGGTTATACCAAACCAAGGCTCAATCATGATCTATTCGAATGATTCAATTTGATTGATTACTGAATTTTGAGATTGACATTAACTGCTTACTCTTCTAACCTGAATTGAAGGCAATTGAACCAATAATTTAGATAGATTTTAGTTTAAGATTTTTAGCTCTTGAATAAAGTTTTGATTTATTGTTGAGCAGATAAGATAAGAAGTACCCAATTTAGTATTGGTAATTGTTTCCTAAATCCTCATGGGAACGATACTTTATTCACTACTTTACTACTTGAACGGCTAGTGCACTTGTTAGTATCACAATGAGCCACACCAATTCTCTAACTAATTATACCAGAGACTTGGGATCAAATCCCAATATCACTAGGGTGGAAAGGGGTTCATGGGTACGGAGACATGAAGCAAGAAGAATTTGACAATAAACCTATTCATTCTTTTAAATGATATCCAAAAAACACTTGACCAATCAACTGGAGTCATAGGCTTGATAGCGAATCAGGTGTTATTTACCAAAATTCATGGATGGGCTTTGATTGATCAAAACTCTTTCCATACCATATCTTTTCCATATCATAGATTTTCTCATAATGATATGATTGCATGTTGTACGTTATATATCATGTTTCAAGGTCACCAAAACGCAAAACGTTTTGATAGGTTCAGACATTACTATTCATCTTAATATATTTATTTATAAATTTGTATATATGTTGAAAACTCTAGTAAGACTTTGGAAGTTTTAATAGGTTCAAACGAAAAAAAAAATTAAATGAAAAAGCATCCCATATTGAAAATTCAATATGGGTGTCGGGGCATAAGGGGGCGATACTAATCAATAAGCATAGAACACATTGCATCTCAAACTAAAGATTAAAAAGAATAAGCATAGAAGACACTTTTATTAACTTTAACGTCCACATGCAATCCAAATAACTAATTGGATAAGTTAATTAAATAGTAATAATAATTATAATTAATTAATCAAATTTAAGCACAACAAATCAAATTTACATACATAAATAACTAATAAAAGTGTTATACCTAATAAAAATAGTATAGATAATTGATTAGTCCAAGATGATTAATTAATTAGCAAATTAAGTACTTAATTAAATTAAGTGATTAATGGTTATTAAGGTTAATTAGGTTAACCACGGTTAATCAACATAACTAAAATTAATTGTGCTAATTAAGTGAGTTAAAGTTAAATAAGCTAATAAGTAAATTAAACTAACTAATTAAATCAAGTTATTAATTAAGTTAATTTGGTTAGTTAGGATATAAGATAATTAAAACTAATTAGATTAATCAAGTTAATTTATGTTTATTAAATTATGTAATCTATCTCTTTTAATTAACTCTAACTTGGTTATTAGGATAGTTTAATATAAAAGCAATTTATGTAAATAAGGTTAGTGAAATAATAACATCAATAAAACAATACATTAACTCAAGTAACCAATCAATTTTAACTCTTTAAAACTTTCACCTCTCATCAGTAACTCACCTTTAACTCTCTTTTCTCTTTCTCGTTAAATCCTTCCATTAATTCTCTCTCCCAATAACTCACTCCACGAATTTTAAGTCTTTTTTGTATTTTATTTTTCTTTTTTCCTTTTCCTTTTATTCTTTCTCCTCTCCTCATTAATCTAATAAACTAAAACCATTTTTATTAGGGTGAAAGTTTCAATCTGACCTGTGCTTGGGTCCACATCAGACCCACAAATTTCAAGGCCAACATGGACCCAACCCGACCCAACCCATAAATTAATAACAGTTTAAAAATTAGTCAATAAAAATATTATAAATAGTTAAATCACCTAAAAATAATGAGAGAAAGAGGGAATTCTAAGACATAGGGCTCATCCCTTCCATCATCAACCCATTTTGGCATATTTCTATAAGCCTTTTCCATTATTAGCCTATTGTATTCCACACACACACACACACACACATATATATATATATAGATAGATAGATAGATAGAGAGAGAGAGAGAGAGAGAGAGAGAATTTATTTGTTTTATATATAGGAATGGAAATGGGGTAGGTTCAAGGTGGAGATCATACTCTCCATCCCCAATCCTGACTTTGAAATAAATCCCCATCCCCAACCAATTATTTTCTTTTAAAATAGGTCTAGCTCAAATCTACACCAACCCTCCACATAATGTGGACAATAGGACTCTATAAATGGATTGGATTCAAATTAGATCCAATTGCATCCGCATTCGTATCTGGTTATTATATCAAGTTTGGATTATCTTTAGATTTAATCCGCAACCATCTTATTGTGTTTAAAATGATCAAAAAATTGAAAAAGTTTTCAAAAACCAATTATTTTTAAAGCATATATGTATAATAAATGTATATAAATATAAAATATTAAATCTATCAATTAGAAATTTTATATAACTATACATAATATATATGTATACATAATTATACTACACAATTTTTTATTGGATTTAGAGTCAAATTGCCTATTGGATTTTTTTGGAGTGCATTGATAGCCCTAGTGAGTAGGGCCCAAGCTAACCCCTAAGCTCAACTTGGAAGCTATATACATATATATTTAGATGAAAAATTATTTAAAATATATAGATAGAAATTTGTATGGTGAATTAAAATTAAATAAAAATTTTAATTTATAAAAAGATTATAGTTTTATAACTAACTCAAGCAAGTCTATCCCTATCCCAAGCCTTTGACAAATATTGTTAGGCTTGGGGTGTGGGCTGGTCTGAGCTAGTCAACCTATAAAATTGTCAATATACTATCAAAATCTGGCCCAAGATCTTTTATGTTTTTTATTCATTAGGTTACACAATGGGGGTAGCCCATCCCCCATAGCTCTTTTGGGTTCAATATTAATAATTTTTATCTAAAAATAATCAAAAAGCCAAAAATAATGCATTCATGGGTCGTGCTCAATTTGGTTCAATCTAATTATGAATGTCCCATTGCTCTTAGGGGTGCAACTTAGGGGGCTGGGTTAGGTTGAGGATCAACCAAAGCCTAACTCAAAGTCTTAAACCTCAAGCTCGGGCTTAGATTAATTTAATTATGACTAAAAAAGTTAATCTATAGATTAATGCAATTAGGACACAACCTAACTTTATATATTTACTAATATTTAAATATTTTAATTATTTAATTAACAGTTAAAAAATTACAACATTTAATCATTAATAAAGTAAAGTAAATAAAATAGAACATTGATGGATAATATGAAAAAATAATTATTTTATTAAGTAATTAGTGATAATTTGTTATTTTTATTAAAAATTATTAATATAATTAAGGGAAAATTCCCGATTAGTATCTTGTACTTTGGGCCTAGTGCCACTTTGGTCCCTGAACATTAAAATGAAACAATTCAATACCTGAACTTTCAAAACATGACAATCCAGTACCTACTGTTAACTAGTTGTTAACCAGCCATTAAGTGGCATTTGAAAAAGACACACATGCCCTTTGAGTGTCATCTAATATTCTTTATCAACCATCCAAACATTGACAAAAAATTAACTGTCTCAAATCCTTGCCTCTTCTATTCAAGAAAGTTGGCAAAGATTGGGACTGTTAATTTTTTTGTCAACGTTTAGATGGTTGATAAAGAAAATTAAATAACACCTGAAGGACATTTGTGTCTTTTTCAAATGACTAAATGACTAAATTATTTTTATAACAAATTACTAAAATAAAGATTAATTATTTTAAACAACATTGCATTTCTTCCTTTTCAGTTGTTTTACTTTTCATTAAAAATGCATGAATCCCTACTAATATCGAATAAAGCAACAAACATTCATAATTATAAATTTGTAATTAGTGAATGTCACTTGTTACACACAAAAAGGCCAATCACGTGGTTAATCCACTAACTTTAACCATGTACACTTTTATCAGTGTTATTAAGGCTCAGTTCGAAAGGAGTACAAGTATTTATTTGCACTGTATTTTGTACTCTTTCCAAACTGAACCTAATTCAGTTAAAAAAAATGAATGTAAGGAAGCTATAATAAATGAATCCAACTATTCACGCCTCAAGGTATACTTTAAATGGGTGGCATGTACCCGTATTAAAAATGGGTTGAACGTGACCCAGTTTCGTTGTCTTCTCCACCCGGTACAGAAAAATGGGTCCATCGTTTTTGTTCATGCATTTCATACTCTCCGCCACAGTAAACAAATCATCCAGCCACACATTCTATAGACACTGAGTCGTCTAGATAGACTATCAGCCATGAGCTCGGATTCAGTGGACCCTTCGGTCCACAAGATGCGTGCACCCTCCAATAAATTTTAAACAGGCTTGTACTTCTAGCAGGAAAACTAACGGGATTCTTGTCTTAACGACGAGTTGCATGGTTGAATCGAGCATTCAAAGCTTTAAAACAAAGAAAATCTATTCCCTTTTGACCGGGTAATCAAACAAACAAACTTAACTACCCCTCTATTATCTGAAATCCTCTTTGCTCTTTCTCATCTAAACCCTAGTCTTTAACTAGACCACTGGTAGTGGTAACTGGCGGTCGCTGGCCTGTGCATCTAATACCAGAAATTGAACTATTAATACTCCAACATTTAGTTTCCACAGACTGGTCCAGCTAGAAATTAATTTGTTTTGTTCAGATTGATTTCAGCATTTTGCACAGGAGTTCAGATTGAATGTTCAGGAGATTTTTTATTTATTTTTTTTTAAGCTTTTAATACTCTGTCCAATCAAGAAACTCGCTGTTAAGATAAAAGTTCCGTCAGTTTGCCTGTTAAGTGTCATAAGCTGACATGTTTAAAATTTATTGGAGGGTGCATGCTTCCCACCCTTTAAGCTGCATTTGGAAATAATGCAAATAAGTGTGAATGCAAATATGTAGAGTGTAAAATGGTTTATATAAATTGTAAAATTGGGTTAGTTTGCACTCACAAATTTATCTTCTTGACAAACAGACTTTTATCTGTAATGGATGCAAACATAAATCCCAATAAAGCATATGTTTTTTTTTTTTTTTTTATCAAAAGCCCACTTGAATGCATTCTTTTTTATTGATGTACTTTTACATCTTATTATCAATGTAAATATGCATTGGTCTGTCATTTGTCAATCCATAAATGTAATATTCCAAACACATGCAAAAATGAACTAGAGTGCAAATTTATCTTGAACCGGGATTTACACTCCATTTGTATTTGATGTAGCGCGATCTAGTTGCTCCCTGCTGGAGGTGACTTGGCTTCCAATTAGACAACGGACTTGGTTGATCTGCAAAGAGAACGATCAGAGAACCCGAGGTGACTGGCTTGGTGAGGTCGCTCTGATGCTTAAGTTAGTATACTTGTTGTGAGCTGAAATAGCTTAAGAATGTAGAGAGCTAGAGAGCAGAGAAATCACGCGTACCTCAACCCCCCGGGGTTGGAACCTTTATATAGCTGAGTCCTCGCGGGTTTTGCGGATTGGTTCCAGGATCTTCGTCACGGATAACGTCGTCAACTGATAAGGCTTATCAATTTCGCCCGAATCGGGCGGGGAGGAGATAATGCTAGCTATTACGCGAAGTGATCCCGGGCGATTCGAAATCCATTGGAGGGATTTCCGGGGTCACCACGTAGTAGTCCGAAGTTGGTATCCCCGAGCTGATGCTTTTAGGTTCCGAACTGAATTAAATGCCGAAGTGCTTTGGGATCGAAGTGAGCTATTGTGATCTGGTACCGAGGTGATCTCCTCCGAAGTGTCCCAAGGTCTCCTTATCCCTAGGTAATTGAATATCCGAGCTCGGTCTACTGCGAACTGGTCGTGTTAGGCTGAGTTGTCATCTCTTGGTCAAGTTGTGTCCACGTGTCCCCTCTTTTACTAGGTCGGGCCAAATCACCCTTCATCAATTGCCCCTACTCCCCGAGCCAGGGGTCTTGACCTGGTGCGAGGAGTTCATGACGAGTCCAAGTTGATTTGGCCCGAGGTCCAGGCGGCTTGTCGGGCGAATCGCTGGTCGGACCTGTTTGGCTACCCGGCTCAACCAGGAATAACCCAGGTCGCGTCTAGCTTACGTGCGGACATCAAAAAATGCGCTAAACCGATTTCAACCTCGGGGGTCGTGCAACCGGTTTTCCTAGGAGCCGTTGGATTGCTTCGATCTCGACCATTGATTTTTGGACATAGGGGCTATAAATAGGGGACCCAAGACTCAATTTCTTCACCACAAATTCGTTAGCCTTCGATCTGAGGTCGCGTTCAAGTTCCTTAGCTCAGTTCTTCCAGTTCGGTGTCTTCTTTCAGTTTGGTCTTTCCTTGGTGAGTCTTCACTAGCTCTCCTTTCTAATTCAGTTGTCATTTCCATTTCTAGTTTTAGCTTTGATAGTCTCCTAGATGGGGGCAGTGAATCCGCTGGGGCTGAGGTGGGTTCCTCTGCTCAAGTCATAGATCGCCTTACCGAAGAAGCTACTTCGGGTCAAGAAGCGGTCTGTAGTCCTCCTGAGGTGGAATCACCTCGGGAGGCACGAGAGGCCTCCGGTGGTCTGGCGTCCACCTCGCACCAAGGTCGACAGCCAAATAACTTTGGCCCATCGACGATGACAGCGGACAAGCTCCAGGCCTTAGTAGCTCGGTATAGGCTTCCGAGCGACCTTGTCTATAGTCTTCCGATAGGTAACTTTCCCTGGGAGCAAGGTCACGACGAGATCGTGATCTTCGAGGAGCAGCTCGCAACTGGTCTTCGCCTTCCACTTCACCCCTTGATCGTCAAAGTCATTAAACTTTTTAACATTACCATAGATCAGTTGCACCCGAACTCCATCCGCAACTAGTAGGAACCATCTCGCTCTTCCACGACTATAACCTGCCCCTTGATCTTGATATTTTTTCTTCTATCCTTTCAATAAAGAAGAATTCATGTGTTCTACCCGAGCACAGACGGACTTACTACTTGTCCCCACGTTCGGGCTACAAGCTCTTACACGAACTCCCAAACAAGGTCCCGGCCTGGAAAAGGGGCTACTTTTTGGTCTGTAACATTGAGGGGTGGCCTTTCCCGACCCACTAGAGGGCGGCCATCCAAGATCCCGGTGTCAGGCTAGACTTGAAGACAAGGGAAGCGTTCCAGTCCTGGGCGAAGCTTGGTCTCAAGTTCGCGGACTATGTGACCGAAGAAAAGCTCATGCAGGCCGTTCTGAGTCCTGGTAGGTCGTCACTTTTGTGTTGCCTTTGTTTTGTTTCAATACTGTTTTTGACGTTTTGTTTTTGTTACAGCAACCACGAAACTTCCTGCGAATGAACTTCTTGGCATAATGAAAGAGAAGAAGAAGCGAGCTTCCAAAAGAGCTCACGTCGAGTCTCCGCAAGCTACTGTCCCTGAGCCCGAGCAGCCTTCCGCTGCACAACCTCTAGTGATCGATCTGGTCAAGGAGAAACCAAGAAAGGTCTCCCCCCCCACGCGCGCACGCGCCTGAGGAGGCATCTTCGGAGCCCGCCCCTATAGCTACCACTTTTTCGGGCAGCGAGGGGGCAGTTCGAAGCATCCTGACTCCGAAGTACAGCCTCCTCAAGAGCAAGAGCGCGGTGTATGCAGAGGAGGTTGCTAACTGGGCTGAGCTGTCGATCGCTCAGCTCGGAGCTCGAGCGGATACCCATTGTATGGTGGTAAGTTCTGTCCTTACGCCTTCAGTTCTATAGAGAACTTTTCTTGTACTAATTGTTGTTCTTCTCTTGTAAGGTGAACTCCGCTATACATGCTCTGATGTACCAGTCCGAACTGCACCTGAAGCGGGCTCTTGCCGCTGAGGCCTCGTCTCATGAGGCTCACACCGAACTAAACCTGGCCCGCAATGAAAATAGCCAGCTGAAGAAGGATGCGCGGGCTTAGAAATAATTGATTACACTATTGATGTCCAAGAAGGAGGAGCTCGTGGGGTAGAACGCGGCGTTAAAGCGTGAGGTAGAGAACCTCGAGGCCCTCGTGAAGGAGCGAACTGAGATACTCCTTCAGGTAGTAGAGGAGGCCAAAACCAAGGCCGTCAAGGAATATAAAACCTCGAATGGAGGAGTTCCGTGGAGAGTTGATCGAGGCGGGGACGGAAGGCTATCGCAAGGGATTCAAGCTTAGTAGATGGCTGACCTGGCATGAATTCCCATAGCTCGACCTGAGCGCAATCACTACTTCGAGGGTCATAGATGAAATGGATGTCGAGGCTGCCGAAGATCCGGACTTTGAGGCAGAAAGTGACAATGAGCTGCTCGGCAGCATGGAAGAGGCTGGGGCTGATGAGAATGTGGACCCCCTACTAAAGCCTCGAACAGGGACGAAGACCATCCAGGTGAATAGACTCCCTTATCTTTCGTATTGTATACCCTGGGCCTCCGAGCTCGGTCTATAGTGAACTCTTTCTCCTTTTTTTTGTACCGAACTCTTATATTAATGGAATACACTTTTGACTTGTCTTTCTGTTCAAAAATGTTCCAAATGCAAACTCCCTTACTGGCAAACTAACCAAATAGGAGTAGATATAGGTTACCCCGAACTACTGAGCTACTGAGCTGGAGAACAAGTAAGGGTAACCGAAAATAGAATCCTCAAGTGGTTACCCCGAACAGTCGAGCTAGCGAGCTGGACTACTAATAGGGGTAACTTCATATAATGTTCGCCGAGGTGAGCGGACATTGTAGGGTATATACCCGACCTGTCTGCGCATGGGCTACTCACTTTGATGTCGGTTGTCCATTAGAGCTAGTGGGTTCAACCTGTTATTATACGCCGAACAGGGCTAGACGTCGTAGGGTTTATACCCAAACTGTCTATGGCTTAGGCATTGGGGGATGATTTGCCTATGCTGAAAAGGCGACTAGGACTTGTCTGCCCATGCGGAGGAGGCGACTGAGACTTATCTGCCCATGTTGAGGAGGCGATTGGACTTGTCGTAGTGTAGAGATCTTATGTCAGCTCGGCACCATGGCCCTTGGGCTTCTGGGAGTAACTTGCAGTCCTCTCTCTAGTTCGGCGATCACAGGTAGTATCGTCTCAGGTTGCCGATGTTCCACGATCGGGGCACTTGTTTCCCTTCCAAGGTCTTGAGCTCATACGTACCTTCCCCGAGTACCCGTCTTACTCGATACGGACCTTCTCAGTTCGGTCCGAGATTACCGACACCGGGCTCAGGTACCATAACTTTCCTAAGAACCAGGTCGCCGACATGGAAGTGTTGTTTCTTGACCCGGGCGTTATAGTACCAAGCCACCCTTTGCTGGTATGCTGCAGTCCGAGTGTATGCTAGGTCCTGTACTTCTTCCACCAGGTCAAGGTTGGTACGCACCTCGATCTCTGCTGGGATCACCGCTTCTGTGCCATAGGTGAGGTTGAAGGGGGTCTCACCCATGGCGGTCTTGACGGTAGTCCGGTAGGCCCATAGCACACTGGGCAGTTCGTCTACCCACAGTCCTTTAGCTCAAGCTAAGCGAACATTTAGTCCATAGAGTATGGCTCTGTTGGTGACTTCCGCTTGCCCATTTGCCTAGGGGTGTGCCACCGAGGTGAAGTTTTGTTGTATCCCCATCTTGACACACCAATTTTGGAACTTGATGTCTTCGAACTACTTTCCGTTGTCGGAGATGAGTACCCGAGGTAGCCCGAACTGACATACTATATTCCTTCAAAAGAAATTTTGTATGTTGCAGGCTGTGATCATCGTTAGGGGTTCCGCTTCCACCCACTTCATGAAATAATCCACTACTACCACCAGAAATCTCCTCTGTCCTGTTGCTGGCGGGAATGGGCCCAGAATGTCGATTCCCCACTATGCGAAGGGCCATGGGCTGGTGAGATATTTGAGGTCGGCAGCAGGTCGGTGGTGGATGTTGGCATGCCTCTGACACTTATCGCACTTCTTGATGAACTCGAGTGCGTCTGCCATCATTGTGGGCCAATAGTACTCCTGTCGCAGTGCCTTCTGAGTGAGAGCCCTGCCCCCCAGGTGTCCGCCACACAAGCCCTCATGAGTGTTGCGGAGAACGAGCTCGACCTCTGATGGTCGCAAGCAGCGCAAGTAGGGGAGCATGAAAGTCCGATACAGTTGTCCGTCTATAATGACGTACTTGGCTAATTGGCGCTCTACCCTTCGGGCCACATTGCGATCTGCAGGGAGGGTCCCGTGAAGCAGATAGCTCGTGAGTGGGTCAATCCAGCTCGGCTCTGCTTGTACTACAGGAGCGACCTCTCCTGCCCCCCCGAGAATGCTAGGCTGAGGTAAGTCCTCTATGTACACTGTCCTCATTGTGTTACTGCTTATGCTGGCTAACCGGGACAAGGCGTTGACCTCAACGTTCTCGGATCTCGGGATCTGCCTGATGAAATACGATAGGAAGCCGCATAGAACTTCTCCGATATTGACCAAATAAGCAGCCATGGTGGGGTCGCGGGCTTCATGCTCGTCGTTGATCTGGTTGACCACGAGCTAGGAGTCGCTGCAGATGATGAGATGTTTAGCCTTTACTTCTTTCGCTAAGGTGAGCCCGACTATTAACACCTTGTACTCTGCTTCGTTGTTGGACACGGCGAATCCGAACCGGAACGCGTATTCCAGTTTTACCTCGCTTGGACCGTACAGGATTATACCTGCTCCACTTTTTTGCTGGTTGGACAAGCCGTCAACATGGAGGATCTAGGGCTCCTCGTCCCAGGTCGGACTTGCTTGAATCGGGATTGGTGCCGCACTGGTTGATGCTTCCTCCGTGTGCCTGAGCTCGGCCAGTTCGGGGGATGCGGTGTTGAACGTGCATTCTGCAACAAAATCGGCTAAGGCTTGGGCCTTAATCGCCGTTCGAGGTTCGTACCGGATGTCGTACTCACTGAGTTCGATGGCCCATTTCGTCAGTCTACCAGACACATCGGGCTTGAGCAGGATTTGCCTTAGAGGCTTGTTGGTGAGGACGACGATGGTGTGGGCTTGGAAGTAGGGTCGAAGCTTCCAAGCTGCTATGACTAATGCATACGCCAGCTTCTCGATCTCTGGGTACCTTGTTTTGGCATCCTGCAAAACCTTGCTGACATAGTAGATGGATCGTTGGGCCCAATCTACCTCTTTTATTAGTACCGAGCTGACTACCTCGTCGCTCGCGGAGAGGTACAACTTTAAAACATCTCCCTCCTCGGGTCGGGTCAAAACTGGGATACTAACTAGGTATCTCTTCAGCTCGTCGAAGGCAAGTTGATATTCTGCAGTCCATTCGAAGTCCTTGCTTTTCTTTATGGCCTTAAAGAAAGGCAGCCAGCAATCTGCCAACTTAGACATGAAGCGGCTCAGAGCAGCTATCCTGCCGTTCAGTCTCTGAACCTCCTTTATTTTGCAAGGTGGTCTCATATCTAAGATGGCCTTTATTTTTTTGGGGTTGGCTTCGATGCCACGTCGGTTGACTATGTAGCCCAGGAACTTACCCGAGGTGACACCGAAGACGCACTTATTGGGGTTTAATTTCATGTTAAATTTATGCAAAATTTCAAAGACACTTTGTAAATCATTTAGTAAAAAATTTGAAAGTTGGGTCTTAATGACCATGTCATCTACATAGCATTCTATTTACAAGTCTTTGAAAGGTCACCCCGACATTCTTTAGTCCAAAGGGCACAATCTTATAACAATATAGTCCTACCTCGGTTATGAAGGCCATTTTTTCTTCATCGGCAGGGTCCATTTTAATCTGGTTGTTTCCCAAGTACAAGTCCAAAAAGCTCAGCAACTCATGCCCTGAGGTCGCGTCCACTAGGCAGTCGATCTTGGGCAGCGGGTAGACCTGTTCATGGGCCGGGCGGCCCGACGGGCCGGCCCATCCCGGCCTGGCCCCCGGACGGGCTTGAACAAGTATATGGGCCCGCGGGCTTAACCTCGGGCCAAAAATCCCGGCCCGCAATAAATTCGAGCTAGGCTCGGGATTTGCCAAAATAGCCTGGCCCGAGCCCGGCCCGGCCCGACCTATACTTAAACCTAAATAAAACCCCTAGTCGAGACATCTATGTCTCTTCCCATTCTTTTTTTCAGCCAACCCTTCATCTCCAATCTCCAGTTCTCCACATCCTCCACACTGCACAGTTCTCATCCTCACACTCTCAGGCAGCCACAACCGGCGAGGCGGCGAACGTTCACTGGCGCAACAACTCCGGCGGCGGCGGTGAGCTCTCTCTCTCTCTCTCTCTCTCTCTCTCTCTCTTTCTTTCTCAAACGCGAACTGATCAAGTGATCATTGTCAAAATCGCAAGTAAAGCTCGCAGCTCACAGACCACAGTCATCGATTCACCGCGAACTCTTCGGCGAATACAATCACCGGCGGCAGCGATGAGTCCTCTTTACCATTTTATTCTATAACAATCTTTAGTGTTTACTGTTTTTATAACTGTTGGTCCTGCTGAAAAGAACAAGGCAGAACCGCAGAATGGCTTGTTTCTTCCTAAGAACTTGTTAGTGCTTGAAGCAGAAACGTCAGGAGACTCAGAAACGTCGGGCTTCGGGCTTGGGCTCGGGCTTCCGGCTTTTTTGTCAGGGCCGGGATCGGGCCCAAGTTCTAGGCCCGTTGGTCGGGCCGGGCTCGGGCTCGGACCTATCATTTTTCCGTTAATGCAGACTAAAAGCCCGACCCGAGCCCGGCCCGGCCCGGCCCATGAACAGGTCTAGCAGTGGGAAACAAACCATTGGGTAGCCTTTTTTACTAGAACTGGGTTAGCTACCTAGCTCGGGTAATGGACCTCCCTCATAAAATCGGCCGCTAAAAGTTTCCCGACCTCTTCGTCGACTATCCTTCAGCACTCCGGGGCGAGGTTTCGTTTTTTCTATCTAATAGGCTTGACTGAGGGATCAGTGTTTAGCTTATGAGTTAGGACTTTGGAATCTATACCTGGCATTTTTGCCGCAGACAATGTAAATACATCTAAATTTTTAAATAAAAAACATACCAGCTGGGAGTGGAGCGGTTCGATGATCGAAGCGCCGATCTGGAGAGTCTTAGCTGGATCTTCTGTTGAGACTAGGATGTGAATCGTCTCTTCTATTGGTGTAGCTCGCTCCTCGGCATACTCCGCAGGTCGCTCGAGCTCGATGTCAGCCATTAGTTTGGCTTTCCCCTTGAGGGCGGCAACGTAGCATTTGCGAGACTCGATCTGTTTGCCTCGCACAACCCCTATTCCATAGTCCGTAGGGAACTTCATCGCCAAGTAGTAGGTGGATACTACTGCATGTAGGGCATGCATAACGGGCCGACCTACTATGGCGTTGTATGGGGATGGAGTCGTGACCACTAGGAAAGTGTGCTCGAACCTTACAATGTTGGGCCACTAGTCGCGACCTCTAGTTCGCGAACCAAAGCTCAACCTATTGCCAAGGTGCAGCCCACGATAATGGATCCGCCAGTAATCATGTTGATTACTTTGCGGATCGGCCTTTCTTCTGGTAACTGTCTTGGCGACTACTCACTCTATCTTCTACTGGATTCGGGAGCATTTCTCCTTTGCTTCCCCTACCGGTCTATTTGGTGGTCAGCTTGATTCCTATCTTCTTTTTGTATGAAATTTTTTAGATAACCGCAACGAATGAGCTCCTCGATCTCGTTGCGGAGGTTTCTGCAATTTTCTGTACTGTGTCCATGGTCTTTGCGGAAGTGACAATAGACATTTCTGTTTCTGGTGGCAGGATCTCCCCTCAACCGAGGTGGCCACTTCACATAGGAGGAGTCTTTGATCGCCATAAGAATTTTTCCTTGCTTCGCGTTGAGGGGTGTGTAGCTCGTCCTTTCAACCAGTGAAGGGAGATTGGCTTCCAGACTTGTTTCCTCCCCTAGTCGAGGACTTGCTTTTTCTTCGTTTATTGCCACCATTACTTGTGTTGTCACCTTCTCTTTTTCTCTTTTCTACTGGATTTTCAGTCTTCTGGTTCATTTCTTCCTCGGTCCCAATGAACTGATCAGCGAGCTTGAGGAATTTGGTGATGTCTTTAGGCTTGTTGGCCACTACATGCCACTTGAATTCCCTGTGGGTTATACCTTTCTTCGCTGCCGTGAACCTCACTACTGGATCTAGACTGGGGATCTGTAAGCAGGTGTCATTGAAGCGTTTAATATTGCTTTTGATAAACTCCCCTTCTCTTTGGACTACGTTGAGGAGGCTTTCTTGGAACCTCGGGCACTTCTTGTTGGTAATGAAGTGCGAGGTGAACATCTCTACGAACTGCGCCTAACTTCTAATTGTTCCTGGCATGAGGTTCCGATACCATGTGCGAGCTACTCCTTTAAACGTGGTCGAGAAGGCTATGCACATGTAGGACTCGTCAACCCTAGCTAGGTGCACCTGGGACTGGAAGGAGTCCACATGGTCATTTGGATCGAAGGATCCATCATACTTGTCGAGAGGCGGCATTTTAAAGTCCTTCGGCATCGGGTCGCCAGGAGCTCGGAGGACAGAGGGGAGCAGTCTTTGTGGCTGTTGAGCTCGCCTCCTCTTTACCCTTTACTTGCTCTGGCTGGTTGGGCCTAACAAGCTAGCTATTCTGAGTTGTGGTTCTGCGTGCCTTGCAACGCTTTCACTGCTGCTTCTTGATCGGTTCCGCATTGGTGTTGCTAACCTTTGTGTGGTCGGGAACTATTTTGGCGCAGAGTGGCTCTGGATGCTGAGGCTGACTGCCATGGACGGAAGGGCCTCGCCTTGAGTTCGTGGCCAGAACCCCAAACCGGTTTCCTGCAAGCGAACCTTCTTGATGCGAGAGCCAAGGTAAAATAGCCCTGGCAGGTTGAGTATCTCCAGATCTGCTTCCACCGTTGCCCTGTGAAGCGGGCATAGTGACCTGTCCATCCCTCCTGCCGTGAGGCGAGACTTGGCTCTCAAGAGGAGGTGGAACTTGGGGAGTCTCGCATCGGCGGGAAGAGCGAGTGTTCTGCATACGAGGCTGATTTGGCTATACTGCTGGGTGCCGAGGTGGGGCCGACTGCTGATTTTGCTGCAACAGAGGGAATTGTTGTTGATATTGTTGCTGATAGAACTGATGGAAGACTTGCTGCTAATAGTGTTGGAATTGCTAGACCTATTGCATTTGGACCTGAATGGCCTACACGCAGTGTACCAGGTCATTGAACTAGGCTTGCCCGACTCCAGGGAGAACCACAGATGGTTCAACGAAGGTCGCGCCAACTACAGGAGGGAGAGGCGCATTTACCTGTGCAGTCGCTTGGGGCATGGTCAACATTGGGACCACAGCCGCGATAAGCAGTATGGTGAACTGACCGGTGCAGACAGACGGGAACTGAGGCTATCCCCCGGAGATGTTCATTTCAGTGTTTTGTCCGGCATTGCTGGAAGATGCCATGGATTCGAGTTTGTTACTGATGGTGGAAAAGGCTTTCTATAGCGTTTCCCACAGACGATGCAAAATGATGTAGCACGATCTAGCTGCTCCCTGCTGGAGGTGACCTGGCTTCTAGTCAGACGACGGACTTGGTTGATCTGCAAGAGGACGATCAGAGAACCCGGGGTAACTAGCCTGGCGAGGTCGCTCCGATGCTTAAGTTAGTAAACTTGTTGCGAGCTGAAATAGCTTAAGAATGTAGAGAGCTAGAGAGTAGAGAAATCATGCGTACCTCATGCCCCCGGGGTTGGAGCCTTTATATAGTTGAGTCCTTGCGGGTTTTGCGGATCGGTTCTGGGATATTCGTCACGATGAGATCCGTTGCTTCGTTAATTAAGGGATAACGTCGTCAACTGATAAGGCTTATCAATTCTGCTCGAATCGGGCGAGGAGGAGATAATATGCGGAGTGATCCAGGGCAGTTCGGAATCTATTGGAGAGATTTCCGGGGTCACCACATAGTAGTCCGGAGTTGGTATCCCCAAGTTGATGCTTTTAGGTTCCGAACTGAATTAAATGCCGAAGTGCTTTGTGATCGAAGTGAGCTGTTGTGATCTGGTACCGAGGTGATCTCCTCCGAGGTGTCCTGAGGTCACTTTATCCCTAGATAATTGAATATCTGAGCTCAGTCTACTGCGAACTGGTCGTGTTAGGCTGAGTTGTCATTTGTTGGTCAGGTTGTTAGACAGTTTTGTATGCCCTTAGCTCCAATCAGTTTGATGTACTTATGACATTTATTGTAAATGAATAAAGTGCATATTTGATTCATGTTATGTGGTGTGTTTCTATGTAATACCCTTAAAACCGGACACTTATGAGACTTGTGTTGGTTTAGAACGTTCACAGCCAGTGGGTCGGTCTGGGGAGACCTATCCTGATGAGGCTGACACTGATGTGCTGCAAAGTCGGTTGGGGTGGCCTGTCTTGCCACTAGGGTGAGACCCGAGGTACATGCAGTATGTGATCAGCTTGAGACCTTAAACCGGACTAGAATTCCAGTATTGCCCTGGACCTTGGCGATTAGTGGGCAAAACTAGAATGTTACACCTGACCCCTAGACTCGATTATGGTACCGCACGGGGTGGCAGATTAGGCCATCTTTGATATGCCAATCAGTGAGACCCTTAGAGGGGGTGGCAGATTAGGCCATCTTTGATATGCCAATCAGTGAGACCCTTAGAGGGGGTCAAAACCTGGATATGTTGAGATGGTTCATGAACCCATCTGAGTGGGTGATCATAGTGATAGGATCAGCCCCTTTGTCGGACAAAGGTAATGATCGGGGAAATGCACTCTCTCTGATGGAAACCAAAACTGCYGRYARTWGATTTCAATCGTTGAAATTTTGTTTTGCAAAATATATTTATGCGATATAATATATATTATAGGTTTCCAAAATTGTTTGCAAAAAGTTTTAATCCCCAGGGTCCATGTAAGAGGAGAGTACACCACTGTACCTTGCAGTCGGGGGAGAGGTCCACCCTTGTCGGGCAGTGTTTGATCATTATGGGCTGAAAGGTTAAGTGCAAGGCCATTGAGGGTTAAACCTGATGGGCTAATCTTGCATCTGCCCACAATCCTTGGGTGTTACAAGGTGTCTTGGCCCAAGGTCCACTTACTGTAAGTGTTGGGCCCATAGAGTCCATATTGATGGGCTCAAGGGGTTCACTGGGCTTTCCAGTGAATTCGGCTCGGCCTTGTGATAGAGGCTGGGTTGAACCCTTGTGGCTGATGTGTAGATCAACGTTTGGGTCCCATGTCATACAGAGAAAGCCCAACTAGGTAGCAATTTGGAAGGCTTAAGTGAGCACATACATTTAATGGGCCAAAAGCCCAATAGGGACTGCGCTAATTAGAATTGGCTTGAATGGGGCAAATCTGAGATGTGGACCAGCCTTAAAGGATAAAGGTAAGTTCCTATCCACTCAGTAAGAGTCCATATTTGAATATGATTCAAAATTGGAAACTCCTAATCAAATTAGGAGGTTTGATCATGATCTGCAGATTAGATAAGGACTCTACCTTATCACTTAAAGGGATCAATTTCTCCTAATAGGAATAGGAGCTGATCTCTTTTGGTTTATAAAAAGAGGAGGAGGGCAGCAGCCTCAAAACACACTCATCTGAGATACAGATACAACACAGAAGAGAGAGATCATCAAATAGTGAGACTGTGCCAATTTCTCTCTACCGCCTCCTTCCTACCGCCGCCGCCATTAGCAGTTCATCTCCACTCACGTGGGAGTCATCAAGAAGCGTTCTTGGTTTCAGTTCTTTGTGAAAGAATTGAAAAGAAATTGTGCTCACCTGCCGTCCAGTGGGTTCTTACGAATGATCCAGTTCTTGTGAAGAACGTTGCTGATTCTGCTCCATCCTACACTGCGCCATCTTCAGTGGAAGCAGTCTTTGGTGACTTTTCTGGGCGTGAACACCTTCATTGGGGGATACTAATTCTCTGTATCAGGTATTTCCCTCTCCTACTGTTTTGTTCAGATCTGGTTCAGTTCTTGATTCAAGATTGATCCTTGAAAATTAGTTTTCTAAAATAGGGAATGCAATTCCTAGTTGTAGGAAGGAAAGAAATTTTTGAAATTCGCCCATTCTATTCCGCTTTATCCGGGCGTCCATACGGTGGATATTTCCATTCCTTCAGTGGTATCAAAGCCATGGTTCAAATCTTGAATCAAAATTGTTCAGATCTGAACCTGCACAATTGGGCAGAAGGCGTTCTACCCTATTTGCACAGATTTTGTTTTTTTTGGGAAATTGCTCCCATAAATATGGGTGAATGATCTGGAATTAAATTTTATATAAATCTGATTTTTATATGGAATGGTTCTTTATAATTTTCTTGATTTATGGGTTGTTCGTACAATTGAGATTGGAATCTTTTATTCTTGGAACGTTGATATTTGCGATTTGTAGATTCTTGTTTATTCTCTACTTTGGTCTGTAAATAATTTTTTTTTAGACTAGATGTATAGGATTCAATCTGATGTAATAATTAATAGAAAATTTGGTTTTTCTATTTCTATATTAATTTTGGATCGAAGTTGGCGGTGCTGGAAAGAGAATTCGGAGATATGAAAATCGCTATCTGCGATTTGCAGTTTGTGAAACTGCAAAACTGTGAACTAACCTCTGTTTTGCAAGATGGAGTGTGCGAACAGCCCTACTTGACTGATTTGCGTTTTTCTTTATCAGTATTTAATTTCAGATCATTAATCTTGAATTAAAAATCAAACCCAGACCAATTCGAACCAGATTTGGACCAAATCAGTTGGACCGAATCTAGGGTTCGATGGGGGCTGATTGCAGTCCTGTTTTCTCCCACTTTTGGGTCAGGGATTGATGTTTAATTGCAACTATTAATTCGGCCCAACCTATAAAGGCCCAGTGCTAAATTGTTAAAACTGCAAAAGCCCACCATTCGCATGAAAGCTATATGGGCCGAACTGCTAACTGCTATTCAGCCCATATACCTAGGTAATATTAAATGTTAATATTATGGACTTTAAATGGGCTTTGAAATGGGATTTATAGATATTTAATTGATTGGAACAATTCTTCCTGCATGTGATGTATGGATGTGTGATGTGCTGCGTTCATGGGCCATAAGTACTTGGCCCATGTAGATACGATAATGGCTCTTGCGCACACCATGGCTGAATGCACATCATTGCCATGGTGTCCCTTATGGTCATTGGATGACCTTCCCTTCGTGGTGGGCCCCACACCCCTGAAAAGGACACGTGCGAAAACGCTAGCCGAATTGGGCCACCAGAAATCTGGCTTTATGAAAGCTAGTGGGAGCCACTCAGGTTTGACCTAAAATTAGGGCGTAACTTGTTCCCTCCTGAAATATGTGATAGGGAGATCCATATGATGGACTCTCTAAAGGCCTTCCGTCATTAGCATGAAGATAGGTCCTTCAAGTGATGAGGGGAAGCACCAGAAAATGGGTCAACCGATTTGCTGCTAGATCTGTTGGATTGTTTCATATGATGATAGGGACGTCATAGACCGATGTGGGAGGGACTTCACCAGAAAATGGGAACTCTCTCACGGTACCTTGGCGTGGTCGAATATGATGGGTGAGCACTCATTGGACAGAAAGGTTTACCCGTAAACGGCTATGAACCTTGTCTGACAGAGGCCAAAGGGAAAGCTCATGTGATGAGTGGATATGATCCTTCACAGAAAGGTGGTGGGGTTATGCAGCTGAAACAGTTGGCTCCATGCACCCTATGTGGTTTCCCACATTTCCAAGAGACATAATTGTCGCTATCTCCGTCACTGGGATAGGAGGGAAATCCCGGTGATGAAAAAATGGAAATGGGACATAGATTAAAAACCACATCTATGTAGGTGACATGAATCAAATTAGGTTGTGGACTGACGTCTTGCTATTTTACCAGAAAATGGCTAACGAACAATTCGCCAAGCTTCTTGATGACAACAAACTTAAAGGCCCTAATTACGCTGACTGGTACCGTAACCTTATGCTGGTACTGACTTCTGAAAATTTGGATAAAGTTGCCAAAAACCCCACCCCGGAGCGTCCGGGTGATCGGGCTTCTGAGGCCCGTAGAAGGGACTACCTTTAGTGGGAGGAAAAGAACTCCTTGGCCCGCTGCTATATCATAGCTTCTCTGGACAACCCAATACAGAGGCAGTTCGATCAAATCGAACTGGCCAAGGACATATTGGATAGTCTGAAAACTATGTACGAAGAGCAGAATCGTTCTACTCGGCAGAAGGTCTTGAAGCAGTTCATGACCGCTCAAATGACCATGGGTCAGCAAAGTGCATGACCATTGTCTTCAGATGATGGGATACATAAACGAGCTGGAAGCCCTAGGGTTCGGGCTAGACCACGTCACCAAGGTAGACGCCATTCTGAATTCTTTACCTCCGTCCTACAATCAGTTTATCATGAATTATAACATGAATAAGATGAACGTCAGCTTACAAGAGCTCAGCAATATGTTGCAACGGGCTGAGGAACTAATTCGTAAGGATGAGCCCGTGGCCATGCTTATGGAAGCTGGCAAGCGTGGCAAGAAGAGGAGGTCTAAGAAGAAGCCCTAGAAAAAGGGCAACAAATCCAAGAGACAGAAGAAGGACAGGGCATCCGATGCCTGTCACCAATGTCACCAGACCGGCCACTGAAGAAGGAACTGTCCTGCCTACCTGGAATCCAAGAAAGGTAATCCCAAATCCTGTGTCACAAAAACCAATTTGTTGGTTACTTCTGCTTCCTGGTGTATTGACTCCGGGGCTTCAACTCTTGCATGTAACACATTGCAGGGTTTCAGAATAAGCAGAAGACTGAGTGAGGGAGAGGTGACGCTCTTCTTGGGAACTTCTGCAAGCGTTGCAGCTGCGGCCATCGGAACCGTAGAATTGTTTTTTAGAGAAGGATCACTTGTAGTTAAAGATTGTCTTTATGTATAGAATTTAAGAAGAAATTTGATTTCTGTCTCAAAATTGTGTGCTGATGGATATTCTGTTTTATTTAGTAATACAATTACTATTAAAAGAAACAACAAATTCATCGCATACGGGGAACTGGAGAACGGTCTCTATGTTTTGCATCCTTCTCTAGAAACCAACATAACCGAAACTACGCCGGTTAACGTTCCCAAGAGAACTTGTGATACCATTAGTCTCACGTGCCTGTGGCATTACCGTCTTGGCCATATCGGTATTGACCGAATCACAAGGTTGGTAAAGGATGGTCCTTTGGATTTTCTAACCGTAGAAAATCTTCCCACCTGTGAGCCTTGCCTTTGTGGTAAGATGACAAGATGGCCATTCGGCGGCAAGCCTGAAAGATGTACAGGCACGCTTGACCTCATACATAGTGATGTATGCGGGCCCCTGAATGTTAGGAGTCGTAACCAACACGTATACTTCATCACCTTCACCGATGATTATTCGCGGTATGGTTACGTGTACCTAATGAGACACAAGTCTGAATCCTTTGAAAAGTTCAAAGAGTTTAGACAAGAGGTCGAGAAACAGTTGGGGAGAGAAATTAAGACCCTTCGATCTGATCGGAAGTGGCGAGTATCTCTCTGACGAATTCAGGGACTACCTAAAGGTCAACGGGATAGTATCACAGTTAGCTCCTCTTGCTACACCACAACTTAACGGTGTTTTAGAGAGGAGGAATAGGACCTTACTTGATATGGTCCGGTCACTTCTCGCACACTCGAAGTTACCCACATCCTTTTGAGGGTACGCATTAGAGACTGCGATTTACATGCTGAATAGGGTTCCAACCAAATCGGTTCCGAGCACTCCATATGAACTTTGGAGCGGAAATAAACCAAGTGTCAGACACTTGAAGATTTGGGGTTGTCCGRCACACGTTAAAAGAACGAACCCGAACAAATTGGAATCCCGAACCAGCCATTGCCTATTTGTAGGCTACCCCAAAAGCTCTATGGGCTATCTATTCTATGACCCAAAGGAACAAAAGGTGTTCTATAGTCGGAATGCCCATTTCTTGGAGGAGGATTATATCCTAAACAATCATCGTCAGGAAGTTGTTCTTGATGATGAGAGCTTATGAGTAGTGGGAGATGTCCCACATGTTCCAAGTAGTGACCAACCTAGAAGATTTGCCCGGGTGTCTAGGCCACTAGTCCATTATGGTTATGACCAGGATAGTTACCTGGTGGAAGCCTTGACTAGTGAGGAGGATCCCGTGACTTACGCAGAAGCTATGTTGGACATAGATTACCAGAAGTGGGTAGATGCCATGAGAGCTGAGATGGACAATGGAGGCCAATGGAGTCTGGACTCTAGTAGATTTGCCCGCTAGGGTAAAAGCAATTGGTTGCAAATGGATCTATAAGAGGAAGAAGGGCCCCGATGGCAATGTTGAGACTTACAAGGATCGATTGGTGGCGAAAGGGTATACTCAAAAAGAGGGCATCGATTATGAGGAAACCTTTTCGCCTGTGGCCATGCTTAAATCCATTAGGATCCTGCTATCTGTAGTAGCATACCATGACTACGAGATTTGGCAAATGGATGTCAAATTCACGTTTCTGAATGGAGATCTTACTGAAGATATCTACATGCAGCAGCCGCAAGGCTTCATTGCTACTGGTCAAGAACACATGGTATGTAAACTTAATAGATCCATATATGGACTTAAGCAAGCTTCTAGGAGTTGGAACATCCGGTTTGACTCTGCCGTCAAAACGTTTGATTTCGAGCAGAACCCGGATGAGCCCTGTGTATACAGGAAGTCCAGTGGGGATAAGGTTACGTTTTGGTTCTTTATGTGGATGATATCCTACTCATTGAGAATGATGTGGGAATGTTGACTTCGGTCAAAGTATGACTTTCACAGCGATTCTCCATGAAAGATCTTGGACAAGCGTCTTATATACTGGGTCTTCGACTCTATAGAGATAGATCAAAGCGGATAATAGGATTATCCCAATCTGCTTACATTGACAAAATCGTCAAAAGGTACAACATGGAGAGCTCCAAGAAGGGAAACATTCCTTTCAGGCACGGAGTTACTCTCTCCAAGAAGATGTCTCCCAAGACATCTGAGGAGATCGAGGACATGAAGAATGTTCCCTATGCCTTAGCCGTGGGGAGCATCATGTATGCCATGCTGTGCACTCGCCTCAATATTGCTCACGCGGTGAGTGTAGTAAGCAAATTTTAGGCCAACCCAGGGCAGGAGCATTGGACTGCTGTGAAATGCATACTTAAGTACCTTCGGAGGACAAAAGAGTTTTGTCTAGTATTCGATGGTACATCACTACAGATCCAAGGGTATACTGATGCCGATTTCCAGTTAGACCCAGATGATAGAATGCCTACATCTGGTTACGTATTCACGATAGGATCGTGTGCTGTTTGCTGGAAAAGCAGCAAACAGGGGTCCACGGCGGAGTCCACAACCAAAGCCGAATACATTGCCGCAAGTGAGGCTGCCAAGGAAGCCGTGTGGATGAAGAAGTTCATCCAAGAGTTGGGAGTAGTTCCATCCAACACATCACCCATCCCGTTGTTGTGTGACAACAATGGAACCATTGCTCAGGCTAAGGAGCCACGAGCCCACTCGAAGTCVAAGCACATCGAGAGGAAGTACTACGTACTGCGGGAGATTGTTGGTAGAGGGGACGTCTTGATTCAGAAGGTAGCTTTAGCGGAGAATGTTGCAGACCCATTGACTAAGCCACTCACACAGAAAGTGTTTGAGAAACGCGTGAAAATTATGAAGCTTCGGCTTATTCCAGATTGGACCTAAGTGCAAGTGGAAGCTGTTAGACAGTTTTGTATGCCCTTAGCTCCAATCAGTTTGATGTACTTATGACACTTATTGTAAATGAATAAAGTGCATACTTGATTCATGTTATATGGTGTGTTTCTGTGTAATACCCTTAAAACCGGACACTTATGAGACTTGTGTTGGTTTAGAACGTTCACAGCCAGTGGGTCGGTTTGGGGAGACCTATCCTGATGAGGCTGACACTGATGTGCTGCCAAGTCGATTGGGGTGGCCTGTCTCTGCCACCAGGGTGAGACTCGAGGTACATGTAGTGTGGGATCAGCTTGAGACCTTGAACCGGACCAGAATTCTAGTATTGCCTTGGACCTTGGCGATTAGTGGGCAAAACTAGAATGTTACACCTGACCCCTAGACTCGATTATGGTACCGCACTGGGTGGCGGATTAGGCCATCTTTGATATGCCAACCAGTGAGACCCTTAGAGGGGGTCAAAACCTGGGTATGTTGAGATGGCTCATGAACCCATCTAAGTGGGTGATCATAGTGATAGGATTAGCCCCTTTGCCGGACAAAGGTAATGATCGGGGAAATGCACTCTCTCTGATGGAAACCAAAACTGCCGATAGTTGATTTCAATCGTTGAAATTTTGTTTTGCAAAATATATTTATGAGATATAATATATGTTATAGGTTTCCAAAATTGTTTGCAAAAGGTTTTAATCCCCGGGGTCCATGTAAGA